>CM076577.1:1142327881-1142638280 GCA_034641835.2 Pinus albicaulis | reverse complement strand
GGTCTTTGATCGATTCAAAGAGCTTAAGGCTTTGGTTGAGAATCTGACAGGGAAGAGGATAAAGGTATTGCGTTCAAACAATGGTGGAGAATATATCGATAAAAACTTCACTAAGTTCTGTGCAAGGGAAGGCATCAAAAGAGAATGGATCACGCCATATAATCTAGAGCAGAATGGGATTGCAGAGAGGAAGAGAAAAACTATTGTTGAAGCAGCGAGAGAAATGATATATGATAAGGATATGCCCAAATTTCTATGGGCAGAAGCATGCAACACAAATGTGTATGTTCAGAACAGGTTTCCACACAAGGCACTAGGTAATATTACACCAGAGAGTTTCTTCACTGGCAAGAAGCCAGAAGTGAGTCATTTCAGGATATTTGGAAGTTTGGCGTAGTGCCATATACCCAAAGAAAAGAAGAAGTCGAATTAGACTGCAGAAAAAGGATATCTGGTGGGATATATTGAGAATGCTAAGGCATATAGAATCTACACTCCTAGTATTACGAAGATTGTAGTACAACGAGATGTAAAGTTCATTGAGGACAGAGCTTTTAGGAAATCCCGGGAGATGCCTTTTGAAACGCAGTCAGAGGATGATCCATTGGTCCAGCCACTTCGACTAGCCAAAACAAGCACCAGTGCTTCTCCAAGGCATAAGAATCCAGAAGTAATACCTCAGGAAGATTCGCAGGAGGAGTAGGAAGATCCACCCACTACCAGCGGAAGAACGAGCCGGGAATTATGACATATTCTGAGGGACGCAGAGGAGTTCGTCGGGGCTCCTAGAAACGAGAAGAGGCAGCGTAGACAACTTGATAGGTACCAAGCTTTGGTGGCTTAGGTTGGAGAACCCTCTAGTTTTCAGGAGGCAGCTCAGCATTAGGAATGGGTAGATATAATGGTAGAAGAATATAGTTCCATCATGATCAATGATGTCTAGGAAGTGGTACCGAGGCCTCAGGACAGGTCAGTTGTAGGTTCACGATGGATCTACAAGATCAAGTATGCTGCAGATGGCAACGTGGAAAAGTTCAAAGCCAAGTTCATGGCTAAGGGGTATGCTCAAAAGGAAGGAATAGACTACAAAGAAACCTTTGCCCCCGTAGCCAAGTATACTTCTATCAGATTCGTGATATCCCTTGTTGTGCAAATGGGGTGGGAGATTTACCAGATGGATGTCAAGACTGCATTCTTGAATGGGGTGATAGAAGAAGAAGTGTACATTGAACAGACAGAGGGCTTTCAGACACATGAGAAGCAAACTCATGTATGCAGGCTGAAGAAAGCCTTGTATGGGCTTAAGCAAGCTCCTAGAGCTTGGTATGGTTGGATTGATGGTTACTTACAGAAGATGGGATTTGTCAAGAGTGACGCGGATCCCAATCTCTACCATCTTACAGAAGAGAACGAGCCTCTAATATTGGTATTATATGTAGATGACTTGTTTCTAACAAGTTCATCTAGGCTCATCAAGGACTGTAAGGAGAACCTGGCAACAGAATTCGACATGAAGGATTTGGGGCTCATGCATTATTTCCTGGGGTTAGAAGTTTGGCAACGAAAGGGTGAAATCTTCATTGGGCAAGGGAGATATGCTACAGAAATTTTGAAGAGATTCAGGATGCAGGATTGTAGACGCATGGCTACTCCAATGATTACCAATCGGAAAAAGATTGATGCATCTCACGACAAAGAAGTCGACCCAACCTTGTACAGACGGCTCATAGGATCACTTATGTATCTGGTCAACACCAGGCCAGACATCTGCAATGCGGTAAACACCCCTAGTTAGTTCATAGTGGAACCAAAGAGGGCACATTGGGCAGCAGCCAAGAATGTTCTCAGATATACACGAGGAATAGTCGAGCATGGATTAAAGTACATCAAAGGCAATGACATTAGACTAACTGGATTCACTAACGCAGATTGGGCAGGGAGTTCAGTAGACTGGAAAAGTACCTCAAGGTATTGTTTTAGTATTGGATCAGGAATGACCTCCTGGTGCAGCAGGAAACATAAATCCGTACCACTGAGCTCAGCTGAAGCATAACATATGGAAGCAAGCACGACTTACGGTGAAGCCATATGACTTAGAAAGCTTCTTGTGAATCTATTCAGAAGAAAGATGGAAGCGACCAGTATTATGTGTGATAATCAGAGTTGCATCAAGCTCTCTGAGAATCCGGTTTTTCATGATCGATCGAAGCACATTGACATCAGGTGTCACTTTATCAGAGACTATGTCTAGCGAGAAGCAATACAGTTGCAGTACACTCATACAGGAGAACAGGTGGAAGACATTCTCACCAAGGCCCTTGGGAGAACAAAGTTTGTTTATTCTAGGGAAAAGATGTGAATGGTTAAGAATCTGTTTCAGTAGAAGCAGATAATGCAACACTTGAGCTACAGTACATATGCCGCAGCCACAGTGACAGTGTTGTGGGTAGCAGTACAAATAGCAGCAACGCAACAAATGAGGGGTAGTAGACCGAGCATCAGCAATGCAGAGGACCGATGTCGTAGATCAGGGTGATGCTTTTGGTGAAGAAGTATTACTAGAGCACATTCCTCGCTAATAGGGAGTGTTGATTTTTGGGTAGCATCAGATGTGCTCTAGCTTCGAAACTTTGTGGAGGGGCTAGAACACATGATATCTCTAAGACCCAGAAATCGTTTGGAGAAATTCCACCCGAAGTGAAAGTTATTCCAATAATTAATTATTTTAAATGAAGCCTAAGTTAAAACTTAGGGAATTTAAATAATTAAAGTGAAATAATTTAACATGTGGGTGAGAAGTTTCTAAGTGACGAGGATCAAGTCTAATTTAGTCTTAGCCGTTGATTAAGGTTTATATCACGACCATTGATTTATCAACAGGAAAAGTATAAATGAAGACTTTTGGGTCAGTTGAAGATGAGTCAGGCTAATACTTAGTAACCCAAGGGAAGTCGATTCTTTAGAATTTAGAATTCGATTTCACAAGGAGAGTCGCAGGGCAAAGGAAGAAGAGGGTATCAGTATTAGTCAGAGGTCAAGGAAGAGGAACGCAGAGCAGCAGAGGGACAGCGCAGAGTTACAGTGCAGCTGAGGGCCGAGTCCTCACGCAGTCCCTGCACAGAAGATCACGCAGAGGTGACGCAATGGAGGCCAGAGGGTCTCTTGGGTGTCAGAATTTCTCTAGAGGCTGGAAAAAAATTATCTCAGGTGTTTTAGTGGAAGTTTCTCCATAATTCTGCAAGTCATTCCTTGTAAAGAGATTGTTGTTGAAGAATAATATATAAACCCTCATCTGTTGTACCGGTTTTCCCGCATTGGGTTTTTCTGAGGACAATTGTCCAAAAATAACTGTGTTGATGTCATTAATTCTTGTGCTTATATTTCACCGTTCTTTTCTCTATGAAATTATGTGATAACTATAGTAGAATTTATTTTGATGTTTACTGAAGGGTTTTTGTAAATAACTGATTGTGGAAAATAAGCAGGAGAAATAAAACTCATGTATGTAGGCTAAAGAAAGCCTTGTATGGGCTTAAACTATTGTAATATCCCCAAATTAGCAGTCAGCTAATTGGGATATTAATTTTGATTAATTTTGGCAAATCCTAACATTGGGTGGAAATAAAGTGGGTAGGGGACCCACAATTAATAATTAGGTCAAATAGAGTATTTTCCTAAAGTCTGTAAGGGAAAATTGAGGCTCTAGTGGTGGGGTCGAGTTGGCCTTAGGTGGTAGCGTAGAAGAGGCACGAAAAGGACAGCATGAGATTGGCTAGAAGAAGGCAACACGTGATTGGCCATGGAGAGGCAGCACAGGACAAGGTGGGACCCAAGGCATACATTGGGCCTCAATGGATAAAAGGAAGAAGGGGAGGATCATTCGAGATTCATTCATTCAGCTATTTTCTACTTCTCATTTTGACAGAGCACGCTTGAGTCGGAGAGCCAAGTCTGCAGTGTTGTTCAAGAGGAGATCTCAACCTCTACCTCGTGGGACTTCGAGTGCCCGCTCAAGAGAGTATTTCTACACCTTGTGAGCAGAATTTATATCAGCAGCATCAAGAGGAAGCATAGCCAGTTCTGGACTGTGCAGAGGAGGAGGAGACTGCGTAGGGGACGATGCAGTGCAAAGAGGATTTGGTTGTTCCAGGAGGTGAGAAGAGAGGGAGTTGCAGCTGAGATTTGGTGGGGAGGCTTGGGGCTTCCTAACAGGGATTTTTGTGTCATTTTGGAGATTTCCAGCAGCAGGATTTACAGGAGGATCGATTTACCCAAGAGTACAGTGAGCCAAGCCCAAGAAGGCCAATTTTCAGGTTCAAGCTTTGGGCGAACCCTTTCTGGGTTTATTGAGGAGAAGCGAAGATTAAGTTGGAAGATGTAATATTCCTAATTAGCACCGCTAATTGGAATATTTCATTTTTGTATAGTTTTGCCGCCTATAGTTAATTAATAAATAAAAGTGAGAAAGAGGGGTCAACTCACTTTAATAAAATAAAGTGCTTCCTAGTAGGGAGACAACGATTGAAAGCTTAAGGAAAACCCAGGGGGTCCACCGCCAAGTGTAGAGGGCACTCACGTGGGCTCTAGAAGCAATTGCGCAGGCATAGGGGAGCACGTGGAGAGAGGGGACAAGGTTAGGGTTTGAGGGGGAACGACACTATAAAGGTGAGAGAGTCACTCACATTTGGCATTATTGATATGTTGATGATATTTTGAGCTAGACACGGCTCTACTTGAGCATGACATTTGTTTAGTCGGTCTGTGACAGCATTTAGTGCGGCCAAGTGTCTCCGTCGAAATCTGTAGCACGAAAGCTTCGAGTACACTCGGCAAGGTATTCCCCTTCGATCTTCATGATTGATTCACGAGTGATTTGGTGAGACGTTTCTTTGAGTGACTTCATTGGGTAGCTACAACGATCTTGGAGGAGACGCGATTTCGTTCGCTTGTCTGTTATTGAGGATTTTCGTGGGGTCGGTGTGTTTCAGCTTGAAGGTTATTCTCTTTCGGTTGGAGAGTTTAACGAATTTGTGTCCTACCATTCTTCTTTGGCATACGCCTGCGGGCACGGAGGGGAATAATTTCCTTGAGAAGACACGGGGTGTTTCGAATGGTCATTTGCTTCGTGGTTTACGCTTTGTCGGAGCGAGGAAAGTACGAACGATCTGCGATTTTCAGCTCATTAAAAGCGAGATCAGCCCTAGTTCCGATTCATTATTGTTGTTACGTGATTCTTCACGACGGTACAGGGCCGCGGTCTGTCGCAGCCATTTCTGTTACCGAAGGTTCTTCACTTGCCTTGTGCGAATAGGTACGCAATACGATTATCTGTGTACCCATATATGTTCTCGAGACTAATAAAATAGCTTAACATTTACGGTATTTTTATGTTATTACTTGCTCTATATTCTATTTCGGCATTTTCTTATATAGTTGTATGCTTGTATTCTTTGTATATTCTTTGTCTATTTCCTATTGAGATATTACGGTGGTATCGGAAACATGGATTACAGCTCGGCCTTTGTGTGGAACTGTGATCCTTGGCCGCCCGAGAGATCCGGCCCTACATACATTATGAGAGCAAGAAATACGGGAAGCGTTGAGCGTAGGTTGGAGAACACCTACGGAGAAGGGGGACGTGTTGGTGGTGGACACGGCGGTCCGGGAGCGACTCGGGAATGTCTGAGAGATCGGGGAAGCGACTGTGGCCGGATTCCCGATCGGAAGCACTTTGAAGACGATTCGAGCCGAGGAGAGCGACCTACACAGGGTACGCGAACGGTGGGGGTCTATGGCGGGGCAGTTCGAGAGATTTGGGAAGGCGCTCCTCCAACACATGCGGATGTGTCACGAAGGCTGCGGCGATAGAGATCAGCGGCGGGAAACCCAAAGGGGTTTCGGATGGGTGAGGATCGGAGTGTCCATCATGTGCCGAAAGTGATGCTGTCCCCATCATGGCATCGCATGCACCCACGGAGGTCCACTAGCACATTCTTAGCGAGAGGACACACGGGCGAGGGCACGGAGGATGTTCCGACGCACGCGATCCACCATGCCCTGCCTTCCCTGGCAGAGACACGGTAACCGCCGGCGGGAGCCGAGAGGTTGACCTGCAGGATGGACGCCTACATTGCGGTACGCACGCGGGCCGGCGATCGAGAGGTCTTATCTCATTCGGAGATTATGTTCGACTCTAGCGTTATGGTAGGCAAGTGATCATCACGAGGCACATACATCATCATATTCATCTGCATGTGACCAGCGGTTTCATTTGCCCACGTTTGATGGCACATCAAACGTGTACGACAAGAAATCTTGAGTGAAGAAAGTTGAACATCTGTTCCGGCTTAATCGGATATCGCGGTCGAGCCATTAAGGTGGCAACATTACTATCTGAATGGTGAGGGCCCGGGGTGGTGGTTCACCGGGATGACGACACTCGGGCATTCTACGGTGCGCGGCTTGTATGCGGAAGTTTACGGGAGGGTGATGAGCGTTTTATTGGGAGGGTCCGGAGCGACACTTAATTCGGGCGACAAAGCTCAAGCGGTACAGGCCCGAACGTACATTCGGTTTCTTGAGGTTTCGATGGTGCACGATCTGTCCGCGGCTCGGACGGGTCTGTGTTTGTGGAGGGTTGACGAACGCCAAGTGACCCTCGTCAAAGTAAATGAACCGACTACACTTCGGACATCGTGAGGACACGAGTTCTGAGATGTCTTTTTGAACAAGGCACCTTACCCCCGAAGGCAGGCCTTCCGGCCCTGAGGAAGGACACGGACCCGCCTCGAGGCGAATGCGGGCGAAACGGTTGATGATGAGGCCGAGAGGAAAGTTGAGGAGAAGCGGTTGTGCTTGCTGCCGAGCCATGAGCACGGGACATAGATGTCTTTGTGAGGAAAAGCACATTTCATTGGGAGTCTTCTCACGGGAAAGCATTGAGGAAGAAGAGATGAGGAGGATGACGTGGAGGCAAGGGTCATTGTAGAGCGCGAGGTACCTTACCACCTCCACCACCGCGGCCCCGAGGTGGTACATCATTGCACCTCTTTGGAGGAGCTCTCGCCGCATTGCGGGGGTTCCCAAGTATTTGATGCTACGCGTACGGGGGACGATGCATTGGACGAGCGGGTCTCGGTCTTGGTTGATAGTGGGGCCACCCACAACTTTGTTGATCACGCGAATGGTTGAGCGGAGAGCATACGGGGCGAGAGTTTTGATGGATTTTCCGTTTTGGTCCCCGGGGGATCGGTATGGTGTGTGCTCGGTATGTCCCAGGTTATCGGTGACGATGGGCACTTATACATTGACGGATCATTTTCGTGGTGGATATCTGGACACCAGCATGATATTGGGTGTTCGATGGCTCATTACTGCGGGAGAGGTCACGACGGTTGGAAGGCCTAGAGATGGAGTGGGATGATCCCAAGACGAGGAGGCATGAGAATACGGGACGGCCACCGCCACCCACCTCGAACGGTGTCGGCTTTTATGGGATGGGCAACCGCTGTGAAGACATAAGTGAGCCGTAAGTTGCGGAAGGCTTCGAGCGGTAGTACGAATCGGACGGTGCATCCTGAGCCTAGAGTCCCTATCCTCGGCAGGTATCTTGGTAGTTTTGGGGGGATATTCTTCGAAGCGACCATGGGATCGGGGTTTGAGCATACTATTGAGCTTGAGCGAGGGTATCGGCGGTGATCACCACCGTATAGGCATCCCAAGGCCTATCGAGATGAGATAGAGCGTGCTATTCGGGGAGTTGCGCCCTTGGTCACATTCGGCCGAGCACGAGTCCTTTTGCTTCTTGTGGTGTTGGTGAAGAAGGACGGCACATTGCGGATGCATTGACTGCGAGCTCACGAATAAGAAGACCACAGAACGGTACCCCATCCCGAGATCGAGAGGCTGATGGACGACCCAGGAAGACGCGGTTCTTCTCAAAGATTGACTTGAGATCCGGGTACCATCGGATACGCGTGAGGCAAGGACATTCCCAAGACCGCCTTCGGTGTCATTATGGGCACTTCGAGTTTAAATTGTACCTTTTGAGGTGACCAATGCTGCTTACCTTTCGGTACGTGCATAGACACATTTTCGAGAGGTCATCTGAAGTTTGTGTTGGGTCTTCTTCGATGACATACTTATATATAGCGAGGACTTGGGAGGAAGCATCTCCAACACATTGAGACGAGTTTTGCGCATCTTGGAAAACGGCGAGTTCTATGTAAACTCTCCAAGTGTGAGTTTGGCTTAATAGGAATGCGTACTTGGGGCACAGTAGAGGTGGACGGGGTGAGAGTCCACGAGGGAGAAAATCGGGGCCATCGGAGATTGGCCGAGAGCGGGGAATGTCGGGCGAGCCGAGGATTTATTGGCATTTTATACTACGGGGAAGTTCGTCAAGGGCACCTGTGACTTGTTGCCTGTCACGGACTTGACGACGAGAAGAACGTGGGTTGGTCGGACACGGCACGAGCGAGCTTTGATAAGCTCAAGGAAGGTGATGACGAAATTTGCCCGTGCTTGCATTGCCCAGTTTCACACAACCATTGTCCTCGAGTGTGATGCCAGAGGGTTTGGTGCGGTATTGATGCGGGGCGGTCACCCTGTAGCTTTTTGAGAGCCGGAAGCTCCTTCGCATGAGAGGTTGTGTTACCATACGACAAGGAGATGTTGTGTCATGCATGCATTGGCCAGAAATACGAGCGTGTTGGTGGTAGCCGATTCGAGGTGAGATCGAGATCACAACGGCCTCGGGTACTTTGAGCGAACGGTTGCGAGAGCGACGGTGGATGATGAATCCCAACTATGACTTTGACCGCAAGGCACGTCGACAAGAATAGTATTGGCGATGCCCGCCCTCGTGGAGCAGGCACGTTCCTCTCTTGTGGCTTGGTTCTTGATTGGAGGAGCTCGGCCCGGTGGTAGAGTACTCCAGAGACGGTTTGCGTGTGAGGTGTTGGATGGGCGAGTAGCCGAGATGGCAGGTACGGGGTGGTCGGCAGATCATCTGTGCGGGACGGGATCTTCTTGAGCGAGGGATCTCGGCTCAGGAAACCTCGAGCTTCACCACGATTCTCCATTGGCGAACGTATCGAAGGTTCACCAAAGACTTACGGGGGCTATCGAGGAGGGTTCTCCTTGGAGAAGGTGCTCAAGGAGGACGTGCTCGACATCGGTACGTGTTTCGGAAAACAAGGAGAGATAGGCCATCTGCCGAGTTGTTGTGAGCTCTTCCCATTCCCGGAGGGGAAATGGGAGAGCATGTCGATGAACTTCCATCTGAGTTGCTGTGGTGCCGAGAACCAGGGCTGTCTTCATCGTCGTTGACCGGCCAGCCAGTAACTATCCGACGCGCCGCCATGTCCAGCACACCTTGGGCGCGAGGGTGGTGTTGTTCTTCGAAATTTTCCGGTTACATGGTCTGGAGCCATTGTCGGTCGCGGGGACGACGCTTCATGGGCGGATTACGCGGGGAGCTCTTCCAGAAGCTAGTGGGGACGAGTTGACGTCGGCCTAGTTATCACCCCGGAACGGACGACAGACGAATAGTTAACAAGTGGTGGAGGGCTGCTTATTAACTGTAGGTGGGCGTGAGAGGCATGGGCGAAGTGGGCGCATGCGGAGGAAATCTTGCTACAACCACAGCCTTGTCCACATGTCCATTGGTATGTCACCTTTCTATGCTTTATATGGATATCATCCTTTATCTTTTGTGGACATGATGTTTGGTGCTAGTAGAACTCAGAAACCCAGATACAGTTCCAGAAAACCAAAATGTCCTCAGAAACTCTCAAGGATAACATAACCACATTGTGAGAATCGGTAAAGTTGTATGATGATGAGGTCGGGTGGAAGACACTTTGAGGTAGGAGACTTGGTCTACTGCGACCGCTACGGCCATGCGAAACGGTCTTCGCTTAGCGAAGGGGGCACGAGAAGCAGCCCGTTTTTATGGGCCATACGGAGTGATACGCGGGGATTGAGCGGGTTGCATATGAGTTGGAGGCTGCCCAAACGGCAAGATCCATAACATTTTTCTGCTTGTCATGCACGAAAAAGGCATTGAGGCCAGCAAGTGACGATCACGGATGAGCTGCACCACCCACGGATGATAGGGGCATCGGTGTTGCGGTAGGAGGCTATTGACGATACTAGGAGAAGCGGTGCCCGAGTAGGACGATGCGGGGTTCTTGGTGAGGTGCTGGAAAATTTCTTGGGATGAGGATGCCACTTCGGGAGGATGGGAAAGATTTTGCGACATCATCACTTGGGTTGTGAGGAATGACAATGTTGTAATATTCTAGTGTGCTAACTGGTCGGAATATTTCATTTGTATAATTTTGCCGCCTATAGTTAATTAATAAATAAAAGTGAGAAAAAAGTTAACTCACTTTAATAAATAAAAGTGCTTCCTAGTAGGAGCAACGTTGTGACTTAAAGGAAAACCTTGAGGTCCACCTTCGTGTAGAGGCCTCACCGTAGGCTCTAGAAGCAGCGCGCGAGGCATAGGGAGCACGTGGAGAGAGGGACGCGTTAGGGTTTTGAGGAAACCTTTTTAAAGTGGGAGAATCACTCCATTTGGCACATTATTGATATGTTGAGCGTATTTTGAGCTAGACTTAAATACTGCCGACACGCCCCTGTTGTTTAGTCGGTGCTGTGACTTTATTTGGTGCATTGGTGTCTGCGGTCGGAAAATCTCACCCTTGGCCGAGGGACTTGATGCTGCTCGAGCAGGTATTCTTCAATATTTCGCCGGTTGATTTGCGGTGATTTGGTGGGACGTTTCTGGCCGGTGGCTTCATTGGGTGGCTAACGGTCTTGGAGGAGGAACGCGGTTTCGGGTTCGACGACTCGGTTGTGGGGGATTTCGTGAGAGAATTCGGTGTGTTTCAGCTTGAGTTTATTCTCTTTCGGTTGGAGGTTTGCAAAAGTTTGTGGCTCTTTCTCGACATTCTTCTTGTGCGGCCCAGGCACAGAGGGCAGCGTTTTCATCGAAGCACACGGGGTGTTTTGAGTCGGATCGTTTGTACGTGGTTTAAAGCACGTGGGAGCGAGAGAGTACGAACGTACCGATTTTCAGCTCATTAAGCGGCGGTGTGACCCCTGATTTCGATTCATTGCGACGGCATTTACGATTCTTCCCGGTACAGGACGCGATGCTGTCGCGGCCATTTCTGTTGCGAGAGGGTTCTTCACTTGCCTTGTGCGAGATAGAGTACACTTATTCGATTATCTATTGTACCCATATATTCTCGAGACTAATAAAATGACTTAGCATTTACGGTATTTTTATGTGTACTTTCTCTATATTCTGTTTTAGGCATTTTTCCTATATAGTTGTATGCTTGTATTACTTTTGTATATTCTTTGTCTATTTCCTATGAGGATATTAGGAAAAAGAAATTTTCCACAACCCAGTTTGGTGTCAACGGAAATCTAGCAGCGACGGTGGAAGGCTGGGGGAAATTGGGCCGGGAATTCCGAGGTTAACTTGTTGTGGGTTCACTTCATGGGTTTTTGTGGGTTTCTTAAGTAAGTCTAGGGTTAAAGACCTAGGGTACTTTTTAGCCGAGTGTAGGCCCTAGCGGCATTTGATAGGAGCGGCAACATTCCCCGGCCAAATTGCGGTAGCAGAGCTATAGCCATACGACGTACCATCGGTGGGGGATTCTGACATTGATTCGAGAGGGATTCTCTGGCTTGCCTTTGTGAAAATTTAATCCAGAAACACTCTTGCTAACTATTGATTTACTTCTCCTACTAGATTATTTATACAAGTTATTAATACGAATATTCATAAAAATAGCGAAGTAAACACAAATAGCGACCTACACATACAAATCATTTTGAATATAACGATCATATGAAAAAGTGACGATTTTTCGAGACAAATGTCCCCAGAAGAACCCAATGCGAGAAAACCGATGCGACTGGCTGGAGGGTTTGTTATCTTCGGAATGCGACTCTAACAATTTAAGGCACCGAACGCAGATTGGCTACGGAGAAAAATCATGACAACAATGCCTCCTACACTCGGAGACGAGAAAAAAATGTGATTCACACCCTCAAGCAGATTCTGAACTCGGGCCTTTCGGCCACCGAAGCCCTATGGCACTCCTCGATCCTCTGCGTCAGCTTACGCTGCGTCGGCCTCTGACTGCTGCTGGAAAGGCCTGATGCCCTCTGCAGGCTTCTGTTGCCCTTCTTGTTGCCTGACTAGCCATGTGTCGGCCGTGCGTGTCCCCTGTTGCCTCTACGCTACCACAAGTAGGCTTTGGGTACAGGCTGTGTAGCACTAGCGCTTGCCTCTATCTTCGTGAATGTCAGTGCCCTCCTTGTTGTGTTCTTGTGGATCTGAAATCCTCCTTGTCTGCCCCTGTTGCTGTGTCAAGCTCTTCAAAATTCTTAGCAAACCAAGCACTAGAATTTCAACTTGGCTTCGATCCTCTGCTAATGTGTGTGTTCTCCAAGCGACCCAAGCCCTTGTCTTATACTTTTCTGAATTGGAAAACCAATATGTGAGATTTGTCTCTAATCAACATTAAGATTAAGTTGTGAGCCACGTCACTTAGAACATTCTCATTGTATGTTTAATTTAATTCACTTTAATCTTTGAATTTTCTAAATTAAAACTTAGGTCCTTAATTAAAGTTAATTATTTGAATAACTCTTAAACCTTATAGAATTTCTAAACGCTTTGGGTCTTAGGATCTCATGTGGTCCGGCTCATCTAAAATTTTGGAGCTAGGCACATGCGATGCCTGCCCCAAAATTTCAACACTCCCTCTTAGCGAGAATGTGCTACTGCCAGCCATCCTATTTGAAGTATTGCTGCGATCTGCGGCATCGAGTCTTGCACTTGTGCTTGGCTTTGTTGCCCTTCATCAACACATTATTGTTGCTCTCTATCTACGGGTGCCCATGACTCTTGTCACGTCCTTTGCCACATCATCTTCATGACTCCCTCTCAAATTGCTACATGTGCTGCCAACTAACGCTGCAACTCGGTTGCTAAAAGTAAACAGGCGAAGGACCCCTACCCCCAAGCAACGACGGACCGATCATTCGGCGCATCTCATCACTAAATCTCCCTTGGTTGTTGCGCTAGCTTTCCTCCACGAAGCCACTATGTTGTTGCGGCTACGCTCGTAGCCTTTGCACTGTCTACATTGCTAAAGTCTCCTTGACCCTATAGCAGCTGCTGCTTTCCACGTTGTTGTTGTTGCCCTCTTGCCTTTGGTTGCTCCTCTACAACATCTAGCTCTGCCCACTCAGCTTCAACTGTGATACTCTGCCCAACACCTTGATCATCTAATTCTTACATCATGAGCTCTCGTAGCACGTATGTGATCTAAGAGTTGGGCACCTCAAGGATCTTGCCTCTCTCTGTGGGCTGCTCTACGGATCAATGTTGCCCTCTTCTCTTGAGGTACACTTAGTGCTCATAGCTACATCATCATCGGAGCCATCGTCTTCTTTAGCTACGCAATACCTTGGAATCCAAAAGCTTCATGCCTTCTTCCAACGAGGACAATTGGTGGTGAAGTATCCAAGTTCTCAAACATTTGATCTTTGATAGATCCTCTTCCTTTTCCCCTTCTTGTATCTTAGATGCCGAAGTGCATCTTATCTTCCTCCCTTCACGTTGCTTGATTCGGTGCTAGATTGTCTCTTGGTCATCTAGCAGATTTCCTCTTGTCGAATGGCCACATGTTCTCCCAACTTGGAAGAGTCTTGTACGCTGGCAGATGCTTTGGACAAACGTTCCCATTCATACGTGTTGCATTTAGGCAGTCCTCACCATGACATCTTCATCCACTTTAACCCCCATGGCAATCCGTGACCCGGTCCCAGGATCTTCTGCCCGGCCTAAAGAGGAAAGGATCGATTTTGCCTCTCCTTAGACATCATAAACAACCTCATCTCGGATTCTCCCGAAGCACATCTTCTTGTGGGCTGATTTTCCCTTGATACATTGTGGATAATGCGCCACATGTCATTGTCGTCTTCTTCCTCGGCTATGTGTGGGACCACAGTCCTTGACCCCATCCATGATGAAGCGCTTAGTATGCGCCTCCGCTTCATTATGCTTCTGAGAAGAGCAACATCGGTTGGTGTGTCAGGAGACGCTTTCTACATGCCCTCGTAATGCGTGTCTCCCAAGACCGTCGATTACGGCCTTCCCGGTTGCAAAGTTGGACAAGTTGTCCAACCTACCTTCGATCACCATGGTCAGGTACGACGCCATCTGGCTCGAAGTAATGCGCCGAAACGGATGTCCTCTCCCCGATGTTGTTGCTCCCTCCAACGGTGGCACGGATCTGGGGTCATGGCGAGCACCTACATAATGCTTCCCCCTCTATTCGTGATTTCCTCCTTGGAAATTTGCCAAAATCTTGAATCAACCTCTTCGAACACCCTCTTGATCGATCCTCGATTTCTTTGTAGTGTGTTGACGGCTGATATCGTCCCGTGGCTGTCGGCTTAGCTAGGCACACGTTAAGACCGGCCGGTGTCTCACCACACCGGCCAACTGCGGAATATGCGGGCTACGCCTGTACTCGTGGCTCGAAAGCCCGGGATTGCATCCCTGCGGTTGGCCTCTCGTCCCAGTGATTAGCGGGCGTAACTGTTGCGCAACATAGGCTCGTCATGTGTCACTATGGAAGGCTATGTGCGCCTACGCGTCACTTTCCGGTGGGACCTCACGTCAACCCCTACGTGGCCTTTACGGGCTGCGTCCTCCTGGTCGCATGCCGCCCTCTCTGCCGGATCTCTGTTTGCTTTAGCTACTACTCTATAAGCAATGCTTCGGTACAAACGGCACGGAATTCGACTTGATACGCAATGCTCTGATACCATGTGAGAAATTTTTTTAATTAAAAACCCTACTACTAGCGAACGATTTAGCTTCTCCTACTTTATTATTTATACAAGTTATTAATCTAAATAATGAGACGAAGTAAGCACAAATAGCGACCTACACACTCACGGATCATTTCTTGAATATAACGCTCATATAAATAGTATGACGGATTTTTTGGACCGTGTCTGGAAAAAACCCAGTATTGGGAAGCAGGACACGGTGGCTCCGAGAGGGTTTATTATTATGTAGAATCTAAATACAACAATTTTTTTGGGCACTAGACATACATTTTTTGACCCCTCTGAAAAGAAAATCACGACGACAATACCTCTTTTCACTCGGAGACAAAAAATATGGGTGATTCACACCCTCAAACGAGTTTACGAACTCGAGCCACTCTACGGCCACCGAAACAGTGACGCCACTCAACCCTCTCGTCGACCTTGCGGCACAGCCTTCGGCCTCTTGCGCTGCCACGGAAGGGCTGCGTAAGCTGCGTGCTCCTACGCGCTTTTACTTGCCCTTGATTGGGCTACTAATTTTGAGTAGTAACTTTCTGGGCGGCCTCTCTGTTGTTGGATATCTTGCCTCTCTCTGAATTTGTTATATTCTTGGCCTTGGATACGAATCCCTCTCCAATAATGCCCCTCGCCGCCTTTGTAAACTCTTTCTAAATTTCTTAGCAAACCGCCTAGAATTTAGAGCTTAGCTTCGGTGCTGCACTTGTGTGTGTGTTCTCGATTGACCCCAAGCCATTCTCTTATACTTTTCTCGTTGGAAAACCAGCAGTAGTGATTTAATCTTTAATCAACGACTAAGATTAGAAGTTGTGATCCATGTCACTTCGGGTATTCTCATCACATGTTTAATTTAATTCACTTTAATCTTTTAATTTTCCTAAGTTAGACTTAGGGTTCTTAATTAAAAATATTAATTATTTGAATAACTCTTAAACTTACAGTGGAATTTCCCCAGCTTTTTTGGGTCTTGGAGATCTCATGTACTCTGACTCCTCCACAAAATTTTAAGACTAGAGCATTCGATGCTATCCTAAAAATCTCCATGACCTTGAGCAACTGAGGTCACCTTCATTCTGACACCTCCATTGTGCTGTTTCTAGCAAATTAATAAGGTGTCTCGAACGTTATTTTATGGCTCCGTTGGTGTTTTAATGTCGATTTTTGTTTTGTTGTCTCCTTAATATCTTTTGCTTTGTTATTCTTTGTTATTATCCATTTGGGATAGTACGGTGGTATCGAGCTTCGTTCTTGGCTCAGGTAAGGATCTTTTTCCTATGAACAGGAGGGGTAGGCGGTAGGGTGGAAAATAAAGTCGAGCAAGGGGGAATCAACATTTGTTAGCATCTTAAAGGCCCTAAATGATTGTGAAACGAGAAGGGGAATGTTGGAAGGACTCAAGCAACGGAATAGGGATAAGAGAATCCATCATGAGTTCTAATTGGGGGAGACTTGAGAGGTCTCACAACAATCGTACACTACCGACCACTCACCTTGGCCTTCGGTAGGCCAACGAGTCCAAATCCTCATTCTTACCTCCGGCATTGGTGAGCAAGGTAGGCGGCATGATCATATGCCCATGGGGTGTTACCGGAAGGCGGGTCCATGGTGGAAAACTTGAAGGGCAAAGCTTTGTCCTTCGAGAGATTATTGCCAACTCGGGCGGGATGAAGAAGGAAGGAACGTTGGGGTCTAGCACGCGAGGTTGAGTTGCGAGGCGTACCATTGGGAGGACACACCTTTTCCCCATTATGAAATTGGATCCACTAATTGCCTTTTGCTCGAGGATCGGGTGGAAAAGTTGGATGCCTCTTTCCGGCTTGATGTAACGAGGAGGGGGAAGCCATCAAAATGGCTACCTCGCGGAGGATGAGGGCACAAGGTTGTGGGGGCTCGTAGATGCCACCTAGTGTGACGCAGACTCACCCTTGTTGGAGACTTTCTTGGTAGTGTGCGTTTGACATCGTAGTGGAGGAAGTGAGGCCTACCCCGGTGAGCCATCCATTGAGGTGATGACCGGAGTCATGTTCGAGTTTTTGGGTGACAACGGAAAGACGCAACGGATGGGTGAGGGTGCCGGGAGATGTGTCCACCTTTCATGGGCGCTAAGAGATACGGAGGGAGGTGAGAAGGAGGACATTCCTTGTATGTCAAGATGAGGACTCTTCTTTGGATGAGTCCATGGGGTCATGTGAGGATGCTTCTAGGAGCATGGCGGGTCATGCGAGTTGATAGTAGGTTGATTTCGTATTCCGGTGTGCATCAGCAGTATCGAGGGGGACCTTATGGGGAGATATTCAAGATGATGAGTCACTTGTGATGATTCAACGAGCAACTTATGGTACAACTAGAGGCACATTGGAGCATTGGGTAACCTCCTTCGAGCATACATAGATGGGGCTGGTAACCTTTGTTGGGTCACCTTTGGCCATTGGAGAGAGAGACGGAGCTACTGGTTAGATCTCATGTGTTGACTTGGATAGCGAGATGAAGCGACACCGGGTTGCACGAAGTGCAGCATACCGCACCATCGGGGATTGCTCTAGGTGCAAGAGTTCACGCATTTGATCCCTCGGCCCAGGGTGGATAGGCGGTGTACGATTGGTACCCGAGGGTAGGTTGTGGAGATGGTGATGCACGGTGTGGCTCGGCGAGGCTGAGCACCGGTTACCCGAGCGAGCGGCATTGGGATACGGCGGCTACTGTCACTTCCCGGTATATGCAGTTAACTATGACGTGGAAGATGCGATTGACCTAGCGATTGAGCATGCACATTCTTTAGAGAGTTTCAGCAGCTTTGTGTCCAACTAGGTTTAGGTACATAATTCTTGAGTTGTCTTCGTACGGTTGTACACGGGATCACGAGATAGTCGGCATACTGCGGAAGAGGTTTGATAGAGGAGGGCATTGGTAGGCCACTGCACTTGATGCCTTGTATGGTGTGATTCTGCATTGTGTGGGAAGACGGAGGGCATGGAGGATCGGAGAAGCGAGGATTGGCATCGCGTGGTACCCTGAAATTCACTTCTTTAGTCCCACGAAGGATTGGAAGGGAGATCGATTCATTGGAGAGTATAGTGATGCGGCGGTGGAGGGTGATGGTACCGATCGGTATGGGCCGACTCATATGGATACAGCCTTAGGCCATCACACCACGGGACATGTAGGAGCATCCATCATTGGGCAATGGTTTGTAGATGGGCATGGAGATACGTAAGTGTGTTGTAGTATGTCGAACGTATTGGTGGAGTAGGAGCGCTCATCTCATTGAGTACATGCGAAGGGTGACGAGGTGTGGCGACACGGGATGGACACATGATGGTACGAGACGATATAGTTGTTGCCGGGGGTATACATTGGTGTACGGAAGCGGTTAACGACACATAAAATGGCGGAAGCATGAATATGGGTGATACTTGGTGGTATGTAGTGATGACACATGATGTGGAGTGGGTGGGCTCTTAGAGAAACATGCCTCCAGAGAGACATATGGACGAGCAATACTTGTGCCATGGGATGCAACTCACCTAGGATCGATAGCGATCTTGTTGAGCATCTAGAAACGCCACATTTAGCGAGCAAGGCTACGAGGTGTTGTACGGCTGATTCAAGGCGGAGAGGTGTCATGCGGAGGATTACTCTTGAGCATTCAAGTAGACTCTTGGTCACACCCTTTGGAACATACCATCCTCAGTGTTGCTTGTAATTAGGTAGGTGTTTGGTTGGTGCCCTTGACACTCTCATTCGAACGTGAGGGGGCATGGAGGGTCACCCTGAAGCAGGTTGGATGAGATGTTGCGTGTCCTTAGTAGGGAGGGAACTCCGGTTGAAAACTTGGTCGGTGCATGAGTTGGCGGGTCCGGGCTTAGGGATGGCATGGTTGATTTCAGGTAGCATATATTCCACCACCAGGCACAACATTTGGGGACGGTGGATGAGCAGAACTTCGCCTACGGGACGGTGCCCGGACTCCAAGTAGTATCCGAGTGTATTCGCGGGGGTTTGGGATAGTCGATATCACGACATGGTCTAACGAGCGAGAAGGTACGCATGCGTCGGGACGAGCTCTGATATAGGGTCCACCGAGATACATAAGGGGTCGGAAGACCGAAGGCCGGTGGGTTCTAGCAAGTGGCGGGCGCTACACGGTGACATCCGGCGGGGAGTGGGAGTTGTGAGCTCTAGTGGTTGAGGATCCGAGGAGTACGTGGGTAGGTGAATCACTCCACTTTGTGATGGTGGACGAGCATACGGTGATCCGGGTCCACCTTTGGTTTGACACGTGGGCGACCTTTGAGACACTCCATTGCATAGGCAGCGGTTATCATGTTGTTGCTTGGGGTCATGATCGACGAGTGGAGGTGAATGTCAACATCATGGAGAGATGCGGGTAGGATGAGCTTTGCCTTCTGATTTCACCACGGACGGAGAAGGGATACGATGCACGCATGATGGGGGGTATCTCATAATTGATGTACCGACGACGACATCATGGTGGCACCTTTACGGGGTTAACGGGGAACTCGAGCATTACAACTCTACATAGCTGCGATAACCTCTAGGGGTGAGCTATCTTACATATGGGGAGATCATGTAGATCTTCCATTGAGCCTTAGTGAGTCACTAGTGGAGTGGGACTTCATTTGGTATGGCAGGGTTGGGTCAACGGGATGATAACGAGGAGGAAGCTCATGTCAACGAGATGGTATCTGCAAGTTGAGCGTGTCTTCGAGCATTTACTCTTGGAGTGCATAGGATGGACTTACAGTGAAAACTTCATGAGGAGTTGGGCAACAATGCCACATTATCATGGGGTCTGTACTCATTGATGACGTTCGGAGGGCTTCACTGCTTATTCCTAGCAAGATGGTGAGTGAGGCACGGGGAGCTTCATGGTGGACATGATGGCTTGGGGTCGGGTATTGAGGAGATCCCATCATGTCCGGGGGATCTGATCGAGGATGATTCGATGGCACATCTCGGACACGGCACAACTTCACGGTGACGATAAGACGTCGGCTAGAGAGGATGCTTGTTTAACCATTGCTTGAGGTTTAATTTTTGGCGGGGACGATTGTATATCTCCAGAGTGTGATCCCATTAATTGGGATATTAATTTTGATTAATTTTGCTTAAATCCTAACGTTGGGTGGAAATAAAGTGGGTAGGGGACCCACAATTAATAATTAAACCAAATAAAGTCTTTTTCCTAAAGTCCCTAAGGGAAAATTGAGGCTCTGGTGGTGGGGTTGAGTTGGCCTTGGGTGGCGGCGTAGAAGAGGCATGAAAAGGACAAGGTGAGATTGGCTAGATGAATACAACACGTGATTGGCCAAGGAGGAAGGCGGCGCAAGTCAGAGTGGGATCCAAGGCATACGTTGGGCCCAATAGATAAGAAAGAATGGAAGGCTCCATTCGAGGATTCATTCATTCGGATATTTTCTACTTGTCCTTTTGACGAGCACGCTTGAGCGGGAGAGGCAAGTACGCGGTGTTGTTTAGCACAAGATCTTCGAAGTGGAGATCTCAACCTCTGCCTCGGGGGACTTCGGAGTGCCCACTCAAGAGAGTTCCACACCTTGTGAGAAGAATTTCCACTTCCGGCGGCTTCGAGGAGGAAGCGTGGCCGGGTTTGGACTACACGAGGAGGAGGCACGTAGGGGAGGACACGGTGCGGAGAGGATTTGGTTGTTCGGAGATGAGAAGAGGTTGCGGTGAGATTTGGTGGGGAGGCTTGGGCTTCCTAACGAGGATTTTTGTCCCATTTTGGAGACTTCAACAACGAGTTTAAAGGAGGATCGAGTTACATAGCCGGTGCGGTGGAGCCAGAGCCCAAGAGGCTGTTTCGGGGGTCAAGCTTTAGGCGAACCTTTTTGGGTTTATTGAGAGAAGCCAAGATTAATTTGGCGGAATTTTAAGAGCGGTTGAGGTTTCAAACGAGATCTAACTCGGCCAATAGCTAGAGGTTGAGGAAATTGAGGCACGAAATTTTGAAGTTGTTGTTGGCCGATTTCTTCGTGGGTTTTGTGCATTTCTTGAGTAGAGTACGGGAGTTGAAGTCTTGAATTTTACGAAGCGAGTGTAGCGAGGCCCCACCTAGCGTCATTTCCTTGGGAACGTAACAACATTTATCGCAAATTACGAAGAAGTAGCAGAGGGTATAGCCATATAGCGTACCATCAGTGATTTCGACATTGATTCGGAAAAGTTCTCTGCTTTCCTTAAGCAAACACGAGTGCCTTCCGACCCGCACCTCCATTGTGCTCATTTCTAGCAAATTAATAAAATGGCTCGGTAGTATTTTATGGCTTCATTGGTGTTTTGATATCGATTTCATTCTTTTGTCTCCTTAATATATTTTAGCATGTTATTGTTGTTATTTTCCCATTTGGGATATTACAACTTTGAAATTTTTTGAATCTAAGTTAGGAAATCCCTCTGTGATACGGTTACATTACCTACTTGTTTTCATTAATTTAACCAAGTTATTTTACGAATACATCAAGAAAAAATATGATAAATACTACAACCTACCTATTCAACAAATCAAGTCTTTGAAAAATAAATGAAGCATTTAGAAGAAAAGCTGACCTTGTTTTGGACAATTGTACGGAAAAAACTCAATGTGGGAAAAGCAGGTGCGGCGGAGTTAAGTTGCATTATTAAGCGACGATGATACGAGTATATCTGGGTCCCATAATACGCTCACCCAACAAAGAATATCCTTGGTAGAACGGAAAAATTGTGAGTTTTACCTCCTCTGCAAGTCTTAGTTGATCTTTGAATGAAGCGGTGAAACCCAGAAAGCTGCCCTGCAACGATGGTGCGTGGGCACAGCGTAGGTCTGTTGGGGCTACATCACCATTCTCTCATTGCAGTCTTCCTCTAATAAAATGGAGTTTCAACCACGGCTAAACCCGATCTTTAGCAATTTTTTGGGACGATCCCTTGGAGCCATTGTGCGGCCATTGTGTAGACACATGTGGGCCCATTACACCCTCTTTCAGAATTAACATCCTCTCTTGGTGGTTGTTGATCCCTTTGTTGTCTGTTGCCTCTACACTGACCTGCTTTTGGTCCTCCCAAACCAACAAGCTGCTTTTGCACCCTCACTACGCAACACGAATCACTTAGATACGATCTTCGTCGGCTACTCAACAAAAAATTCAATCTCTGGGTCCAAACTACTGTGTATTCTCCGACGACCTCAATCCACTTCCTTTATACTTTTCTAGCTGATGAATCACTTGACAAAATGATCCCAATCTTTAATCAATGGCTAAGATTAGAAAATACTTGATCTTCGTCCACTTAATTCACTTTAATTATTTTATTTCCTAAGTTTTAACTTGGGCTCCATTTAAAATAATTAATTATTTGAATAACTTAAGTTTCGGGTGGAGATTTTTCAAACGATTTTTGGGTCCTTGGAGATTTCATGTGTTCTAGCCCCTCCATAAAGTATCGGAGCTAGAAGAACATCTCATACTGTCAAAAATCAACACTCCCTCTTAGCAAGGAGATATTACTCTATGATAACTTCTTCACCCGAAGCATCTTACATGATCCACGGCATCATGCTACGTATTTGGTGATTAACAAACCTGTTTCGCCTTTTTCTAATAAAGGCTGCGTTGTTGTTATATGTCTTGCTGCCCATGACTCTTCCAACATCAACGCTACTGCATGCAGCCTTCTGCTCCTCTCAAAAATGTTACATCATGTTGCCCCATAACACTACCCACTACTAGTGACCCTTGCTAACGACTCGATTCTTTGAGAGTTAAGCTCCTTCAACCTCTAGCAATGACATCTTAGTATAAGTACGAATACTCCTCGATGTTGGAACTACCTCTCTTTGCCTGTCTGCGTTGACCCTGCGGTACGGTCACGATGTTGCTACTACTACTTCTACCATGCACTACGTTGTTGCTACGCACTACTGTGGCCCTTCGAGACTTTGGCACTCTAGCTTTGCCGCTGGTACTCCATCATCCTTGCATCCGTGACTTTGTCATTCTACTACTATCATTAAGGGCTCTAGTAGTTGTATGTGATCCAGAGTTTGGAGGCACCTGGTCTGCCCCCATCATGCCGGTTCAAGAACTACGGATCAATGTCGCCCCATCTCTTCTCTTGAGGCACATAGGCACTCAGCAACAATGTCATCATCCTTCATTGTAGCAACCTTGATCGGAATTGACCTTTGCCCTTCTTCTTAAGAGGGCATTGTGTGGCGAAATGTCCCAATTCACACACCGGGAGCATACGAACTTCGAAGGTCCTTCTTCTTGTCTCTGTTGCCCATGTTGGCCCTTAGATGCGAGAGTTGCATCTTCCTCTTCCTCCTTGATTTTGATCCCCGTGATGCGCCACGACGCTTGGTCAACCTTCGGATCTCTTCATGTGAAGAAGAGTTGCCGCATCTGCTACGATTTGGAAAGACAACCACCCAAATTACTGGATAAAGGTTTCCGGTCTTGAGTGAGCGCATTCGGGGTAGTCCCGGCCATAACTCCATCATCTGGTGTGTATCCCTACGGAAGCTAGTTGATCTCGAATACGCTTGCAATTTGATAAGGAAGGGGTTGATCTCTTCTCCCTTCCTCCCCAGAAAACGACTCAGTTGGCTCTCGAAGCAACATCTTTGATTGGATGGAAGTTCTTGGTACATAGTGGTCGAGGAAGTCCCTCCATTTCCCTTCTTTGTGTTCTTCTCGGCAATATGTGAGATCACATGATCCTTGACCTAAGATCACATGATCATGCATTTTTCCTTCACTTGAGCCTCTTTGTATGTCCTAAGAGGATCAACATCAGCAGAAGACAACAATTGCATTCAAGACATGATCCCTTCGTGATATTCATCAGCCCAGCGAGATCTTGGCCTTCTATGTAGATGACAGCAAGTTGGATGCTCCATCCCAACCTATCTGATCCCTCGATCCCGCTTAATAGGCTGTCTCTGTCCAACAAGAAAAATGTCGGCCAGTTCTCTTGTCCTCTTTTGTTAGTATACGACCAAAACTCGGTTGGATTTCTTTGGCGCTGAAACCCTCTGAGAACAGCTCCATTTGAAAATCAATTTCCTTTAGCAAGTATGCCACTTAGCGATGTCGAAATACTCCTCTTCGATCACTCTTTGTTCAGTGAGCATTGGATCTAGACTTCACGGGAAGAATTCTTCTAAGGAGCACTCCCTCTACTTTTCTAACTGCCCCACTAGACATTGTTTTGCACCAGCAGAAACAATGCCTGGCTCCCGAGAAGAAAATCGAAGCTGCTCTTCCGATAGCAGCAGCACGGAAAAAATGAGAGCTGAAAGCATCGCTTTGGCCCCGGCCAAGCAACGGCACCTCCGCGGCTACAACGTCACCCTGGATTGGTGAAACACGGGCTCTGCTGAGCCCCTCTAATGGCTGACTCTTGCCAGCTTCTCTGCCCACTCTTTTTGATTTGGTGTTGTCCTCGGGACATCTGCCAGCTTCCTCCAACAAATTTTCTTCGTCCTTTCGTTGATGGCTTCAACTCTGCTTGATACGCGGCTACGATACCATGTGAAAATTTTTGAATCTAAATTCTGCAAGGAAATCCTCTTTGCCAAAAATTTGATTTACATTACCTACTTGTTTTCATTGATTTAACAAGTTATTTTTTGAATACATCAAGAAAAATATTAATGTAAATACATTGCGACCTACACGACTATCTGAGATCAAATATGAGAAAAATAAATAAAGCGATCAGACAAAGGACACACTTATTTTTGGACAATTGTCACTGGAAAAACCCAATAGGAAAAGCTGATCATGATTAGAGGGGTTTGTATTATTAAGTAGCAATAATGCGAGTATGTCTAGGGTGCCATAATTTGGTGACCCAACAAAGAATATCCTTGGAGGAAGACAAAAAAATTATGGTGCTACCTCACTCTTTTGATCTGCAGTGATCCTAATCAAAAAGCTGATGAAACCCAGCTACCTCTGTGACTACCTTTCACTGTGAGATGCATAGGCACACGTAGGTCTAGGCGAAGCTGCGTCACCCTTCTCTATATTGATACTTCCTCTCATCAAATTGAGTTTCGGCCCTAAACCCCAATCTCCGGCAATTCTGGATTGTCATGGAGCCATGTGCGCTGCGTTGTCTTTATGCCCTCTGCGGGGTACGTGTCCTCTCCCCCAGTGCATTTCGTTGATCCCTCTCGCCTCTCTTCAATGTACTCTTGGTCCTCAGGCCAACAAGCATACACCCTCCTTAGCACCTTTGAATCTTTCCAGTTTGATCTTCATCAGAACCTTTCCTTGAAAAAATTCGATCTCTAGATTAAGACTCTTGTGTGTATTCTCCGGTTGACCCTCAAGCCTTCCTTTACACATTTCTAGTTGATGAATCACGGTGATCCACGATCTAATCTCTAATCGTGACCTAAGATTAGAAAAGACTTGATCTTAAATCACTTAGAACATTCTCACCCATTTAATTAATTCACTTTAATTATTTTATTTCCTTAAATTTTAAATTAGCTCCATTAAAATAATTAATTATTTTGAATAACAAAGTTCCGGTGGAATTTCTCCAAACGATTTCTAGGTCTTGTAGATCTCATGTGTTCTAGCCCCCTCTAAAGTTTTAGAGCTAGAGCAATCCAATGCTACCCAAAAATCAACATTGATAAGCACCTAGAGCATGAGTACGATCGAATTGATGGTTACTGCGGTAGATGCGCAAATCCAAGAGCGTCTCGGATCCTAACCTCTACTATCGACGATGAAATGAGCCTCTAATTCTAGTGTTGTATGAAATGACCTATTTAAATAGGGTTCATCTAGGCCATCGGATTGCAAGGGAGAACCTGGTTACGAATTCGACATGGAAGGATTTGGGAGTGATGCATTATTTTTGGGGTTGGAAGTTTGGCGGCAAAAGGGTAGAGATCTTCCTTGGACAAGAAGGTATGCTACAATGATTCTAAAGAGGTTCGGGATGCGGGGCTGTTGGCCCCATGGCTACTCAGTGATAACCAACTACAAAGATTGATGCGTACGAAGATAAAGAAGTGAATCCTACCTTGTACGGACAACTCATAAGATCACCGATGTGTATACGGTCAACGCTGGGCAAACATTTGTTACGCCGGTCAACACCCTCGGTCGATTCATGGTGGAACCAAGGAGGGCACAGCAGGTAGTAGTCAAGCATGTTCTTAGATATATACAAGGAACAATTGAGCATGGATTAAAGTACGAACTGACAATGACATCGGACTTAGTGGGTTCTTGACGTAGATTGAGGCTGAAGTTAGGTAGATGGGAAAAAGTACCACTAGGTATTGTTTCAACATTTGGATTAGGAATGACCAACTGGTGGGTAGAAACGAGAAGTGCAGCAGCATTCGAAACTCGGTGAAAAGACGAAATAACCAAGCATTACTTTAACATCAATAACCAAAACCATATATGTTGAAAGATTTCTGTGATTGTTCAAAGAAGATGGAAACATTAACATTTTATGTGATAATCAAAGTTGTCGAAGCTCTGCGAAATCCGATTTTCATGATCGGTCGAAGAACATTGACCAATTATATTTATTAGAAACTGTGTCTGATGAGGTGTAACTAGATTCTGATACACTACGACGGAGAATAGGTGGCGGACATCCTCACTAAGGCTCTAGGAAGAACAAAAAGTTTGTTTATTTAGGGGGAAGGGTTGGATAATTAAAGATATTTCGATGGCAGAGGCAGAGATGGTCTGATATATGATACGCAATACATAGGCAGCCTGATGGTGTCATGGCTTGATAGTATAGTAGTAGCATCGGCATAGTAGATGAAGACGTGGGCAGAAACCATCAACAACGCAAAGAGACCGATAATAGTGGATCGGTGATGCTTCTTGTGGGAAGTATTGCTTTAGAGCACTTTCCTCGCTAAGAGGGAGTGTTGATTTTGGTAGCATCGGATGTGCTCTAGCTCCGAAATTTTGTGAAGGGGCTAGAATACATGTCAGATCTCAAAAGACTTCGAAATCGTTTGGAAAATTCTTTCCCAATGCATTATATTAAAATAATTAATTATTTTTAATGATTCCTAAGTTAAAACTTAAGGAATTAAAATAATTAAATGGAATTAATAGAAATATCGTTGAGAAGCTTCTAAGAGACGAGGATCAAAGTATGTTTTTAATCTTAGTAATTTGATTAGAGATTTCATCACGGCTTCGGTTGATATATAACGGGGAAAAGTATAAATAAAGACTTGATGGTCATTTGAGCATGCGCGACAAGCCACTCATTAACCGAGAGAAATCGATTCTCCCGGGCGGAGTTCGATTTTAGAGGAGAGTTGCGAGTGAAGGAAGAGGAGGAGTATCGGCCTGGGGAGACGGAGACGAGGGAGGAGGGACACGGAGAAGCGACGAAGGGACGGCGCGAGCGGCGTGGCAAGGACCTTGGTCTCCCGTAGTCCTTTTGCGAAGAGGACGTAGAGGTGACGTAGTGGATGCTTGTATGTCTGAGAAATGAACGTTAATACACGAGAAATACAAACAGCAGGAAAGTATATAGAGAAAAATGCCGGGATTGGAAAATAGAGCAAGTACACATAAAAAAATACCCGAACGCTGGCATGCATTTATTAGTCAAAAGAGAATACATGTGTAGGTACAATGAATAATCGGGGAATGAGTGCCTGTCACACAAGGCAAGTGAAGACCCTCTCGAAATGAGAAATGGGCGCAATAGAGTAGTCTAGGCTATGTGGAAAATGCGTAAATAATTATTGCTACAATCACGGAACTAGTGATCCCCTCAGCAGGACAGAGCTGAAAGTCGGTCGAAGGCTGTTTTGTGCTCTATGGGACCAAACCGAAACCATCAAAACAAATGCACCTACTCCCGAAAATACTGCCAGAAGCCCTCCTCAAGAAGCATTTGTCTCTCCCAAGCACGAGCGCGAGGCTCGAAAGATCTTTGGAAAAAGACCACAAACCCCCACCTTAAAACTCTCCAACTGAAATCAACAATCCCTCCAGCTGGCTCTGGCCGAGGTCTCCCACGAAAAATCACCCACAACGGTGACTGGCATGCCTGCTTCCGTCCTCCCTCACCGAGCTGTCGCCGGTCACTCTGTGAGGCTGACTCTTACGCAAACCGTCCACCAAAATCACCGCAAATCAATAACGACCTTTGAAGAATACCTTGCCGGCCGAGCACTCGAAGTCCCCGAGCCGAGGGCGAGATCTCGGCGGAGACACTCGGTTCGCACTAACGGTCACTGAGGCAGGCTAAACAACCGGCGTGCTCAAGTAGGCAGAGTCTAGCTCACAATATCATCAACATATCAATAATGCCAAATGGAGTGAAACCACTTTTCTGTTTATCGCTCCCCTCAAAACCATAACTGCGTCCTTGAACTCCTCCTGTACTGCGCGATTGCCCTTTGGAGCCTCGTGAGGCACTCTCTCATGTGTGTGGACCCAAGGCTTTCCCCTTTAAGTTACAACGTTCATCTACTAGGCTTTATTTTATTAAGTGAGTTGACCCCCTCTTTCTCACTTTGTTATTAATTTAACTATAGGCGGCAAAAATATACCAAAAATGAAATATTCCAATTAGCGGTGCTAATTAGGAATATTCTGATCTCCCGACGAACGTTGCTTGTCCTCAAGCAAGCTGAAGTCGATGGATGCAATGTCTTCTCATCTCCCAAGTGGCATCCTCATCAGAAGCAGGTTTTTCCACCTCACCCGAAACCGCTCCGGGACACGTCTGCCGCTCCACGTTTTCTCCCTAGTATCAATAATAATACTCTAGGAACGCACAGATGCCCCTCATCCCTTCATTGGGTGGTAGCTCCTACTGTATTTTGTCTGCTGGCCGATGCCTTTTCGGGCATGAAGTACATGAAAGATATTATGAATCTTGCTCGCAGCAGGGCAACTCAGCTCCTTGTATACCTTTGCCCGGAGTCCTACGTATCACACCTGTGGCCCATAAAAGCGGGCTTAAGCTTCTCCTTTATGCAGCAACGAAGGCATCGGTATGGGCGCGCCAGTGCGGGTAGACCAAGTCCCCTACCTCAAGTGTCCTCACGAGCCATATCGACGCCACAACCTGCCCCCGGGGTCTGTGCTATGGCTATGTTGTCCTTGAGAGCTCGGAGGATATCTTGGCTCTCTTGGATCCATATCTTGGCTCTCGGGCTTCTGCTAGCACCAAACTTGCTCCTGTCCTGAATGAGGATGATATCCATATAAGCATAGAAAGGTGACATACCAATGGCCCAGACAGAAGGTGGACATATGACCATCGTGTTGTGAAGTGCTACGCCCGGATACGCCCTTGACTGCCTCTACAACGCGCGACATAGTTAGCAAGCAGCCTCACGACCCTTGTTAACTATCTCTGTCTGCCGCCGAATCCGTACGGGGGTGATAGCAGGTGCTCGGTGTCAACTGGTCCCCACCAGCGGGGCTCTGCCGGAAATCCACCATGAAGCGGTGTCCACATCGGCGACAATGGTCTTGGGTAGACCATGTAACACAAAAACACTGCGGAAAACGACTCGACCACTGTGACTGTTTCGCCAGCGGTGTGCGGATATAGCAAAGAAATGAAGCATACTTCGTCGGTCGGTCACGTGACAAAGATGCGGTCCTTGCTACTGCCTGTAGCCAGCCACCGTGATGGGAGTCATCGATATGCTCTCTCCCATTTTCCCCTCGGAATGGGAAGAAGACATGTTCAACCACTGCGGATGGCTCATCTCTCCCTTGTTCCTCGACAAACATGTGCTCACGACATCGCACGGAGGTGCGTCCTCCTTGAGGGCCTTCCATGAGAACCTCTCTCGGGATAGCCGTAAAGTCTTGGTGAACCCACGATGGCCGCCAATGGAGAAATCGTGTGAAGCACAGAATTATCTTCTTCTTGGTGAGATCCTGGAGTCAAGAAGATCTGTCCACGTAATAGTGATCTAAGTCGGCCACCTGGCCGCATCATCTGCCTTTGCCCATCCAACACCTCACCATAAACCTTTGTCCTTGGAGTACTCTACCCGGCGGTGGGCTTCCTCCAATAGAAATCCCAAACTCTATATGATAACGTGGGCGGCCTACGAGAAAGGGTGTCCTTCTACGTTATTCTTGCCTTTCGCGTGCTCTGTGTCGAGTCATGGAAGCTTGGATCTGTGATCACTCTGCTCTCTCTGCCAAGCTGTCTGCTGCTCCCGGAAAAGTACCTCGAGAGTGCATTTGTGATGCGATGCTCACCACGAATGCGCCCCCACTAGATCTTTGGGTCATTTCGACGAAGTACGGCCATGATGGCCAACATCTCCGCGTACGTGCATATCGAATACAACCTCTCATGCGGAAGGAGCTTAAACTCTCCAAAAGCTATCGAGGGTGACCTACACGTCAAAAACTGCATAATCCCCTCTTACGATGCATCACACTCGAGGACAAATGGACGTGAAATGCAGCGATGCCCGGCACGGAGACGAGTTTGCTCATCACCTCCTTGAGCTTATCAAAAATCTGTTGCTGTTGTGTCGGAGCAAGCGAATGCCCCTTCCTCGTCCGTCGCGTGCGACCCAAGCTATGAGAAGCCATCGACGACTTCTGTGGTATCCTGGTACCAATAAGCCCGAAGCTGCGGTCCCATTCTTGACTCTCGGCCAATCTGCGTGTACTGATCTTCTCTGCGTGGACTCTCGCCGTCCACTCATGATAATGTGCCCAATCTGGCCCCATCTCCCAGTCAGCTTGAACTCCCACACTTCCAGAGCTTGGCATAGAGCTGCTATCCTCCAAGATGCGCAAAAGCCCCATCTCCAATGTGTTAAGGTCTCCTCCCAGGTCTGCTATATGTAAGTATGTCATCGAAAGACTTGACTCGGCTTTCTCGAGATGACCCACGAAAAATGTAAGTTCATGCACGGGCGAAAGGTAGCGGGTGCATTGAGTCCTTGAAAGGCATGACCGAAGCACAAAGTGCCCATAATGACACACAGAAAGCGGTCTTGGGAATGTCTGTTCCCTCACGCAGCACAATGTCAGTGGTACCGGATCTCAAGTCAATCTTTGAGAAGAACAGTACTCCCTCTCAACTCATCCATAATATTCCTAGTGTAGCCATTAGAGATATTTGATTTTTGTATAGTTTGCACCCGCCTATAGTTAATTAATAAATAAAAGTGAGAAAAAGGGGGCTAACTCACTTAAATAAAATAAAGTGTTTCCCTAGTAGATGCAATGTTATAACTTAAGGGGGAGCCTTGGGGGTCCACACCACGTATGAGAGGAGGCTCACGTAGCCTCTAGAAGCTTCTGCGCAGGCCCATGAGGAGCACGTGGGAGAGAGAGGGACCACGTAGGGTTTTGAGGAGGGCCAGCGTTATAAAAGGAGGGAGAGCTATCTCATTTGGGCATTATTGATATTGTTGATGATATTGAGCTAGACTTCTGTTTACTTGAGCACGCTCGCTGTTTAGTCGGTCTGCAGCACTGTTTAGTGCGATTGAGTGTCTCCGGTCGGAGATCTCACCCTTGGCCCCGAGGGACTTCGAGTGCCTGCTCGGGCAAGGTTTTTCTTCAGTCTTTAGCAGGAGATTTGCAGGTTTTTTGTTGGGAGTTTTGCTGAGGAGTTGAGCTTCATTGGGTGACTGCGCAGTCCTTGGAGGGAGGACGCAGTGTGAGTTGGAGCTGTTCAGTGGTAGAGATTTCTGCAGGAGATTCAGGCCTATTTCGGTGTGGAGGTTCAGCGTTTATCCTTTGGTGAGTTTCCTGAGGAGTTGTGGCCCCATTTCAGTCTATTTCAGTTGGTGTCTGCGCTGGTCCTGGAGGGACAGCGTTTTTCTAGTAGGAGGGTTTTTGGGGGTGATTTTCGGAGGTGGTCCGTTTTATATATGGTTTCTGGGTTTTGTCTGGGGTGGTGAGTTCAGGTGGTCTGCCGATTTTCAGCTCATTCCGGCAAGGGGATCAGCCCCTAGCTTCAGTTCATTCCAGCAGCTGGGATGCAGTTTCTTGTAGCAGCTATTTCCTGTTTTTCTGAGAGGGTTCTTCACTTGCCTTGAGCAAGGATAGGTGCATTTATTTTGATTATCCATTGTATCTCATTATATTCTCAGATTAATAAAATGGCTTAGCATTTTCGGCATTTTTATGTGTATTTGCTTTATGTTCTATTTTCGGCATTTCCTATATTGTCGTATGCTTGTATTGCTGTCTATTTCCCTTTCGGGATATTACAGTGGTATCAGAGCATAATTCTGGCTCAGCCTGTGGTCTATGACATTGGGAAAGAGATCATACAGAGGTTTGCTGGAATTTTGGAGAGCAATAGTAGTTGCAGTACCAAAAACGAAATTGGAAAAAGAGCCAAAATATAAAGGGTCAAATTTTGAAGGTTGGAATTAGAAGAAACGTTTTCTGGGTTTTTCTGGGTTTTGGGCAAGGATCACCTTCCCAAATTCCTGGAATTTTCTGAGTAGTTTTCAGTGGGTAAATCGGAGGTCGAATTTAAGCAGCAGTATGGTTTTGCAGCCGCCGTGCAGTTTCTGAGGAGCCTGTAGACACATAGCAGAAAGAGCCGATGGCAGTTGATGATGATGAGAGGAGATTTAGAGAGGCGCTCCAACACATGCAGGATGTATCACAGAGACTCACTGCGCTGGAGAGGCAGTGGGAAACCCCAAGGGGTTTTCAGATTGGTGAGGGATCAGGCACATCCCACCATTTGCCGGAGCATGATGCCACTCAGCATATGGCATCACATACACCCACACGTCCTACCATGCCCACTTTTTTGGATGAAGACATAGGGGCAGCAGCACAGCGAGAGCCGGAGCCAAGCCACATGGGTGACTATTTTGCAGAGTACCAGGCATATGGGTAGGAGTTCATGGAGGCTCTCTCGTTCGGAGACTTTGTCCAGCTCCAGCGTGATAGTAGACCTCACAACTTTTACAGAGGGAACAGGCGCTCACATGATGGGGGCTTACAGCGCACAGTGGACAGATTCCATCTACCGACATTTGACGGGTCATCCAGGCGCTCAGAAAAAGCTTGGGTGGACAAGTTGGATACCTCTTTCCAGCTTGACCGAGTATCGGAGAGGGAAACCATTAAAATGGTTACCTCGCACTTGGAGGATGAGGACACACAGGATTGCAGGGAGTTCGAGGATACACCTAGTGTGACACAGGACTCACCATCATTAGAGACCTCCTTGACCGTGTCGGTTGATATCGTAGTGGAGAAGGTAGAGCCTACCCCAGTAGAGCCATCCACTGAGGTGATGACTGGAGCCATGTCCGAGTCTTCAGGTGGTAGCAGCACACGACAGATGGGTGAGGCGTTAGGAGATATATCCACCTTCGATGAGGCACTAGCAGGTACAGAGGTATTGGATGATGGTCGCAGACAGCGGTATCATCGGCTTCGGACGGACCTTCGAGTTTTGAGAGAGAAGGCCACGTCAGTACGGGAGGCCATTTTGTTGCGGGACCAGGAGCTGGAGGGTATGAGAGTGACTTGTGCCAAGTCAGCGGCCAAGTTGGTCCGCATTGGGGAACGACTAGATTCCCTGATGGTACAATCAGAGGGCACGTTGGAGCGTCAGATCATTCCCCTTCAGGCATGCATGGATGGGACTAGCAGTGTTGTTGGGTCATCTCTTTCCGTTGGAGAGAGAGAGGCAGAGCCACCTAGTCAGATCTCATATGTTGAGTTGGATAGCGGTATGAGACGATCAGAGTTGCACAGCGTACAACATCCACATGTTGAGGTTGGATGGAGAGAGATTTTGAGTTGGTACTCGGTGGAGCGGGCTATGGAGATGGTGATGGATCCGAGTGTAGCTCAGCAGGAGTTTCTATGCATGGGGATTATAGGAACCCCAGATTGGCATTGGGATCCAGGTGGGATCACCTATCATTTCCTAGGCGGGTTGGTTGCCTGTGTCTTGGAGGGTACAGTTGGCCAAGCAGTAGAGCATGTGCATGCGCTAGGGGAGTTTGGGTCAGCTCCAGTGGCCAACCAGTTTATGGGCAGACTCCCTAGGTTGTTTTGGTATGACACTCGTACACGGGATCACGGGGTGGTCAACATTCCTTGGCAGGAGTTTGTCGGAGGAAGTGGCATTGGCAGGCCACCAGATGGCGCCTTGTATGGGGCCAAGGATTCTTCACCTTTGTGTGGGGCACAGAGGACGCAGCGGAGCCGAGCAGTGGTGGTAACACTACTGACACACAGGGAGATTCACTTCTCGGACCCCTTGAGGAGGATTTGGAGTGATGATCCTTTCGTCGGCAGGTATAGTGATACGACGGTGGAGACGATGTTACCGATTGGTGGTAGTCGGACATGTAGAGGCATAGCTCTATGTCATCACATCCAGGGATGTGTGGGAGCCTCTAGCATTGAGCGGTGGATTGCCGGTGGACATGGAGAAGCATGGTGGTGTGCCATAGTGTGTGGGACTGCATTGTGGAGTAGGAGTATCCTACATCACATTGAGAGCATGCAGAGAGTGACCGATGCTTGGACACAGTCAGGGCACGAGAGGGTACAGGGTGCTACAGCAGCAGCACATGGTATCCAGCAGTATACCGAGGTATGCCTCAGTGTGCAGTGGCATGTTGAGGAGTATATGGATGATCGGTGGTATGCGAGGGCATACGGTGCTGCACAGCAGGGTCTTAGAGTATTGCATCCAGGGAGACTCGCAGACAGGGACACTGGGCTTACCTTTGGGGGTATTTCACCCAGGATCGATGAGGAGACAGAGGAGCGATACTTGATGGTATCTGTGGGGACTCACACATCCGACACTCTTCTACATCACTCATGGGCACAATTGATTTTGTTGTTGTCCTTTGGCACTTTGGGCATGAGCAGCAGGGTCCGTGAGGCACACCCACGACATTTGGATGGCCCTCAGCACACTAGGCGAGAGACTTCTCAGCAGTGGCACTGGGTCAGTACGCTAGTTGACAGCCACAGTTTAGGGGATGAGATGATCCTCTGCAGTGGTGGCACATTAGTCATTGCTGAGCCTACGCTTGGGGAGCAGGTCATGAGGGAGACATGCATCATTTTTCCCTCGGGGCATGTTGAGATCATGCATGAGCAGAGGATATTGGGTTCAGTAGAGGTAGCATCCCAGCATGCGTCTGGACTCCAGACATTGTATCGACACTTCATCGAGAGGGTGGATGGCATATTCAATGCAGATGAGGTGGCGGAGGTAGAACAGGAGGGCATTCCTTCTGTATGCCAAGGTGAGGACTCTCTTTCATATGAGTCCATAGGATCAGTTGAGGTTGCTTCTGTGGAGCAAGAGCAGTCATGCAGGTATGATGACAGTAGATTGCAGCCGTATTACAGTGTGCAGGGTGAGCAGTCAGGGGACTGTATAGGAGATACTCTGGGTGATGAGTCACTTGTGACGCTTCGGCTAGAGCAGCACATGATGGAGCCTGAGTCAGCAGAGGAGGATACTATGGACATCAGGCATGACATTTCCTTGGGTGAGGTCCAGATGGGTGCCCACATTGAGCCTATGATGGATATGTGGCTAGCATTGGGGTCATCCTTTGAGGTGGAGTAGTCAGATGCACAGACACTGAGTACTGTGACAGCAGCTACAGATCCATATCCTCTGGAGATGTTGGAGGTAGATGTGATAGTTTGGCAGTGGGAGATGATTACGGGTTGGCGGCAACCTTCCAGGCATGTTCCACATGCAGTTGTTGTTGCTACATCAGATGCTTCCTCCAAGATGGACTGGCAGGAGATCATGAGTTGGTACCCTCTTGATGGTACGGTATTCTTCGTAGGGAGCACAGTGGAGCAGGGGCCCTTGGACATAGTAGATGTTACAGATCCCAGTTGGCAGGAGGGCACCGGTTGTCATTACTTCAGGACTCCTTCCCGATTTCAGGAGACCAGGATCAGCATGGGATGGAGTCAGGACTTGGATTGGATAGAGGTGATGAGCTGGTATGCAGTTGGAGGGGTAGCATATGCAGCTACAGGTACAGCGCAGCAGGAGCCCAGGAGCATTGATGCTTGTTAGTGGTCTTCACCTCTTAGAGCATTGGTCATAGCTAGAGGCAGTGCACCGTCTGAGCCGTGGGACTTGTGCGATTATTGGCCACGGTGGCGATGGGATCCGGGAGGATTATTGGTTGGCTGGTACTGTGAGAGGTCACTTTGGGATCCTGGCATTGAGATATCCATTCGTATCAGGGTGATGCAGAGGTCAGAGAGGTTTCAGTGGGACCCAGGCACATTTTGCAGTATCGGTAGGGAGCATCAGCTAGAGAGTAGGCTTGTTCAAGCGTTGCTTGAGGACAAGCAATTTTTGCCGGATGAGGATGCCACTTGGGAGAGAGAGAAGACATTGCAGCATCCATCACTTCAGTTGCTTGACGAAAAGCAACGTTTTTCCGGGGGAGACTGTAATATTCCTAATTAGCACCGCTAATTGAAATATTTGATTTTTGTATAGTTTTGCCGCTTATAGTTAATTAATAAATAAAAGTGAGAAAAGGGGGGGCTAACTCACTTAAATAAGATAAAGTGTTTCCCTAGTAGATGCAACGTTATAACTTAAGGGGGAGCCTTGGGGGTCCACACCACGTATGAGAGGAGGCTCACGTAGCCTCTAGAAGCTTCTGCGCAGGCCCATGAGGAGCACGTGGGAGAGAGAGGGACCACGTAAGGTTTTGAGGAGGGCCAGCGTTATAAAAGGAGGGAGAGCTATCTCATTTGGGCATTATTGATATTGTTGATGATATTGAGCTAGACTTCTGTCTACTTGAGCACGCTGGCTGTTTAGTCGGTTTGCAGCACTGTTTAGTGCAACTGAGTGTCTCCGGTCGGAGATCTCACCCTTGGCCCCGGGGGACTTCGAGTGCCTGCTCGGGCAAGGTTTTTCTTCAGTCTTTAGCAGGAGATTTGCAGGTGTTTTGTTGGGAGTTTTGCTGAGGAGCTGAGCTTCATTGGGTGACTGCGCAGTCCTTGGAGGGAGGACGCAGTTTGAGTTGGAGCTGTTCAGTGGTAGAGATTTCTGGAGGAGATTCAGGCCTATTCCGGTGTGGAGGTTCAGCGTTTATCATTTGGTGAGTTTTCTGAGGAGTTGTGGCCCCATTTCAGTCTATTTCAGTTGGTGTCTGCGCTGGTCCTGGAGGGACAGCGTTTTTCTAGGAGGAGGGTTTCTGGGGGTGATTTTCGGAGGTGGTCCGTTTTGTATATGGTTTCTGGGTTTTGTCTGGGGTGGTGAGTTCAGGTGGTCTGCCGATTTTCAGCTCATTCCGGCAAGGGGATCAACCCCTAGCTTCAGTTCATTCCAGCAGCAGCAGTTTACGGCAGTTTCTTCCAGCAGCTGGGATGCAGTTTCTTGTAGCAGCCATTTCCTGTTTTTCTGAGAGGGTTCTTCACTTGCCTTGAGCAAGGATAGGTGCATTTATTTTGATTATCCATTGTATCTCATTATATTCTCGGATTAATAAAATGGCTTAGCATTTCCGGCATTTTTATGTGTATTTGCTTTATGTTCTATTTTCGGCATTTCCTATATTGTCGTATGCTTGTATTGCCCGTTCTATTTTCGGATATTACATCCATCGCCTCATCGATCCTGATGGGGTACTATTCTTCGTGGTCTTCTTATTCCGATTCCCGTAGTCAATGCACATTCGCACAGCGACCCTCTTCTTTTCTTCTACCAAAGACTACGTAAGAAGCAAAAGGACTCGGTGGTTTTACGAATGTGACCAAGGCCAAGAACTCCCCGAATAGCACGCTTATCTGCCCCGATAGGCCTTGGGATGCTCTATACGTGTGGTGATCACCGCCCGTATCCCCCGCTCAAGCTCGATAAGATGCTCAAACGATCCTATGGGTCGCCCTGCGGGAATATCCCCAAATACCGTTGCATAATTGTCGAGGATAGACCGTAGCCTCAGATGCAATCGTCCGACCCGTATCCACCGCCCCGAAGCTCGGCAGAACTCTGTGCTGTTCCCCCACTCTATCTCCTTTGCGGAAGGTCGCCTTCCATCCTATGTGCCGACACCGGCCCGAGGCCAGTATGTGTGCCGTCCCCGTATCTTCATGCCTCCTCGTCTGGGATCATCCCACCCCATCTCTGTGGCCTTCCACCCTGGCTTCGTGACCTTCCCGTAGTAATGAGCCACCGAACACCCAATATCGCTGGCGTCCCAATATCCACCACAAAGAAATGATCTCGTCAATGTAGTGCCCATCGCTCACCGATAACTCGCATTGCCACCTGGAGACATGCCATAGTTTGATCTCCGGGACCAAAACGGTAAAATCCATCAAAACCCTCTTGGCCTCAGAGGCCTCTCCTCTCAACCACCAGGTATCAATAAAATTGTGTGCTGCCCCCACTATCTACCAAGACCGAGACCCGCCGTCCACGCATCGGCCCCCGTGCCGCCAGCCGTCGGGTACTTGGGAACTCCCCACGCGCTAGAGCTCCTCCGTAGGCAATGATGCCCCACCGGGCCGTGTGTGGAGGTGGCAAGGTACTCGCGCCGCACAACACCCCGCCCTCCACGTCATCCCCGTCATCCTCTTCCCCGCGCCCCTGAGAAGACCTCAATGAAATGCTTCAAGACACTTATGTCCCCGGCGTCTTTCATGGCCCCCGGCAAGTGAAGCACAACCGCCTCTTCCCCGCCCTCCCGGGCCTCATCATCAAACTGCCCTCGCCTGTGATTCGCCTTGGGAGGCGAATCCGTGTCCTTCCCCAGGGCCGGAAGGCCCGTCTCCGGGGATAAGGTGTCCGAGTCCCGGGTAAGACATCCGTAAATCCCGAGTCCCATCAAGGCATCCCTAGGGTAGCCGGCTCCAAGCCGGACGGACTAGCCACGAAGTGGCTCAATAAATCAAAAACATGTGTAAACAACTGAGGCCACAGATAACCAGTACCATCACCGAAAACCCGCAAGAAATCCAAAATGTAAGCCTCGCGCTCCTACCGTTTTGAGCTTGTCACTTCAACAAAGGCCGCTCCGGATCCCTCCCCCGTCAAAACGCTCTATCACCCTCCCCGGGGAACGCAAGGTGATATGTCACATCAGAGAGAGCTGTCCAGTGTCGTCATCCCATGAAGCCACTGCTACCCCGGGCCCTACCATCCAGATGTAATGTTGCCACCTTTGTTATCCTTACTATGGACATCTGTTGTCGTGAAATAGATGTCCAACTTCTCCACCCAAGACTTTGCCGAATCACATGAGCCATCGAACGTGGGCAAAATGAAATCGCTAGCCGCCATGCAGGTCATCACGATGATGCCCGTGCCCACCGGTGTGATGATCACGGGTCTAATGTCATGCCGGGAGCCGGACAAAGTCTCGAATGTGATAGAATCTCTAACACCTACCGCACGCCCGGTACTCCGCAAAAAAGTCACCCATCCTCTGACTGCTCCAGCCTCGCCGTGCCGCCGCCCCGCGTCCTCCGCAGCAGACTGCGGTGGGCGCTCGGAATATCCCTCCTCGTGCCCTCCGTACCCCGCCCCCGCGTCCTCTCGCTTAAGAAGAAGAAGAGGGATCGCGTGGGTGCATGCGATGCCATGATGGGGATAGCATCATGCACGCACGGGTGGGACATACCCACCGGCCCGAAAGATCCCGGGGGTTCCCTCCGCCCGAATTCTAATGCGGTGAGTCTTGTGTCATATCCGCATGTTGAGGAGACTCCCATCTCCTCGAACCTCCTCACCGCCATAGGCCTCATGGGCCGCTGGGCCCCTCACAGGCCGCTTCCCTGCCTTCGAATGCCCTCTGTGCGGCTCCCCGACGAATCCGTCAGCTCCACCTCTCCGAAGGGGGTTCTCCCACCTACTCTCAACGTCCGTGTCTCCTTCCGATCAATGTAGGTTTATCCTGCGTCATAGACTCAGTTCCACAGCCGAGCCGTAACTATGTTCGGGATACCACCGTAATATCTCAACGGGAAATAGACAAGTAATACACGTAATACAAACATGCAAATATATAGAAAAATGTCTAGATCGGAAAATAGAGCAAGTACACACAGTAAAATACGGTAACGCTAAGCCATTTTATTAATTCCGAGAGAATACATGTATGGGTACAATAGAGAGACCGAATGAGGCACTCATCCTTTTGCACAAGGCAAGTGAAGACCCTCTCGAATAGGAAATGGTCGGGCACAGATGACCGCGTCCTAGCCGCCGGAGAAACTGGGCGTTGGGTGCCGCTCGCTACAATGCACGGAACTAGGGGTCGATCCCCTCACCGGAATGAGCTGAAACGGAGCGCCGTATCACCAAGCCCGGACCAAACCCAAAACCATGAAGCAAATGCACCACTCGAAAATCCACCACTGAAGCCTCATGAAAACGTTAATCTCCCCTGTAAGTACGTATGGCTCAAGAAAGATGTGCCGGAAAGGACCCATGTAAATCCCCCACAAAACTCTCCAACTGAATCAACAATCCTTCCAAGCCGAAATACGCTCGGTCTCCACTCTAAAATCACCCACAACAAATCCGCCGCACAACACCAACTCAAGGGCCCTCCTCCTTCGAACTCGCGCAAGCCACTCTATGAGGCCAGCCTCCTCCGCAAACCGTCCACCAAAATCTCCAAATCAACCCACAACCAGAATACCTGTTCCGAGTAGCACTCGAAGTCCCCCAAAATAAGGGCGAGATCTCTCGACCGGAGACACCTCCCCGCTCGCATCAAACAAGCGTTGCACCGACTAAAACAATTCCATGTGCTCAAGTAGACAAGTCTAGCTCACAATATCATCAACATATCAATAATGCCAAATGGAGTGAAACCCCCGCCTTTTTATAGTGCTAGCTCCCCGAAACCCTAACCGCGTCCTTGAGCTCCTCCTATGCCTCAAGGCATTGCCTTGGAGCCTACGGAGGCCTCTCTCATGTGTGTGGACCCCCAAGGCTTTCCCCTTTAAGTTACAACGTTCATCTACTAGGAAGCACTTTATTTTATTAAAGTGAGTTTGACTCTCTTTCACTTTATTTATTAATTTAACTATTAAAGAAAATATACAAAAATGAAATATTCCAATTACGTGCTAATTAGGAATATTACAAATTTCCCCCGCGTAACGTTGCTTGTCTCGCTAACTCGAAGGATGGATGCCGTAATATCTTCTCATCCTCCCAAGTGGCATCCTCATCCGACAGTTTTTCCACCCTCACCAAGAACTCCCATCGTCCTCCTCCGCAAATGCCTCTCCCTAGTATCAATAATAGCCTCCGCCCCAACCACTACACCAAAAGCTCGGAATCGTTAGTGAGGTGGCATCCTGTGTTAAGGGTGGGTCTTGGCGTCTAATCGAGCATCTCGGGAGACGACAACGAAACAACCCCGCAAATGGCCAGCCAAGGGATCTCCAACAAATGGTCAAGGCCCACCGACCCTCAACAGGAGGCCGCCCCAAACGTGATACATACGACCACGCTCCGCGAGTCTCGACCCGAGACCTCGGCTCCGATACCACAAAGGCCCAACCACTACACCAAAAAGCCTGAATCGGTTAGTGAGGTGGCATCCTGGTGGTGTTAAGGGTGGGGTCTTAAGGCCCACCGAGCATCTCTGAGAGCCCAGAACAAGCAACAGCCCCACCAAACAACAAGTAGACTCTACGCCGTGTCAAGGCCCACCGGACCCTCAATGTGGAGGTCAGCCTTTAAATCAGGGATATTACAACTGAGGGTCTCTTGGGTGTCGAATTTCTCCAAGATTGGAGGAAAATTATCTCAAGTGTTTTCACAAAAGTTTCTCCAACAAATTCTGAAATCATCCCTTGTAAAGAGATTGTTCCTTAAGAATAATAAATAAATCCTTATCTGTTGCACCGCTTTTCCGCATTATTTTTCCTGGGCGGACCATTGTCCAAAAACAATCGTGTTGATGTGATTGATTCTGTGTTTGCATTTCTACCGGTTTTTTCGCAATTAATGTGATAACTACAAGAGAATTTATTTGATGTTTATTGAAGGGTTTTGTAAACAACTTATTATGGAAAAGAAGTAGAAATAACCGGGCCAAGGGAAGAATAGAATTTCAAGTTAGAAATTTTCTACATGCACTACCTCTCCGTGACTACTCTTTGCCCTCTCTCGCCTTGCACTCTCCTTGTGATAAGGGACTTCCACAGAAAATTATTCCCCGCCCCTCACCGCAAGAATCTCCTATTATTTCTTCCACAAACTGCTTCTTCACTTGAGAAATCGATCTCTTTGATTCCTTCGATGTCTTTCCAAATGCCGATCGATGTCCCTCTATAATCTTCCTCGTTGAGAAATCAACTATCCAAATTAGATTTTAATCAATGGCTCGCATCATACACTTACCTTTCCGGGCTCTTTTTCTAGAAGATTCACACTCCAGCTCTATTAATACACTTTAATTATTTTAATTTCGCTTAGACTTAGGTCCATTAAAAAAAATAATTAATTATTTTAATAAAACATCCCTCCGGTGGAATTTCCTAAAAGGATTTATGGGTATTCTGTATCATTGAATGTGAACGAAGCTCCCGCAAATTTTGAGACTTTAGAGCACATCCAATGCTACCAGAAATCAACATTGCAGAGGTTTGAAATGTAATATTTATTGTATCCATTAGAGAATTAATTGATCTAAAAAACAATTAATTGTTTATCGTAAAAGGAGTTGAGCTCAAACCTATATAAGCATTTTCTCCCATTTGATGCATGGTTGATTGCAATATTTTCACTTGAGTTTTTGTTAAACATCTTGCAGGCAATGGAAAGCTAGACATTTCTACTATTGGCGGGGCGCATTTCCTTGGGTTCAGTTGCTAAATATCAGTAGCTAAAATACTTATCAAATGTATGTGGAAGTGATGAAATATAAGGGATACCTGGTATTTCTGAGACCCATCACTCCCATCCCCATGCCAGCAATCATAGACTTTGAGCAACATAATATTTAGTTAGCAATTTTAACTACTCAGAAGTTCATTACATGTCTCTGATATATCTGGCATTAATACAAACAGTTAATTTTCTGCCCTGCATCTGAGATCTACAACAATGTAAATCCATTTGGCATTAATGAGGCCTCAATACTTGATTCAGCCAATTGAAATCCAAGTCCTACTTATTCAATTGTTTGGATGCTTCTTGCAATAATAGATTGGGTTGTTACACCATGAAACACACTAAACCGTTGTTAGAAATTTGGTTCCTTCAATGCCAAAGAAAAAATTATCATAAGCAATATTTTCAAGAAGCTTGAAGAAACTAAAGAAGCAAAAAGCTAAACTCAGATGCTTAATTGTTGCAACAGATAGTGAAAAACTAGCCTTGAGACGAGGATTAAGTATCACAGGTCGAGAACCAGTTGCTTCAGACATGGCTTGCAAGTCCTGTCATCCAGTTAATTACAATCAAATACAAAAAGTAGCATTTTTTATGCTCTGTTTTGCAGCATGTATAGTTATTTTGTAATACATTACAGGGAATGACATCCTTTATCAAATGAACAGGAAGGACTGCAATAGAAAATTCTTACATCAATAATACAGTTGTCTACAGCATTTTGAGGGGCCAATAAAAATGAACATATCATCTTGGTCAGTGACTTCTCTTTGGCACCTGTAATGAGAAATAGTTTCATCCAATCTCAATCCATATAATAGCCATAAAATATTCATATTGGGAGAATAATATACATTATAAAATGTTAAAACATTCAACTGTAAAATAGTTGATCAGTTTCCTTCAATCCTACCACTTTTATATGTCTGTTCCAGTCTAGACTCTACACAGACTAAAACACAATCCAGCAGTAAATAAGTTGGACTGCTGGTAGCATAATGCTCCAGTTGTAAAGTACTCAGACTGAAAGAATTCTGAATTACACATACAGCTTATAAATTTAACTGTAAGTTACAAGGACCCATAAGCAATAGGGAATAAATTACACCCAGAAACAAATTTGTTTGTTGCTTCCATGACATATTTCCTGCCTGTAAAGACGTGTATGACATAAAGTAAAACAATTGGCTTACTTCAAGAGGGTAAAAGTGCATCTAGTGGTACATTATCCTTTATACACGTCTTGATGTAAGTCACATGACTTTGAAATTCTAATTATTATGTTTTTATGGGATAACAGCAGCATATGATGGTAATGAGACAGGATCCAGTCCAACTTCTAGAGCTGATCACATTATAGATAAAATACAACAAATAAAAACATAGACTAGCTGAAAATTCAAACATCTATTAGCAGTCCCTTTCCTATCCATAGAGGTGCTAGCTGTTTGTGCAACAAATTAGAAACGTCACCCCATATGTCCCTTGCTTTAGAACACAACCAGAAAAGGTTTAAAATAGTTTGCTTCTCCACAATGTTAAAAACGGCCTATCTTGTCCGGTCCAAAGCCTGGTGCTTGATTTCACGGATCAGAGACTGGAAAAGAAAGCCTTCATGCAGCTCTGTTATCAGTGATCACATATGTCGCATGGGACATTTGCAGTACGTCCCATGGTCACGGGTAGTGTCAGAACAGTGTACATGGAGCAAATCCCACGGTACAGGCTTCAATGATTATACCCTTGCTGGCATTTTCCATCATTTTCTTCAACATATTGTGTTTCCCTTCGTGGTGTACTTATTAGGGATGGGGCACCACTTTAACCGTTTCTTACCCCCTTGAGTATTTTCATCATATTTGATCTCCAACACCTTGTTAGTTAGTATGTTCACCTTGGAGGAACTTTACATGTACTTAGCATTTCCAAGTGAAAATTGCACAAATTCTAGACTAATTGTGATTAATTGACATGCTATTACAGCTTGAATTAGTATTCTAGGATTAATTATTTAAAACAAAGTCGTTACCTTCAACTATCTGGGCACCTTTATTTTTGACTATGATCCCACTATGAAAGTACTGTAAAGTATTGACCACAATGAAAGAAGTGGGGTGCTGGAAATCAGAGGTTTTCAGTGATATTTGATTTCCATTACATGGTAATTACTTGTGAGACTGTTAGCAGTTTTATTCTTATGTTTTTCTTCCATCACCAAGCAATTACCATAAAACATGAAGATCAAAAACAATAGAACACAACATATAGGCTCCAAGCCAGGCAAAACCCCTCCAAGGGGAAAACCCAGGACATCTCTTCTTATATAATCAGATCAAATGAGATATCCAAGACCCATAACCACAGAAATTCCCACCTCTAGATAAAAAGACAAACCTTCCTTTCTTCCAGCAGATTCACTTGGGTAAGAGATCAGCAAACAAGCCTTCAACTAGGCAAAACTTCCATGTGAGGGAGACGTTAAGAGAGAATCTTCCCTCAAACCCTTCTTAGGCCTTCTTTTTCTTCGCTGTCCGTTCCTGTGATATTTAAGAAGAAATAAGTGTCCAGAAGGAGATAAGTGTTCAGCTTATGGGCCCACACTCTAGCGTGAGTTCCTGGCTGACTTGACAAAATGCGGGAAGTGTGACCTTCCCTGCAACCTTCTGCATCTCATGATTCAGCTGTCCTCCTCAATAAGATGTCCCAATCCTTGGTTTTGTATCTTCCTCCTTGAGGTGAATAAATTCCCCAAGAGACATGGCACATCGAATCCTATGTAGTCTAACCCATCATACTTACCAATCCCCGTCTCCACTAAATGCACCAACTTTGCAACGACATCTGGTTCCCCTCCCTCTCCGTCTCATCCATGAACTGCAACATAGTGGGACGGCTGGAAAGGACACTCATTTGTGTGACAACTTCCTTTCTCGCTTGGGAACCTCCCTTGCCATAGTGTTCATGCTTGGGATGAGCTGATTTGAAATTGAAGACCCACCATTTCCTGCATCATGTCCATCCGATTCATGCCTTAGCATATGCTAATTCACCCTCAACAACTCCTCCATAACTTGGCTTGTCCTCCTTGCCTAGGTTGTTCGTTCTCCATTTCCATCCTGACCTCCATGTGTATTTTGGCGTTATCAAGTTTCATCAAAGAAATGATCAAGTTCTTCTCCTGTTCCGTATCCTGTTCCTCTATCTCTGCCTTTACTCTAGTACGGTAGACCATTCCAATAAAGAGTCTAGACATCAATCAGTTTCTTAAAGCTTTCACAATTATTAAGAACATGCTTTGATACCACTGTAATATCCCAAACTAGGAAACACATATCAAAAACATGAACTAAGCTACAACAAGATCTCCAACCATGCAAGCACAATTTTTACACAAGTAGAAATTGATCAGTGTCCATAGAATAGAAGAAAAAATCTGAGCCATTTGCTAAATATTTCTGAGCTTAGTACAATAGAGTAGAATGATAGAACCCGCTTCTGCTACTGTAAACATGCAATAACCAGGTGAATATCTAAGAAACTCCAACTAAAAAAGGACCAATCTGTTAGCATTGCCTAGAAAATTTACTATATATGGTTAAGGGCAAACTCTGAAATGAACCCTAAAAAAATGCTTGAAAAAATCTGAAAAATTAGGAGAATGCTCCTCACACCCAATCCAACAAAAACCCAGAAAAATATCAATCTGAAATATGTGAAAATTCCAAACTGAATCTGTCAGTAGCCAACTGAAAATACTTCACCTACTTGTTATTTAATGAACAAGTTATTTGCATTGTTCTACTGAAAATACTTAATTAAATTACTATTGCAGCCTTCACTTAATTAATTTATATGTGGAAACAAGAACCGAGCAATATACATCACACACAGACATCGTTGTTTTTGGACAAACATCCCCGGACCCAATGCGGGAAAAACCGGTGCAAGATATCTGAGGGTTTTATTATTACAATAGTTATTTCTGAATGCAATCTCCTGATGCCTTGTCAACAATCCAAGCATAAAGAATATCACTTAATAAGAAAAAATTGTGATTTTACCTCACTTTGCAAGTCCCGCTGATTCGGTGTACTGAACCGACGAAACCCGAACACCTTTGCACCGCCTCCCGCGTAGTAATTGCGTAGGCCCGCGTGGGGACCTCTAAAGGACTGAATCACCTCCTCTACCCGATCGCATCTGCCCTCAGAAACTCGATTCCAGCTCTTCCCGGGCCGTAATCTTGATCTCCCGCCTCTGAATCTCAAACTTTTCCTGAATACCGCGCTTACCTCTCAGCCTCGTGGCCCCGTGTTACCCACTCGGGGCCCGGGGAACTACGTTGCCTCCTCTCCGGTGATCTTCTTTTGCCTTTCTCACAGTACTTTGGCCCCGAAGAAGATCCTCCGACCAAAATCAGTTTCTCAGTTTCCTCTCTCGCGTGAGAATTTGATCAAATTTTTCCTCCGAGCACCGCTCACTTCCGAAAATTCGATTCTTGATCTCTCGCCGTATCTTTCCAAATGACCCTCAAGTCTTCTTTATAAATTTTCGTTGAGACTTCAACGACAAAAATTAGATCTCAATTAAATGAACGATTACATTTAATTTGATCTTATTTTTCAGAAGTTACACCCACAACATTAATACCCATTAATTATTTCAATTTCTAAGTTTAGACTTAGGGTCTCACTAAAAAATACTAATTTATTAAATAAAACCGTCTCTCGGGTGTGAATTTCCCAAAACGATTTTGGTTTATCCGGAATACATGTGTCTAAGCCTCTCCACAAAGTTTGAGACTTAGAGCACATCCGATGCCACCCCAAATCAACACTCCCTCTTAGCGAGGAATGTGCTTTAGCAAATATGCCTTGTTGCACACGTTTCCGACTGGGGCTATCTCATTTCCTCGCACCGCTAATGTCCGACATGTTGTCGACCAACTACTGTTATTGCCGTAACCGTATCATGACTAGCCCCGCCACGATCAACACCGTGATTCGTACTACAACTCCTCTCAAATGTTGTGACCAGCATTAGCACCGCCACTACTAACTCGCATCAGCAATCCCCACGAGGAGAAGAATCAAAAACATCCAAAAAATATGAAACAAGTGTTCAGATGCATCTCGATGTTGAAACTCCGATTGCCATTAGTCCCACATTGTCCTCCTCAAGCACCGCGCTACCGTCGGCTTCCGCGTTTTGCCTTTCCGCACTACGCTGATTAGATTCCCGGGCGCCGCTAACTATTGCATCTATCGCTCCAACACTTTGGGAACAACCGAAACTCCTTCACCTCGCTACTCAATGATCTTGGGCTCTATGAGCCGCCGCATCCAAGAGGTTCCCAAAGGGGATCATGCCCAATCAAGTTCTTGTGAACTTAATAACGGAATATCGCCCTACTCTCCTCTCGAGATGCGTGGGCACTCATGGCATACTCATCTTCTTCGATCCTTACGAATGCAAAATTCTCTGATCATGCTTTTCGTCCTTGTCCTTTTTCTTCTGACATCAGACATTTAGTGACCGAGTTCACCACACCTTAATCATTTTTATCTTCGAGACGCCATTCTTCCTCGTCTTTGCCGTTCCTACCGCCCTCGGATGCAAGGGTTGCATTTTCCTCCTCCTTGGCCGCAACTCCATCAGCACACAAAGAAGCGTCGTCAAGTTTACACTTGATCGCAAAACCTCTCCTAGTTTTGCTACTCTAAGAGAAGCCCATCTCTTCCCATCTCAAGAAGGCTGCTCTACCTATGATGCTCGGGACAAAACCTCGCTTTCTTCTATGACTTCAAGGAGGGCCAACCTTACCATCGCTAGAGGGCTGAGGTGTGGACCCTACTCGCTACTAGCTAATCATGTGATTTCCTGCTTCCTCGAGAGAAATAGATCTATGTGCTCCCCTTTCGAGATCCGCATCATCCTCAGCTTCTTCTGTGCAGCATCTTCGTTGTCCTAAGATCCTACATAGCACCGCTAAGGCTTCCCACATCCGTCACAAAGGATGCCATGTGTGGGACACTTCATGTGACTTACCCATCAAGGAGCAAATTTCCGCGCCGTTGCGTTATTATACGTGTGTTCTTTAATGGGATTCAATTTGCAATGACAAGCACGTACTCGTCACGAAAGCTTGAGATCGTATTCATCTAGAAGGCATGTAATTCGCGCCTTCCAGATTAGCAGCTGAAAGGCTTCCTCCAACTGATCTTGATCTCTAAGCCCGTGGAGATACCATCGTTGATTTTTGGTAGCCTAAAAAGTGCTCTAAGTCTCAAAATTAAAGGAGGCTTAATACACGTATTCCAAAGAACCCAAAAATTTTTTTGCAATTTTCAAAACATGTTTTATTAAAAATAATTAATTATTTTACGAGAACCCTAAGTCTAAACTTAGGAAAAATTAAATAATTAAAGGGCATTAATAAAACATAGTAGAACTCTAGAAAAACATGGATCAAGTCAAGTTATAATCTTAGCCATTTGATTATAGATCTTAATCTCTACGTTGATATCTCAACGAGAAGATTATAAAAAGACAACTCAAGGGTCATTTGGAAGATACACTAAAGGTAAATACTCGCTCTCGAGTAAATCGATTTTCTTAGTGGTCTAAGTTCAAGAAAAAGAAAATCGACTGGAGAGGAGAGTAGTGTGTGGAGGACAAAAGTGTAGAGGGTTTAGTTAAAGAATCCGGGTGCGGTGGAGTAAGTGACGCAGCTGGCAAGAAGAGACAAGGCAAAGGCCGGAAGGAGCAACGTTATAAGGGTGACGCAGCTCTGCTGTCAGTTCTATGCGTGGCCATGATAGTGATGATGTAGGGAGGCTCAAGAGGGTCTTTCCAGGTGGTCGTTTCTCATCCGATTATTTTGGTGGAGGAATTTTTCTTAGGGTTTTCATAGGGAATTTCTTTGTCATTGCCGGACAGTAAATTGTACAAGATGATTTTGTTACCAATAGAAACCTCATCTATCGCAGACTGGTTTTCCCATGATTGGGTTTTTCTGGGGACAATTGTCGAAAATATCTCATTACTCTTTGTGTAGTATTTCATGATTTGCTCAAGAATTGTGAAGCCCGTGATTTGAATTTATTTCATATTTACTAAAGAAATTTCGCAAATAACTTGTTTTAATAAAATAGTGGAAGAAATAATATCGATACGTAAAATTTCAAGTTGAAATTTTCACATGGTATCGAGCAAGGTTAGGAAAACAAGGAGGGTCTATGCCAAAGGGAAACTCGTGAGCACTGACAACGAAACGCATTCCTAAAGGGCTTACATACATTCCTTCTACAAAATCTATCTGAGAAGGGAAAAGCAAGGAGAAGATGGGAAAAAGACGAGTTTTGTCGAGTTGGCCTCTAGGCTGAAAGAATGTGCTTTGCTTAACACAAGTACCGCATCATCGTATGATCGGTACATTGATAATGAGCTGCTCATATGACTAGAGAGAAAAGATAATTTCTCCGGCTATCAAGAATGGATGGATTTCCAAATTACTATTGGAAACAAGACAAAAATGAACCCCTATGGGAAAAGGGACCGTAGCATTTTAGATGGAAGCAGTGAGAGAGTCTCGAGCCACCAATGCCGTATGCCGTGTATGGGAATGAATTTATTTTCTGTATCAATTCAAAGACAAGGGATATGACGTATACTTTATCTAAGAAAGGTCTATATCGTAAGCCAAAGATTCAAGTCGGAAGAAGAAGGCTCAAATTGGAATTGAAAAGAGATTATACAAGTTGCACCGATAGGGTAAACAATTCCACCGAGTTCGATCTAAATGAGCTATGGCACGTACGAATGGGGCATCTACACTATGGAGCTCGAGAATGCTAAGAGAAATGTTACAAGAGTTCAGCTTCGGTACCGTACATGATGACGTATGCGAGGGTGCGTTCTAGGAAAATACGCCAAGGCAGCTGTATTCCAAGAGCAACAAGAGGGGCAAAAAGTGTATGTGGTCTAATCGCTGATCGATGTCCACTAGAGTCTTGGTGTGAAGTGAGTATTTTTGTCACTTTCATAACATGACCACATTCCAGAAAAAATTGGATTTACTTCCTAAAGACCATGATGAGGTCTGGATGTGCTCTAAGAGTTTAAAGCTCTTGTATAAAATCGATTTTGGGGAAGAAAATCAAAGTATCATGGATTAGATAGCAGGTAGAATATACCAGCAGAATTCATAGATTTCTTTGCGAGGGAGGGTATCAAATGAATGGACTGCCTCCCTACAATCCAGGTAAACATGCGGTAACGTAAGAACAAGACTTCGCTGGGGCAAAGAAAGGCAATGTTGTATGACCAGATTTTCTTAGATTTCTCGGGAAGAAGCATGCAACACAACTATATATATTCAAAACACTAGATCCGTCATAGAGCATCAAGCAAGACAATGCCCTAGAGTGTCTTCACAGGATGAAGCCAGAGGTAAGCCACCTCAAGATTTTTCTGAGTGTGGCATATTGCCACATTCCAAACGAGAAACAAGAGCAAACTAGATCGACTACTAAGAAAGGGTATCTCGTGAGGATATAGCGAGACATCCAAGGCCTACAGATTCAGCATTCCGGTGATAGGAAAGTTGTAGTGAGGAGGATATGAAATTCATGGAGGATCGAGCTCTTCGAAGATCCCGTGAAATGCCTACCGAAGAACAATCTAACGATGAACTCCCTTTGTCCAACAAAAGCTAGGAGTGAATCCATCTAGCAGATAGCTGAATGTGATCTGAAGACTATGACTAAAAGACCAATATTTTCCGGGAAGAAAATCTAGATAGCTCGCAATGATAGATAGGCAGATGAAGAGATGATCGAGCCAATTCACTACCAAGTGGCAAATCAACAAGAGAAGTACGACGTACACCGAGGGAGCCAGCGGGTTTGCTGGGGCTCCTGTGGTCCCAGAAGAGGAAGCATAGATAGCCCGATGATACCAAGCCGTGGTAGCACCGGTTGTCGAGCTCTAGCTTTCAATAGGTCAACATCAAGTCTATTGGGTGAGATGTTGTTTTTGCAGAGGAGTACACCTATCATGACCAACTGGAAGTCGTACCGGAGACCTCAAGACAAATCGGGGCTTGTAGGTTCGAGACGACGCAAGATTAAGTATGTTGTAGACCCGCATCGTGGAGAAATACAAGGCTAGGTTCGTGGCTAAGGGATATACTCGGAAGAAGGATAGACTATGAAGAAACATTCATTCGTAGCCACAGAGAGCACTCTCTATTAGATCCATTATATCCCTTGCAACGTAGATGGGATGGGAGATTCACCAATGTAACGCCAAGAATGAGACTTTGAACAGTGATAGAAGAAGAGGTTTACATCGAACAACTTGTTGCCGAAACACATGAGAAGAAGACTCATGTATGCAACCGAAGAAATCCATGTATGGACTCAAACAAACACCAGAGCATGGTATGGTCGAATTGATGGATACTTGCAAAAGATGAGATTTTTCAAGAGTGACGTTGATCCCAATCTCTACTATCTTAAAGTAGAGAACAGTTTTTCCTAATTTGGTATCGTATGTAGGATGATCTATTTCGACAGATCATCTAGGCTCACTGCACTGCAAGAGGAACTCGGCAAAGGAATTCAATGAAGGATTTGGGGTTGATGTACTCAGTTTTTTTGGGATTGGAAGTTTGGCACAGATGGAGTGAAATCTTCAAAAGGAAGATACGCCACACGTACTCCTAAAAGAGATTAGAATGCAGATTGTAGACCCATGGCTACTCCAATGATCACAAATTGAAGGAAATTGATTTCAAGATAAAATTGGGCATGGATCCCACCTTATACAGATAGGGCTCATAGGATCTCTCCATGCATTTGGTCAACACCAAGTCGAGATTTATGCTGTAAATTCCCCAATCATTTCATGGTAGAACCAAAAGGGCACATCAGCTAACTAAGAACGTTCTCCAATATGGATTAAATACACCAAAGGCAATGACATCATTCTGCTATGGATTCATAGATGCGATTGGGCAAGAAGTTCGATGGATCAAAAAATACCACAAGGCATTGATTCAACATCGATCGTGTATGGCTTCCTCAAAAGTAAGAAGCAAGGTTCGTAGGCACCAGCACAATCAAGCAAGAGTATATGGTAGGGCAATAAGAATTTTCTTCAGGTAGAAGCTATATGGGTTTGAAAAATATAGTGAATTTATTCAGAAGGAAGATGGAGGCGACCAACATTCTATGTGATAATCGTAGTTGCATCAAGCTATTCGAGAATCCAGCTTTTTCATGATCTAGCCAAAAAACATTACCGACATCAAGTCATTTTATTAGACACCGTGTACAAGGGGAGAAGTACAATTGCAGCATTCCCACAAGGAGAACAAGAAGTGATATTCCCTATCAAAGCTCTAGGAAGAACAGTTAGTTTATTTTGTGGAAAAGATGGGGATGATTGAGAACTGCTTTCAAAGAATGGATGAAGCAACACTAGAGGAGTTGTAGTATGGAATGCAAAGAAGGGGCGGGGTAATGTCATGGGCAAAGAGTACAAGAGTGCGCAACAACGCAAAGGATTGATGGACAAGTTGTTAGATATCAATGTAAACATATGATACTTCAGATCGTAACATTATGCCAGACATATTGTTAGAGCATTTTCCTCACTAAGAGGAGTGTTGATTTTGCAAGATTCTAAGGCTCTAAGTCTCAAAATTTGTAAGGAGACTTACACGCATATTCCAAAGAACCTAGAAATCGTTTGTGGAAATTCCACTCGAAACATGTTGATTAAAAATAATTAATTATTTTATTTGGTGACCCTAAGTCTAAACTTAGGAAATTAAATAATGAAAAGGAATTAATAAAACGTAGTGTGAATCTTAGAAAACACAACATCAATTCAAATTATGATCTTAACTGCTGATTAGAGATCTATTCTACGTTGATATCTCAACGAGAATATTATAAAAGAAGACTCAAGGGTCTCAAGGGTCATTTGGAAGATACACTAGTGCGTATACTAGTTGCTCGAATAAATTGATTTTCTTAGTGCTCAAAGTTCTACAATAGTAAATTGACTCTGTTGGGGAGGAGAGAAGCAAAAGGAGGACAAGGAGAGGGTTCAAGAATAACTGAGGTGCAAGGAGTAGGTGACGCAAGCAGCCAGAAGAGACAAGACAAAGGCTGCCGGGAAGGAGCAAGTGGTGGGGATCGACCAGACAGCCCTACGCCGAGCTAGTGATGACGCCAGAGGCTCAGAGGGTCTTTCCATGGTCGTTTCTCTTCCACTATTTTGGGAGAATTTACCCGCTGTTTTCATAGGGATTTCTCTTTGTCACTATCGATTGTGTAAATTTGCATATGGGGAGATTCAAATGGACAATAGAAAACTCCTCATCCGCTACAACGATTTTCCTACATAGGGTTTTTCCTGAGGAAAATTGTCCAAAATATCTATGTCACTATCGTGTAGTATTTCCTTGTTGATTTGTTCTAAGAATTGTAAAGTATGCATTTGAAGAATTTGTTTTGGTATTAATCAAGAGATTTAAGTAAATAATTTGTTTTTGAATAATAAATAGGAAGAAATAATATCTAAAAAATGCAAGAAACTTCAAGTTGAAATTTTCACAACATGGCCGTCAAGAAAATGTCGACCCGCTCCTCTCTTTGCCTCTCGCACAATGATGGATTGCTGACCATGAAATTTTGCCGGAGATGGTACTAGCCACCTGTGATCTACTACCGTATCTCGAAAATAGAATTCTGCCTAGGGAAATCTGAGGAAGAAAATTTCACTCGTGCTTCTTTTCTTTCTTCTCGATGTCTTTCTCGCCCAACGAAAAACAAATTCTACCCGCAAAAAAACTACGTCCCACCAAAGAATTACGCTCGAGGCTCGCACGCTCCTCTACCACGAAAAATTTCAATCAAGCAGTTCCCTTTCCTCTCCGTCAATTCACCTCGAGAGAGACTTTCCTCGAACTTCAACCCTCCTGTGTTTTTGACCGCACAATCACTTTGGGCATTCGAATCGGCCGCCTTCGCAGCCTTATTCGCTCTATACAAGCACTGGGCTTCTTTTTTCCACCTACACAGAGCTCGATACCATGTGAAAAATTCCAAGTCCGAAATCCTTACCGGCAATTAACCTAAAATACTTCACCTACTACATTTAATGAACAAGTTATTTGGTGCGTTCTTATTGAAAATACTTAAGTAAATTGACACGGGGTTTCCTACTTAATTAATTTATATGCGAAACAAGAAACTGAAAGCAATAAAGAAATACATCACACAAGACACCGTTGTTTTTGGACAAGCATCCCCAAAAAACCCAATGCGGGAAAAACTAATGCAATAGATCCAGGGTTTTATTATTAAGCACAGCGATTTCTTCGAATACAATCTTCGATGCCTTGCCGGAAATCTAGCGCAGAATATCAATTCCATAGAAGAAAACATTGGTGAGTATACCTCACTCGCAAGTCCTGGGCTGATCCGCGTCGTCGAATCGACGAAACCCTAGTACCCCTTGCACCGCTCTCAGGCAAGAATTATGTAGGTCTATGTCACCTCCTCGCCGGATTGATCGCCTGAAACTCGATTCCAAAAATTCTCCGACTCAGATCTCGATTTCCCACGAATTTCGTACTTCGTTTGGAATACCGCGTCGCCTATGTGTGTCCTTTGTGGCCTCGCATCACCCTCTATGTAATATCCCGAAAGGGAAATAATCAAGAATACAGCATACAACAAGATACCAAATGCTATATAGTATAAACCGAACATGAAGTCGACACACATAAAATAGATACTGTATCGAGCCATTTTATTATACCGAGAAATAGCAATGAGTACAAGAGGTGATCGGTGAGGATGGTGACCTCGACTTGCACTAGGCAAGTGTAGAAATACTCCGAATATCGATGGAATGTCGTCTCTTCGATTCAAGGCCCAAGCCGGGAAAATCGCCATGTACTGCCATCGTCGGAACAAGATGAGTATTTGGGGTCAAGCCCCCTACCCTAATAGAAGAACTCTGAATCACTTACCACAAAACCTTTAAAAGCCTGTAGAGCATTTCGGGAATGGACAACCTCTCGAAAATACTCTCCTTGGAGGATCTATGCTATCCTCCCAAGGGGTCACTAGGATTGAATGGAATCCTCCAAAAAATAGACCTCCCGCTCAACCAAAGTCTCCCAATAGGCAAGGGTTGTCCTCTCGCTCAACCTCCCGACCAAAAATCCTCCAAAAGAATGCCACACGAAGCTCCCTCAATATGCACTGTCTCCTCTCAAGACTCAAGGCACACACAGATGCAATGTCTCTCCACAAATGCTACAACTTGATCCCCCGCAAAATACTGATGGGAATGCCTCACCCAAGCAAGCACTGTGTCTCCTATAGGGTCGAGGGGTACCCGAATCCAGAGACACTAATGCACTAAACAAAGGCTGCATGCTTTTAAACAGTTTCGCCGTGCTCAAAGTCGTAGTGACCAAATTTCAATATGCATAAACTCGAATGAGGAAATGAGGAGGCTCTCCTCCTTTTTTATAACGATGGCCTCTCAACCCTAAGAGCGCCCCACCATCTCCTACGTTGCCTCCATTTGGTCCACGTTGCCAACGAACTACGTTGGCCATGCTCACGCAAATTCATGGGTAAATTTCTTCACGTGGTCACTTGGCCCCCCTTGGTCCACTTAAGTTACAACGTGATGCTACTAGTGACCTTAGGAGTGCACTCTATTCTAAAGTGAGTTATCCCCCTCTTACTCACTTTTATTTATATTTTTAACTATAGAAGGCAAAATTGATCAAAATTAATATTTCCAATTAGCTATCGCTAATTGGGAATATTACAAATTCTTACAAAATGTTGCTTGACCTCAAGCAATTGTAGTGATGGATGCCGCATGATCTCCCGATCCGAAGGGCTTCCCGGGGTGGTAACTCCCCAAACACCGTGGCATACCCGTCAAGGATGGTCCGTGACTCGGACGACCGTCCGCCTCCGCATCTCACTCGGGATGCATGCAGCCCACTACCCACTCCATGTCTCCCTTCCGAAGTCCGTCATCTCTAAGGAGCGAAACCGTCTGGTGGGCAAGGTGCATGCCCCGTATCTCTCGTGCTTTTCCTAGTCTTCCTGTCATCCCACTCCATCTCCAAGGCCTCCCCAATTCCAGATGACCTCTTCCAGAGTGACTGTCCACTGCATTCCTAATATCACATCAGACTGGGTATGTTAACCACGAAAAGTGGTCACCACCGTGTAAGTGTCCATCACACGCGTTGTCGGGATACATAACTAGTACACGTGTAGCCCCATCTCCCGTAACCAACACTCAAAACCCAATCAGCTCTTCATGGTATGCCTCCCGCTCTACCATCCGTGCATCGATGAAGCCAGGCTGCCCCACCGTCCACCAAAGACGATACTTGCCGCCCCCGCATTGTACCTCAGACGCGTTGTACTGCCGATACTTGGGAACCCTCGTAATGCCGCAAGGGTCCCCTCCCTGCAGGTGCAAAGGCCGCACCTTCCCGCTCTTTGGTGGTGGAGATGGCAAATGATCCTACGCTCTTGGCCGCCCTCGGCTCCCCACTGCCATCATACTCGTCTTCTTCCCCGTTGCCCTCGTGAGAAGACCTCGATAAAATGTGCTTGCCAAGAAGACATCTCAGGTCCCAGCCCACCTGCCTCGACAAAACACAACCTCTTCGTCTTCAACTCCCTCCAAAACATCATCAGCTCCAATCGTCCCCACCCCGATTCCCCTCTGAATGGAAACTCGTCCGGGGGGGTAAGGCGTCTCATTCCGGGTAAGGCATCCCGCAAATCCCATAACCGCGTCGTGGAGTGTGGTCACTTCCGTGGATCCGACCAACTCGTGAGTGGCTCCGTTTAGCCCATCTATGAAAATGTAGGATCATCCTTCTCACAAGCAGCATTGATCAGTACCATCACCGAAAGTCTCAAGAAATATGAGATATATGTATCCTGACTCCTATTCGTTTGAGCCTCGTCAACTCAACAAAATGCTCCTCCCATCCCTCCAATCAAATCAGGACAATCCTCCGGTGAACTCGCATATGTGGTCACTCATTTAATGCCCGAGTGTAATCATCCCATGGAACCACCAACTCGGCCTTGCCTCCAAAATGCAACGCTACCACTGATGGCCTGTCTTCTACCACTGGGTTGAGCGGAAGTATATGTCAGTTTCTCCACCCAAGCCTTAGCACGAACCGTTCGATGAGCCATCAAACATAGAGCGGCGGGTCCTTACCACCGTACGCTCGGGTGTCTTCGTCATGATAATGCCATTATCCCCCGTGATGGTCACGAGGCTCTGCTGCCCCACGGAGTCAGACAAAAATCTCGAAATGAAAGGGCATCCCCTCAACTCCCCGCCCGATTGCCCGGTACTCAAGAGTTATCACCTGTGTGGCCTAGTTCCGCTCCGCCGTGCTCCCGCCCCCGTGTCCGCACTCCCGTAAAATCGGGCATCGTGGAACGTGTGGGGGCATGTGATGCCAAGGCGGAGGTGGCATCGTGCTCCGCAAAATGGTGGGATGTGCCCGGACATCCCTAACTAACGGAAACTCCCTGGGGCTCACGCTCGGTTTAGCCTCCACGTAGTGAATCTCCGTCCCATCACTCAATCCGCCTAAATGTGATCCTCGGACTGATTTGAGGAGTGCCTTCCCAACTTTTTTGTATCACTATCACAACACGATTTCTGCCTATATCCACTACCTGAACTCATGTCATGGCCCACTACCGGATTCTCTTTCCTCGTCCACTACTGAACGTAGTCACCCTCCCCGTAGGTGATTTGCAACCTACGTCGGCCATGGTACTTCCTATCCGTAGCAAATGTACCTGGCCTTCTCCCGATGTCATAGACAATCATCACAGTCATAGCCAGTCTATGAGCCTGACATACCACTGTATTCCGAAAGGAAATAACCAAGAATAAAGCATACAGATACTCAAATGCTATAAACTGAATACTTAGCCGACACACATAAAATAGATAGAATACCGAGCCATTTTATTATACTGAGAAATAGCAATGAGTACAAAAGAGGATCAGAGTGATGGCACTTCGACTTGCACTACAAAAGTGTAGAAATACTTCGTAATATTGATGGAATGGTCGCCGGACTGCGGTCTGCCGCTAGAAAACTCGTGTAGTTGCTATCAGCCGGAACAAGATGAGTATTTGGGGCCGCTCCCTACTCCCGAATAAGCCGAAAATCTAGAATCAACTCTACTCACAAAACCTGCAGCTTCCGCAGAGCGTCGGAATGGACAACCTCCCGAAAATACTCTTGGAGGATCTACACTATCCTCCCAAGCGCCACGCCTACCAAAGTCCCCCAATAGGCAAGGGCCATCCCCCGCTCAACCTCTCGACCAAAATCCTCCAAAAGAATGCCAAGACGGAAGCTCCTCAATATGGACTACGCTTCTCCCTCTCAAGATTGCGCAACAATAGATGCAATGCTACCTAATAAATGCTAACTTGATCCTCCCCGCAAGAATGCCATAAGGCCTCACCCGAGCAAGCACTCAAGTCTCCGGGCCGAGGGCATCTCCGAACGGGAGACACTCAATGCACCAAATGCTGTCGCGTACAAGCTAAACAAACAACGTGCTTAAAGTTGGGGTGACCACTAATATGCATAAACTCAAATGAGGAAATGAGGAGGCTCTCTCTCCTTATAACAATGGCCTCTCTTCAACCCTACGCCCACCATCTCCTACGTTGCCTCCATTTGGCCCACGTTGCCAACTCAACTGCGTTGGCCATGCTCACGCAAGCCCATGTGGGTCCCTTTCATGTGGTCACTTGGCTCCCTTGGCCCACTTAAGTTACAACATGATGCTGCCAGGGAATCTTAGAAAGACTTGGCCAAAAGGAGCAGATCCCTCTTACTCACTTTTATTTATATTTTAACTATAGAAGGCAAAATGGATCAAAAATTATCATTTCCAATTAGCTATCGCTAATTGGGAATATTACACTTCCGGGCACCGCACTACTTCCTTTGCGTCTTCTCTTCCTCTCTTGCTGGGCATTCTTGGCCTCAAGAAGCATCCTTTCACCAAACCTTCTACCCTCTCTCATGAATTTCTATCAAAGTTTTCCTCTCAGCACTGCCACTTCGAAAAATTCGATCTCTTGATCTCTCTGTATCTTTTCCAAATTAACCCTCAACTCTTCTTTATAGTCTTCTCGTTGAGACTTCAACAAATTATGATTAGATCTCCAATCAACGAATTGTATTACATTTTGACTTGATTTGATTTTTCTAGAAGTTACACCTTACGCTTAGATTAATACCCATCAATTATTTTAATTTCTAATTTTAGACTTAGGGTCTCATTAAACATAATTAATTTATTAAATAAAATTATTCCCAGGTGTAATTTCCAAAATGATTTATGGGTTATTCGTAAATACATGTGTCTAAGCCTATCCACACAAAGCTTATAGACTTAGAGCACATTCGATGCTACCCAAATCAATAAATATCACAGAAATTGGGCTTAGCCTCCAAACTTCCAAAATCACCCCCAATTCTTGCAAGATTCGCCGCACATTGATAGGAAATTTGTCCTACGTGAAAATGCGATTTGAAATCCCTCGAAAATGTTGGGCAACTTCAAGAATCCTTCGCTTCCTCCGTCTGTGCAAGCAGCCTCCAAAATCCCCACCTAAAACTTCCCACAACCAACCCCGATTAAAGAATTGCGCAACCCCAAACTCCTTCGCACATGCCCTAGGAAGAATAATTTGACCTCAAGCAAAGGAGCACCCCCTCTCAACCTGTACCCGAATTTCGTTGCAAAATGGACCAAGGATTGGGCCTAAAAAAACGCAACACTATCTCCACGAATACCTCAAAGAATGTGTGGTTCTTTCATCTTACTTTACTCACAAAGTACTTCTAACCTCCCGAAATCTGATCCGTAAAAGTCTCCAAGGAATTATAATTCTTAGGTGGTACTCGAAGTCCACCGAAGAGAGAGTGACATTTCCCCTTAGAAATCTTTGTGCTAAACAACACCTTCCGACCTGAAAATGTACTGAGAAATAGCATACTAAAGTCATGTGCTCAGCAAAATGTCTGAATTAAGGCTTTTCAAATCATCTATTCAATTAATGTTCTCTTTCATTGTGGGTCCCTCATCCAAATATTTCGAATTTCCTCCACAAAAATCGATTTTTCCTCCAAGGAGTAAAAGTGTGATTCCTTGAGGGTTTAAATTTCACATTTCACCAAGGATCAAATTTCTCCTATTCTCCTAAGTCTTCATGCCTCCCATACGAAAATTCGTCTCCAATGCAATTTCAAAATTGTGCTATGCTTACCACCACCTCAAGGATTTCACTCGACCTCCTCAAACGAAATTAAAAATTGGGGATATTACATTTTGTCAACTTCCCACGAAAAATCAATATACCCAACAATTTGAACTCGGGCTTAGGCTTTAAGGAACTTCCAAAAATCTGCCTTTGCTGATCCTCCAAAAACGACCAGCTTCCACTTTTGAGCTCTATTGATCAAAATCGCTTTGATACCATGAAAATTTCAAGTCTAAAATCCTATTGCAACTAGAATTATTTCTTTCAACTATTAATCAATTTATCACATATGCTGCAGAATAACGAAATAATCACACTACAATCTTCACAAAATAAAATACGTTAAGATAAATTGGAATCTCGATAAAATATCGGTACACAAACAAAATTATGACATCGCCTTTATTTTTGAACAAATGTCCCCGAAAAAACCTAACTTGGGAAAATTGATGCAAGAATTTGAGGGTTTTATTGTTAAGCAAAGAAGGAGAATTTTTTAGTACAATAAATATTGCCAAACTAGCGGTAAAACTATCCAAGAGGAACTCACAAAAATTCTCTCCTAGGAATATCTTCTCCGAGCAATCTCGAATAATTTGACCGCCCCGAAAAAGATAACCATTCAACCAAATTTTTGCACAAAGCCCCGCGTCACCCTAGCACGCTCCCTCAAATGCTCTCCCCGAATCACGCTGTCGTATGTTGATTTATGGTAGCATAGGATGTGCTCTAAGCTCTAAATTTGTATGAGGCTTAGACACATGTATTCCAAAGAACCTGCAGAAGTGTTTTGGGAAATTTAATTTTATTTTGTTTTATTAAAATAATTAATTATTTTAATGGGAGCCTAAGCCTAAACTTAAGGAATTAAAATAATTAAAGGGTATTAATAAACAGGGTGTGAATCTTTCTAGAAAAGACAGAGATCACATCAATTTAATCTTATATGTTGATTAGTGATTTGACCTTTTGCCGTTGAAGTGTCAACGAGAAGATTATAAGGACTTGATGGGCATTTGGAAAAACACACCGAGAGAATCTAGAGATCGAATTTCTCAAGTGAGCTTGTTTGGCGACGGAGAAGATCGATCGAGTTGATTCTTGTAGAGGGGGCAAAGATAGTTTTCCTGGGTTGGAGATTTTCCTGATCCGTGAGTGCAAGGCAGAGAGGGAGAGAGTCGTCCTGAGAGGGCAAGACAAGGTTACATAGAGGCAAAATTTCCTGGCAACGCATAGCTCAAAGGAGTCCATATTTCAAGCAGGGAACAAATAGATCCAAGGTCGTGAGCCGGGGTGAGACTTCAGAGGCCAAAGGGATGAAGTCGGTCATAGCAGAGAGATCGCGGGAGGTGCAAGGCAGGCCTAGCAACAATGACGCAAGAACGGGCGAGTGACGCAAAGATCGGCGTGCAGACTCCATTGCAGACAACACAAAGGCTCATCTCCAACGCACGTTGTCGGATCTTCCAATGACGGGGTGAGATCATCTCACCGCTTTTTGTTTAGTTAGATCCCTTTATAGGATTGTTGCATACAGTGCACTGTACACTGTACTCGAATTATCGCTTAATAAATATCAAGTCTCATGTCGCACCTGCTTCACATTGGGTTTTTTCTAGGTATTTAGTCCAAAAATAATCTATATCATGTGTGTTATTATTTTCTGCTCGATCTTGTTTCGCATTTAATTTCCATAGTTTAGTTTATGAAGGTTGCAGGCAGGATGTATTCAATGTTTATTGGATAACTGCAAATAAATTGTCAAGTAAAAGTACCAGGTGAATAATTTCCAATTGCCGCAATAGATCTTGCTGTAGGAATTTTCACATAGGTTTGTTGGAGAGAAGCCGTGAGAAGCAAGAGAGCAGATCAAAGGAACTAAGCATTGAAGAAGAAGTGGGAGGTCGAATAGTCAAGGTAGGCAAAGCAGCATCGAATCCCCAAAGGATCGTTAATACGTTTGTATGCAGGGAGGGCTAGATTCGTGAGGAAAATCTTTCTCCGAGTGAGTCGATGGGAGAGATAAGATTTCCAAAGTTGTGATTTGTCGGCGGCGTAGGAGTACCCAGCTAGCCAGGTTAGCGTAGAGCGCATCTTCAGGACGCAGCGCTTTTCTAGAGCATTTGCCGGGTAGAAAAGCGCCGTAAAGAAGAAGACACGCTGAGGGAAGTTTCTTCCTAGTGAATTCTAGCCAAGGGATTCTAATTTTGGGTCAAGGAGCAAAGAAGGTTGAGGAGAAAATATACTATCTCCAGCCAGGAGTGCATAGGCTGCCCTAGGGCACCAAGCAGAGGAGAGAGAGGGAGCACTACATTTTTCGGGCCGCTCGCAAAGATGGAAGCAAACACTGAGAGATCAAGATCTAGGAGGGAGCCTCTAACTATGTGATCCGTGCAAGGATCGTATGCCCGTTAGATGAGAATGATCTCAAAGCTTTCATCGATGGTGTGGTAGTTGTCCCTGTGGATGCAGATCCGTTGAAATCATACGCAGAAAGATATGGAAAAGGCGAAGCGTTTGATCCTAGATGGAGTGAGGGACCATGTCATATGCCACATCGCAATCAAAGGGACCGCAAAGGAGAGGTGGGATGCCTTATCAACGCTATATTAGGACTTCCGTAGTAACAAAAGATGTTCTTGGCTGTGAGAAGATACGACCAACACGAATGCAGAGAGGAGAGCGCATTGATCCATTCGTCTAAGCTTCAGAAATCCGAGGATCGCCCGGGTACCGTGGGAGCCGCGCCTCAAGCCACCGAGATGGTCAAACCAAATCAACTCAATTTCAGATGAATGGTAGGTCTTCGTCCAAAGTATCCTAGGCAAAGAAAGATTGTCCGATTGGGAGACGATGTGGACTTCTCTTCAAAGAAAGAGATGAGGTGAGACATGACTGCGAATTCGATGGCACAAGAGTGCTGGGACGAAAACCCAAGGAGGAGGAGGAGAATGCGCCTCTCACATCAGCGGGGACAACAAGAACAAATTTTAGACTCAAAAAGGACGCTAAGATTGGCGGCTTCTCTGTGTGGGTAGTTTGGTCATTACGCCTACATAGTTTCCTCAAGAAGAAGGACAAAGATGAGAAGCATGATCCGTAGGATGCAACTAAAGCAAGGATCGAGGAGGAGGAGTTCGCCATGATTACCCACATATCTCCTTGTAAAAGGGGTAATCTAGAACCGTAGTTCAAGAAGTTTAGCTTGGGTGGGATACTTGAGGAGTTCACTCCTATGGATCATTACCTTGTACAGGAGCTCAAATCGTATAGCAGATGGACAAGTGTCGATCGGGTGCAGAGGGAGCAGAAGTTGTTTATTTTTGGTAGCATCGATGTGCTCTAAGCCCCAAATTGTGGAGGTTTAGACACATGCATTACAAATAACCCATAAATCGTTTTTTGGAAATTCCTTCCTAAAATAGTTTTATGTTATAATTTTTTTTAATGAAGACCCCAAGTCTAACTTTAGGAAATTAAAATAATTAATCAAGTATTAATGTAAACTATGGAAGAAACTTTCAAAAAATCCTACCAAGTCTAATTTAATCTTAGCTGCCATCTGAGATCTAATCTCAAGCCGTTGATTTGTCAACAAGAAGACTATAAAGGAAGGCTTGGAGGGTCATTCGTAAGATACACCGAGAGGATCTAGAGATCCGACGAAGCAAGGTTTCCGTAAGAAAACCAAATCTAAGTGATTCTGGATTGCAAGAGGGGCAAGTGAATTCCAAGCTGGAGATTTTCTTGAGCCTAGGAGAATGTGCTGCAGAATGCAGAGAGCAAATCAATAAAGGCAGTCAGAAGGGTAGAGCCAACATTGTCCTCACGCAAAGGCAACATTGTTTCGCCTCAAGGGAATTTGAGATTCAACTGAGGGTCACCAGATTCAAGGTTTAAGAGTCGGGTGTGAACGGGAATGTAATTAAAAGGCAGACTGCTCAACAAGACCACTAACGCAGCCATGCAATCCCCACGCTAGGAAAGGATGCAGTAGATCGCGCAACACAAAGGAGGGCTTGGTGACGGTGTTGTTGGTCACCAAGCTTCCGCATTAGTGTGAAATTTTATCTCAATGCACTTTGTCGTCATATTTTCACAGGATTTCCAAAAAGGCATCCCAAACATTTTGTATTTGGAAATTTACTCGCATAATATATAAATCCTCGATCTACTACACTCGGTTTTCCCGCATTTGGTTTTTCCTAGACGTTTTGTCCAAAGTTAGCTATGTGTCCCGTGTTTGCATTATTATTTCTTACTTATTTTCCTTTCACAAATATATTTTACTGAGTGATGCTATCAAGAATTGTTTCCGCATTTCCGGTATAATCGTTAATAACTTTTTAAATCAATTTAAGGCAGGGAGTAGTTCAGCGGTAGTAGTAGGGATTCTTAGTCCGGATCTTGGAATTTCCTACATGGTATCGAGCTTGCATTGTGAAACAGAAGAGCAGATCTAACGCATGACTCGAGAGGCCTAAAAGTCAGCAGAAGAGCAAAATTTCAATCCCCCAAAGGGATTGCGCAAATCTGTGCCTAAAGGGTCAAGTTCTAATTTTGACTTTCACCTCTTCAGAAGGCCTACTGCATGCACGCCCTATATTGTAAAAAGGAATAGATGTGGAGATGAGGGCCCATCACATTCACATTCTTTTTAAACTTTAGAGTTTATAATATTTGATTCAAATTAAATCATAGTTTGAACTTTAGCCATAGGTTGCCTCGAATTTCTATGTGGGCCTCTTTGACTTTCTCATTTGGCACTTGACTTTGACTCTGAGTTGTAAATTCTTGGCGTGGTGGGCCCCAAATGGCCGCCACATCATCTTTTTCTTTTCCACATAATTTCCATGTCAAAATTTGACTTCTATTTTGACTTTGTGCAAATATCTAAATTTTTCCATTTTTTTCATTTTTTTAATCAAAAAATGATGTGAAGTACCCAGCATCAGGAAAAATCAGCTTTGGAGGGACCATAATTCGGCTTTTTGACCCTAAAAGTGGTCCTAGGATAATGTTGGGCCTCTGAGGATGAAATTCGAGTGGTCACACGCCCTCATTTCCTAAGGCCACTTACATACATCATTATATAGAAATTAATTAAAAAATTCGTTTTGTGGAAATTTTAATTATTAAAAAATCCTACTTAGACCTAGTCAAATTCCGCTAAATTTCAGAGATGTCTCAGTGTGTATATAGCATTGATCTATATAATACCATGCATTAGGCTCAACTGCCGTCACCGCGACTTTGGGGTAATGCAATGAGTGAAAAAACCTAGAAAATTATTTGTCATAAAAAGAAGGAATAATTAACTAAGCAAAAAACACTCCAAGGTGTAGTCACTCGCTGATCGAGTCCCAACACCCTAGGCGTGTTAGATGGCTTTATTCATCATGCTAGTGACATTTATACAATATCCCCGTATGGTCATGAATTTGAGGATCAAGAAGTAAAATGATAAGAAGAAAAAGTAGAGTTTAAAAACTCACTAACTTCCATGATATTTGATGGTACCGGTTTCCTCCGGTTCTCTTGGGCATGGAGTCTTCACATCATCATCAAAGCTACACCAAAGGGTCAACAAGACAATAATGTGATTAGATAAGAATACTGAAGTTATCAATATCACTAGGTATATATCAATATTATTATCAATATAAATGCATGTATTGTGATTATCACAATATAATCAATTGGGCATTTGGGTACTTTCGTGTCCACAAGGCCCAATTCAAATTCCCGTGGATAATGCAAACTAGTCTATACCAACGGACATTAGGGATGACATCCACAATGGGGAAGCAACCCTTGGGTTTCCTGTGAGGTTTTCCTTTAGGAAAAAATAAATATAATCAATTGGTCAAAAGTTGAGGATGAGGAAAGCATGAGACACATTGTTGGGCCTAGGCCATGGGTTTGTGACTTGCCACCAGATTCTTATTAAGTCATCAAGGAGGTTAAGGAATTATTTCTTTTCTTCAGCAGCTTCTTAATATGTCTAGAGCTTTTCAGCATACACTAATGTGAGTGCATGTTCTTATTAAAGATAGAAATTTCCCTAGTTAGATCTCCACATATTTTCCTGTTCAAATTATTAAACAAATTCCTACCTAGGAATTTTGGCTAGATTTGTAAAACTATGAATCATCTTCCATACATACAGAATTTGCTGATCTTGACTCATTTTCCAGTCAATTGTTTGAAAGCTAGTAGCAATTATAGGATAATCAAAATAGTTAGCTAACAATGGAAGCACAGCTCAGATCTGAAGGGATCCAGAAGGTAACATTTAAAGCATGGTCAGACCTAGGCGCTTAATGGGAAATAGCTTATAAAATAAGAAACACATTCACACTAAAACAGAAAATATTTGGCATTTCAATCAAAGAAAAACCTATCAATCAATGGGATAGGACTTCCTGCTTACTGCTATCCAAGATCAATGCCATTTACAGACTAAGGTAGGATTATTGAAACAACTGACAAGGAAATCTCCCACTTTTTTAATTTATTTTTCAAGGAATTAGACCATTTTTTTAATTTATTTTTCAAGGAATTCTACGTTAAGAAGCCGGGAACAGTTCAACTAATTTGTTATAATTGAGAACTTGTGAGACCTTATATGCAGCTATACTCTCATGATTCCTCCAGGAAGGTGGAATTGATATAAAAATAGAATCTTTTAATCATGTGATCTTGTTCTAATTTTTCTCAGACTAAATAATAGAATATTATTGACTAGTAGTAACTTGAGAACAATATAATATTTTCTGTATACCAAGTATATAAATTTATTTAAATACATTAGGATTTCATTAAGCATACAACATCTTGAAACATGGCATACTGTTCCACTGTGCAAACCCATGGATCCAATCTTAATGAATGTTCCCTTTGCATCATAATCACCCCCAGTCCATGAATTCCAATATATTCCTAGTTCCAGCCAATTGCAGTGGCATTCCAACCATCACACCTTCACCCATGGAGCCCTGAACACATACCTGTGAAAAATATAATGGAAAGGGGACCTAATCAGAGGAAAGAATGCCACAACTAACAATGAAATGAAATTATAATAATGCCTGCTATTATAACGGTATAGCTGTAGGTGAGAATGGTATATTGTTATCAAAATAACAATAGGGGGGGGCACAAAAAGCTCTCTCCTAAAATATAACAGAACATAAAACTAAGAGAACAAGAAGAATAAGAAAGACATATATATCAAGCAGGGCTAACTATAGTTAAGAACACAAATAGAACTAAGATAGGTTGTAAGAGAGGAATATCAGTGGCCGAGAGGGTTGTTAGCATAGAGCAGACTGCCATCTATACATTCTATAAAAAGAAATAATTTGATAAAGTTACCTTGAGATACGCTTCCATCATCAGCAAAAGTGAGAGCAATTACTCGTACAAGCTCCATCAGTGTGCCAATTCTGTACACATCCTGGACCCATATGAGGTCAGCGTGTGTTTACAAAACCCAAATCACAGATAATATTTGTGACCATCTCATAAGAGAAAAATCTTACCATGTCAGGGTTCAACTCTGGATATTTATTTCAATCTGCACAATCAAAGAATCATCGTGTTAATATAGATAAACCTCTCAAACTACATTCCTTAATTGCTCTCATTGTCTTCCTTTAGAAGCAATCGGCATGGGCACATGCCCATGTATCATTTACGATTTTTCATGGGTTATGCATTACAAGAGTTGCTATAAATAAGTTATAAGCATCAAAGAAAATGGAAACATTCATATCAAAAATCAATGGCTTAAGCAGCTAAAGTCACAGGAGACATGACAAAACAAGAATAGAAGATCAAAAATGTTACCATATTAGAATATGTATTGGTAATACCTTCACCAAACATGAAACATTATATCTTCAGTGTAGTCTTTGAAATCAAAAAGGTTAATTTGGTAACAATTCTGAACACTGGAGTGTTGGGTAACTAGTGATGTTTGTTCAATGGGATTACTTCAATAGAATTTGTAATAATCCCAATTTTTGTGCATGCAAAAAAAAACAGAGTTTTGACAATTTTTGGCTTTATATTAAATAAAAAGAGAAAATATTTTTTGTTGGAGAAAAGCTGAAAATTTTAATTTATGGAGAATGAGGATTGGTTACCACTCAATCTAGAAGGGGTCCTAGGAGTGGGTTCTAGAGGGGCAACCACTAGACCAAGTGGCAAATAATGGGACAAGGATCCACAACCACCTTAGTCGATGTCTCCGGCTTTACAAACTTTCACCGATGGGAGAAGTCCCGATACGAAGGAAATCAATAGAATGATGAGGTCAATAATTAGATATGATATGATTTCCAAAAGCCCATGCAACACTGAAATAGGAGGCTCATATAATAGGTTGCTTGTCTTAGGAAGGGTTTCTCCAAGTGTAATATTCCTAATTAGCACGTTAAATGGAATATTTCATTTTTTGTATAGTTTTGCCGCCTATAGTTAAATTACTAAACAAAAGGTGACAATGGGGAAGAGGATGAGGGGATGACGTGGAGTGCGGAGATTGTTATGCACATAGATACCTTGCTTACTCACCACCAGCAAGCAGTGGTGCACCATTTGCACCCACCGGAGGAGCTCTGAAAGCCGCATTGCGGGGGAGTTCCCTAAGTATTTGAGGCCGGCGACGTGGCCGCACGTGGGACAGCGTCCCCGCCCAGTTGACAGTGGGGCCACCCACAACTTGGCTGACAAGCGATGGTTTAGCTGAGAGGGCATACAGACCGAGAGTTTTGATGGATTTTCTGTTTTGGTTCCAGATGATCGTACTATGGTATGTGCTCAGAGTCTTCGGTGAGTTATCAAGGACGATGGGCACTTATACATTGACAGACCATTTTTTCGTGGTGGGGATATCCCGACACCAACATGATAAGACAGAAACCAGCTGGCTCAATACTGGGGAAAGGTCACACAAGTCTGGAAGGCCCTCAGAGATGGAGGATGATCCCAAGACAAGGAGGTATGAGAAGATACTTGGGACAAGACATACCGCCTCGCAAAGGTTTCCGCACATAGGATGGAGGCGACCTTCCGCAAGGGAGAGACATGGTGGGCCGTAGAGTTGCGAGCTCGTAGGCAAGTGGATACAGTCGACAAAGGCATCCTAAGCCAAGGCCTATTCTCATGCATGCCGCAAGATTTGGGGGATATTCACTGTGTACATGACTCTGGACTAGGGCATGAGGCATAATATTGAGCTTGAGGCAGTGGTATATTGGGGCAGATCACCACATCTCATATAGGTCCTAAGGCCTTACTTCCAGATGAGATAGAGCGTGCTATTCAAGAGTTAAGCCGGCCCTCGTCACATTCCTACTGAGCACCTAAGCCCTTTTGCTTCTTTCGTGGTGTTGGTGAAGAAGAAGGATGGCACATATCAGGATGTGCATTGACTACGCGCACTCAATAAGAAGACCATGAAGAACGGTACCCCATCCCTAGGATCGATGAGCTGATGGATGGAAACTATTGAAAGGGAGCACGAGTTCTTCTCAAAGATTAACTTGAGATGATCCCAGTACCATCGGATCACGTGAGGGGAACAAAGGATATTCCCAGACCGCCATGCGGTGTCATTATGGGCACTTTCGGTTCTTGGTCATGCCTTACGGGCCTGACCAATGCTGCACGGAGCTCACCTTCCGGTCGTGCATGAACCACATTTTCGTGGGTCATCTCGGAGGAAGTTTTAGCCGGTCTTCTTCGATGACATACTTCCTATATATAGCGACTTGGGAGGAGCATCTCCAACACATTGAGAAGGCAATGGTGACGGAGGAGCAAGAAGCCGATGCTGCTTTCCCAAGTGTGAATTTATTGATTAGATTGCATTTGGAAGACATTAGAGGAATGGGTGAGAGTCCACGAGGGAGAAGATCGTGGCCATCGTAGATTGGCCGAGCCGAGGAATGTGATCAGCTTCGGGATTTATCGGGCATTTTGCACATACTACAGAAGTTCATCAAGGGCTTTCACAATGGCTGCACTCTCTCACAGATTTGACGAGGAAGGGGGCATTCAAATTTGGTCGACACAAGACAGCTTTCTGAGCAGCTCAAGAGATTACATAAATGCTCTTCAGGCTGCATTTATTTCACACGTGCCCATTTGTCCTCGAGTGTATGCATCAGAGAGGGATTGGTGCGGTTTTGATGGCTACACCGATAAGGATGCGAGTTCTTCCGTATTAGAGGTTGTATTCCATATACGACAGTGAGATGTTGGCCATCATGCATGCATCGTCACCACGGGCAAGATTTAGTGGGCAAGCAGATTCAGTGGTGAGATCGGACACAACAAATTTCAGTACTTTCTCTCTGAGCGGAAGCAACTTGCAGGAGAGATACAGAAAAAGTAACAATAAGATCCAAGCCTATGACTTTGACATAGAGTACGTCAAAGGCAAGAATAACGTGGGTAGCCGATGCCCTTTCCGTAGACCGGCCACGTTATCTCTTATGAGCTTGACGCCGATTGGAGGGCTCGACCATTGCAGAGTAATTTGCTAATGTGTTTGCGTGTGAGGTGTTGGATGGGCAAAAGTGCATGACATGTGCACAGGTGGTCGACGAGATCATCTATTACGAGGGAGGATTTACCCAGGATTCCTACCAAGAAGGACAACGCTGCCACGATTCTCCATCATGGCCATCAGGTCTACCAAGACTTGGCTGTGGCCATCGTGTGAGAGGTTCTCATGGAAGGGCTCTCAAGGGACGTACTCAAAGATGGGAGTGCGATGTTTGCCAGAGAAATGAAGGAGGGTTGTCATCCTGCCAGTGGGTTGCTTTGCAGCCTCTTCCCATTCCTGAGGGGAAATGGGAGAGCATATCGAGGACTTCATCACAGGGTTGCCCATGTTGCAGGTATGACGTGACATGCTGCGGGACTCATCACACGAAGTATGCTCATTTTTTCGCCATATCCTCACTTCACACTATGAAGAAGGTGTGGTCGAGCTGTTTCTTCAGTGGAGATTTTCGTGTTACATGGTCTACCTAAGACCATTGTCAAGGACAGGATAGCCGCTTTCATGGGCGGATTCTGCGGTGAGTTCTTCCCGCTAGTGGGGACAGAGTTGACACCGAGCACTAGTTATCACCCCTGCATCATCTTATTTACGTAGATAGTTAACAAGTGGTCGGAGGGCTACTTGCGCAACTTAGCAACGTGGCAGAGCATGGCCGAGTGGCCGCATCCGGGAGAGAGTAAATGCGTGCACACACGTCCAGAATGTATGTCACCTTTCTATGCTTTATATGGATATCATCCTTATCTTTTGTATATATGTTTGTATGAAATTTGCCGCATAGACCAAGAGAGCCAAGATATCCTCCGAGCTCTCAAGGATAACATATTACAAAGACAGTAATCAGCCAGGTTGTATGCCGATAAGGGCCTGGGTGGAGAGACACTTTGAGGTAGAGACTTGGTTCACTCGCGACTACAACCATACCAACAAGCCTACACTTGCTGTGTATAAGCCGAGAAGCTTAAGCCCCGTTTTTATGGGCCATACAGGGTGATACGCAGGATTGGGCAAAGTTGCATATGAGCTTGAGCCGCCCCCAAGGCAACAAGATCCATAACATTTTTCATGTATCATGCTCCGAAAAAGGCATTGGTCACAGTGACAAATACAGATGAGCTACCACCCAATTTTGATGATGAGGGGCATTCAAAGTTATGGGCCTGAGGCTATTATTGACACTAGGGAGAGGGGCAAATGTTTTAGGGCAGACGATCCGGGAGTTCTTGGTGAGGTGGAAGAACTCGCTGAGGATGCCACTGGGGAGGATGAGAAGATTTTGCAAAGACGATTACTTCAGCTTGTTGAGGGACAAGCAACGTTTCGCCGGGAGATCGTAATATTCCTGTAATTACAACCGCTAATTGGAATATTTAATTTTTGTATAGTTTTGCCGCCTATAGTTAATTAATAAATAAAAGTGAGAAAGAGGGGTCAACTCACTTTAATAAAATAAAGTGCTTCCTAGTAGGAGCAACATTGTGACTTAAAGGAAAGCCTTGGGGGTCCACACTTCGTATGAGGGAGGCCTCACGTAGGCTCTAGAAGCAACTGCGCAGGCTTAGGAGGAGCACGTGGAGAGAGGGGACCACGTTAGGGTTGTGAGGGGAGCTAGCACTATAAAAGGTGGGAGAGCCATTCCATTTGGCATTATTGATATGTTGATGATATTTTGAGCTAGACTTCTGTCTACTTGAGCACGTTGGCTGTTTAGTCGGTCTGCAGCACTGTTTAGTGCGACTGAGTTTCTCCGGTCGGAGATCTCACCCTTGGCCCCAGGGGACTTCGAGTGCCTGCTCGGGCAAGGTATTCCTTCAGTCTTTAGCAGTTGGTTTGCAGGTGATTTGGTTGGACGTTGTGCTGAGGAGCTGAGCTTCATTGGGTGACTACGCAGTCTTGGAGGGAGGACGCAGTTTGAGTTAGAGCAGCTCAGTTGTGGGGATTTTTGTGGGAGATTCAGTGTGTTTCAGCGTGGAGGGTTAGTCTCTTTCAGTTGGAGAGTTTGCAGAGGGATTTGTGGCTCTTCCTCAGCATTCTTCTTTTGGCATCAAGGCCGGACTCCGGAGGGGCGCGTTTTTCCGAAGGAGGGCTTCCGGGGTGTTTTCAGAGGTGGTCCATTTTGGTTCATGGTTTCTCGGTTTTTGTCCGAGTGCAGAGTACAAAGTATCTACCGATTTTCTGTACTATTTCGGCGAGGATCAAATTTCCTAGTTCTAGTTCATTGCAGTTACATTTTACCAGCAATTCTTCAAAGAAATTGGGACGCAAATTTACATAGCAAATGCAGTATTTCGTTCTGAGAGGGTTCTCCACTTGCCTTGTGCAAGGATAGGTGCACTTATTCTGATTATCTGTTGTACCCATATATATTCTCAGACTAATAAAATGGCTTAGCATTTCTGGTATTTTTATGTGTACTTGCTCTATATTCTATTTCCGGCATTTTCCTATATAGTTGTATGCTTGTATTGCTGTGTATTTCTGTCTATTTCCTATTCAGAATATTACAGTGGTATCATAGCATAGTTCTGGCTCAGCTTGTGGAGCTAGCAGTCTATGAGGCCGAGAGATAGATCCCATATCGGTCACCGGGGTAAGAAATACAGAGACATTGAGCATAGGTTGGAGAATACCTACGGAGAGGGGGATTGTGTTCGAGTGGTGGACACAGATCAGGAGCAGCCTGAGACAAATTCAGAGCAGGAGCAGCCTGTGAGGGACGCAGAGCAGCAGGGTCCTATGGCAGACGAGGAGGATTCGAGGAGATTTAGAGAGGCGCTCCTCCAACACATGCAGGATGTGTCACAGAGACTCACTGCGCTGGAGGTTAGACAGAGGGAAACCCCAAGGGGTTTTCAAATCGGTGAGGGATCCGACATGTCACATAATATGCCGGTGTGTGATGCTATCCCCATCGTGGCATCGCATGCACCCACGCGATCCACTATGCCCACTTTCCTAGCAGAGGATGCAGGGGCAGAAGCACAGCAGGAGCCGGAGGTTGACACTAGCCAGATGGACACCTACATTGCAGAGTACCTGGCACGCGGGCTGGCGATCAGAAATCTTATCTCGTTTAGAGATTATATTCAGCTCCAGTGTGATGGTAGACCCCGTGATCATCACAGGGGACATAGACACCATCATGATGACCACCGCGTAGCTAGCAGATTTCATTTGCCCATGTTTGATGGTTCATCAAATAGTTCGGCAAAGTCATGGGTGGAGAAGTTGGATATCTATTTCCAGCTTAATCAGATGTCGCAGTCAGAGGCCATTAAGGTGGCAAACCTGCCGCACCGAGGGTGAGGCCCAGGATCTGCAAGGTCTCGATGGGATACCACACCTCGGCATTCTACAAGGGGGACAGTATGCCGAGTTTGCTCGGGAGGGTGATAGAGCGTTTCGGTTGTGGAGGACCGTGAGCAGCACTTTGTTGTCGACGAAGCTCGCGCATCGGGAGCAACGAGACTTCGTTCAGATTTCTTGAGGGTTTCAGTGATGGTGCCAGATCTATCCGCAACTCGGATGGTCTACATGTTTGTGGAGGGGTTAGCAGAGCCGCTTCGTGGCCTAGTCAGGTCGACTAGACCAGTTACACTTCAGGATGCCATCAGCAGGGCTCGGGATTTACAGGATGTCTTACCCAGGACTCGGATACCTTACCCCCAGAAACAGGCTTTCCAGCCTAAGGGGAAGGACACGAGGATTCCGCCTCCCAAGGTGAATCCTGGGCGCGGGAAGTTTGATGATGAGGCCAGGAGAGAGTTGAGAAGGAAGTAAGCAGCTTCACTTGCTGTGAGCTATGGGCACCGGACACAGATGTCACAGAAAGCACATTTCATTGAGGTCTTCTCCGAGAGCAGCGGGGAAGAGGATGAGGAGGATGACGTGGAGGCAGGAGATTTTTATGCAGCGCAGGGTACCTTACCACCTCCACCACCAGCAGCAGGTGGTGCATCATTTGCGCCTACTGGAGGAGCTCTAGCCGCATTGCGGGGAGTTCCCAAGTATTTGACGCTGCGCGTACGAGGGACAGTACGTGGATAGCGGGTCTTAGTCTTGGTTGATAGTGGGGCCACCCACAACTTTATTGATGCACAGATGGTTGAGCGGAGAGGCATACAGACTGAGAGTTTTGATGGATTTTCCGTTTTGGTCCCAGGAGATCAAACCATGGTATGTGCTCGGTATGTCCCCGAGTTATCAGTGACGATGGGCACTTATACATTGACAGATCATTTTTTCGTGGTGGATATCCCGAACACCAACATGATATTGGGTGTTCAGTGGCTCATTACTCTGGGGAAGGTCACAATAGATTGGAAGGCCCTAGAGATGGAGTGGGACGATCCCAAGACAGGGAGGCATGAGAAGATACGGGGACAACATACATACCCGCCTCAGACTGTGTCGGCACATAGGATGGAGGCAACCTTCCGCAAGGGAGACATAGAGTGGGCCGTAGAGTTGCGAGCTTCGGAGGCAGTAGATACAGGTCAGGCAGTGCATCTTGAGTTACAGACTATCCTCGACAGGTATGCCGTAGTGTGCTCAGACATCACTCCGGGCAATGCACGGACGGTCGAGGCATACTATTGAGCGAAAGGTGGCATACGGTGTGCGTTGATCACCACACCGTATAGGCATCCCAAGGCCTATCTGATGAGATAGAGCGTGTTATTCAAGAGGTTGTCGTCTCTTGGTCACATTCGCCAAGACCAGGCCTTTTGCTCTTCCATGGTGTTGGTGAAGAAGAAGGGACTCGCACATCGCGGGATGCATTGACCAAGGTATTCGAAGGAGGAAGACCCCCGACGAATGTGCACCCCATTCCCGTGATCGACGAGCTGATGGATGAGTTGAGAGGAGCACGGTTCTTTTCAAAGATTGATTTGAGATCCGGGTACCATCAGATACGCATGAGGGAACAGGACATTCCCACATCCTCGCTTCCGTTATTGCGGGGGACCGAGTTTCGAGTTATGCCTTGGGTTGACCCACGTGGTCCGCTATCTTTCTGCCGTGTGTACGAACCACACTGTGCTCATCTAAGGAAGTTTGTGCCGGTCTTCTTCGATGACATACTTATATATAGCAGGACTTGGGAGGAGCATCTCCAACACATTGAGACAGTTTTGTGCATCTTGGAGGAGCAGCAGTTCTATGCCAAGCTCTCCAAATGTGAGTTCGGCTTGACGGAGATGCTGTACTTGGGGCATATTATAGGAGTGGACGGGGTGAGGGTCCACGAGGAGAAAATCAGGGCCATCAGAGATTGGCCAGAGCCGAGGAATGTGACTGAGCTTCGGGGATTTATTGGCATTTGCACATACTACAGGAAGTTCGTCAAGGGCTTCTCACAGCTTGCTGCGCCCCTCACAGACTTGACGAGGAAGGGGGCATTCAGTTGGTCGGACACAGCACAACGAGCTTTTGATTAGCTCAAGGAGGTGATGAGCAGCTGCCCCGTGCTTGCATTGCCGGATTTCACGCAGCCATTTGTCCTCGAGTGTGATGCATTAGGAGAGGGGATTGGTGCGGTATTGATGCAGGGCGGTCACCCTATAGCTTTTGAGAGCCGGAAGCTCCTTCCGCATGAGAGGTTGTATTCCATATATGACAAGGAGATGTTGGCCATCATGCATGCATTGGCCAAGTACCGACAGTATTTAGTGGGCAGTCGATTCAGGGTGAGATCAGATCACAACAGCCTCAGGTACTTTCTGGAGCAGAAGCAGTTGCAGGAGAGGCAGCAGAAGTGGATCAGTAAGATCCAAGCCTATGACTTTGACATTGAGTACGTCAAAAGCAAGAATAACGTGGTAGCCGATGCCCTTTCCCGTAGACCGGCTACGTTATCTCTTATGAGCTTGGACGCTGATTGGAGGGCTCGACTGTTGGTAGAGTACTCCAAGGACAGGTTTGCGTGTGAGGTGTTGGATGGGCAGGTAGCAGATGACAGGTACAGGGTGGTCGACGAGATCATCTATTACAGGGACAGGATCTTCTTGACTGGGGGATCTTAGCTCAAGAAGAAGATACTCCGGGCTTCACACGATTCTCCATTGGCGGGCCATCAGGGGTTCACCAAGACTTACAGGGCCATCAGGGAGAGGTTCTCATGGAAGGGCCTCAAGGAGGACGTACTCCAGCATGTGTAATATCCCCAACGGGAAATAGACAGTAATACACAGAAATACAAACAACAGATATATAGAGCAAAATGCCGGAACTAGGAAATGGAACAAATACACATAAAATTCCAGAAATGCTAAGCCATTTTATTAATCTGAGAATATAAATGGGTACAATGGATAATCAGAATAAGAGCACCTATCCTTGCACCAGGCAAGTGAAGAATCCTCCTAAAATGAAATACACATAAAACCTATTTCACTGGCTGAAGAACCGAAGCTAGGGGCCGATCTCGCTGAAATGAGCCGAAAACTGCGTTAATTAATTAACTCACCACCTTGACAAAACCCTTAAACCAAATACCAAACTACCACCTCCGAAAATCACCCTTAAACCCTCCTCTCAAAAAAACGTCGTGCCTGTGAACAACAAGCAGGCGCTCAAGAAACACGCCGAGGAAGGGGGCCGAATCTCAAAACCTCCGGCCGAAATGGCAACCTCCTCTGCCGAAAACGCCGAAACCACAATCACCACACCAAACGCCGCCAACAAAGATCAAAGGCCTCCCCGCTGAAATCGTTGCCTCTTCTCCCCGGGATCTACTACCCAAGAGACCAACTCCTCTGCAACGTCCACCCGAAAATCCACCGCAAACCACCTATAGAAACTGAAGGAAATACCTTGCTCGAGCAGGCACTCGAAGTCCCCCGGAGCCAAGGGTGAGATCTCCGACCGGAGACACTCAGTTCGCACTAAACAGTGCTGCAGACCGACTAAACAACCGGCGTGCTGAAGTAGACAGAAGTCTAGCTCTCAATATCAATAACATATCAATAATCCCAAATGGAGTGAAAACCCCGCCTTATATAATGCTAGCTCCCTCCAAAAACCCTAACTGCGTCCTTCACCCTCCTTGACCTGCGCAGTCACCCTTGGGTCAGCGTGAGGCCTCCTCATGTGCGTGTGGACTCCCAAGGCCACCCCTTTAAGTTACAACGTCCATCAACTAGGAAAGCACTTTATTTTATTAAAGTGAGATGACCCCCCTTATTTCTCACTTTATTTATTATCTTTAGCTAAAGCGGCAAAATTATACAAAAATGAAATATTCCAATTAGCAATGCTAATTAGAAATATTTCAGTCTCCCCCGGCAGAACGTTGCTTGTCCTCAAGCAACTGAAGTGATGGATGCTGCAAGATCCTCTCATCCTCCCAAGTGGCATCCTCATCCGGCAAGTTCTTCCATCTCACCAAGAACTCCCTGATCTTCCTGCTCCGCAGCTGCCTCTCCCTAGTGTCAATAATAGCCTCCGGTTGCAACACCAGATGCCCCTCATCATCCGTGGGTGGTAGCTCCTCTGTGACTGTCACCTGCTAGCCCAGTGCCTTTTTCAGGCATGATACATGAAAGATGTTATGAATCTTGCTGCCTTGGGGCAGCTCCAACTCATACGCAACCTGCCCGATCCTGCGTATCACCCTGTATGGCCCATAAAAACGGGGCTTCAGCTTCTCCGCCCCCTTCTGCTTGAGCGAAGACTGTCGGTATGGCTGTAACCGTAGGTAGACCAGGTCTCCTACCTCAAAGTGTCTCTCCACCCGACCCTTATCAGCATACAACTTCTGCTAATTCTGTGCTGTGGCTATGTTGTCCTTGAGAGCCCGGAGAATATCTTGGCTCTCTTGGATCCATAACTTGGCTCTCGGAGCCCTGCTAACACCAAACATCATGTCCACAAAAGATAAGGAATGATATCCATATAAAGCATAGAAAGGTGACATACCAATAGACATATGGTGCGTTGTGTTGTAGCAGTACTCGCCCAAATGCAGCCACTTCAGCCATGCCCTCTGCTGCCCACTGACGTAGTTACGCAAGTAGCCTTCCAGCCACTTGTTAACTATCTCTGTCTGCCCGTCCGTCTCGGGATGATAACTGGTGCTCGGTGTCAACTCGGTCCCCACTAGTCGGAAGAGCTCCTGCCAGAATCCGCCCATAAAGCGGCTGTCCCTGTCGCTGACAATGGTCTTGGGTAGACCATGCAATCTGAAAACCTCCCTGAAGAACAGCTCCGCCACCTGTGCTGCCGTGTGATGTGCGGATATGGCGAAAAAGTGAGCATACTTCGTCAGCCGGTCAACTACTACGAAGATGCAATCCTTGCCCTGCACGGTGGGCATCCCTGTGATGAAGTCCATCGATATGCTCTCCCATTTCCCCTCCGGAATGGGAAGAGGCTGCAACAACCCTGCAGGATGGCTCATCTCTCCCTTGTTTCGCTGGCAAACATCGCACTCCCTGACATGCTGGAGTACGTCCTCCTTGAGGCCCTTCCATGAGAACCTCTCCCGAATAGTCCTGTATGTCTTGGTGAACCCCTGATGGCCCGCCAATGGTGAATCATGTGAAGCCTGGAGTATCTTCTTCTTGAGCTGAGACCCCTCAGTCAAGAAGATCCTGTCCCTGTAATAGATGATCTCATCGACCACCCTGTACCTGTCATCTGCTACCTGCCCATCCAGAACCTCGCATGCAAACCTATCCTTGGAGTACTCGACCAACAGTCGTGCCCTCCAATCACCGTCCAAGCTCATGAGTGATAACGTGGCCGGTCTACGAGAAAGGGCATCAGCTACCACGTTATTCTTCCCTTTGACATACTCTATGTCGAAGTCATAGGCCTGGATCTTGCTGATCCACTTCTGTTGTCTCTCCTGCAACTGCTTCTGCTCCAGAAAGTACCTCGGGCTGTTATGATCTGTCCTTACCCTGAATCTGCCACCCACCAGGTACTGCCGGAATTTGGCCAATGCATGCATGATGCCCAGCATCTCCTTGTTGTATATGGGATACAACCTCTCGTGTGGAAGGAGCTTCCAGCTCTCAAAAGCAATCGGATGACCGTCCTGCATCAAAACTGCACCAATCCCCTCTCCTGATGCATCACACTCTAGGACAAAGGGCTGCGTAAAATCTGGCAACGCTAATACAGGACAACTGCTCATCACCTCCTTGAGCTTGTCAAAAGCCCGCTGTGCTGTGTCCGACCAACTGAATGCCCCCTTCCTCGTCAGATCCGTGAGGGGTGCAGCAAGCTGAGAGAAGCCCTTGACGAACTTCCTGTAGTAGGTGCAAATACCAATAAATCCTCGAAGCTCCGTCACATTCCGCGGCTCTGGCCAGTCTCTGATAGCCCTGATCTTCTCCTCGTGGACTCTCACCCCGTCCACTCCTATAATGTGTCCCAGATACAGCATCTCTGTCAAACCGAACTCGCACTTGGAGAGCTTGGCATAGAACTGTTGCTCCTCCAAGATGTGCAAGACTGTCTCAATATGCTGGAGGTGCTCCTCCCAAGTCCTGCTGTATATAAGTATGTCATCAAAGAAAACCAGCACAAACTTTCTCAGATGTCCCCTGAAAATGTGGTTCATGCATGACTGGAAGGTAGCCGGTGCGTTGGTCAGCCCAAATGGCATGACCAGAAACTCAAAGTGCCCATAGTGACACCTGAAAGCGGTCTTGGGAATGTCCTGTTCCCTCACGCGTATCTGATGGTACCCAGATCTCAAGTCAATCTTTGAGAAGAACCGTGCTCCTCTCAACTCATCCATCAGCTCATCGATCCTGGGGATGGGGTACCTGTTCTTCAGGGTCTTCTTGTTCAGAGCCCTGTAGTCAATGCACATGCACAATGTGCCATCCTTCTTCTTCACCAGCACTACAAAAGAAGCAAAAGGACTCGTGCTGGGCCGAATGTGACCAAGGGCCAGCAACTCCTGAATGGCCCGCTCTATCTCGTCCCGATAGGCCTTGGGATGCCTATACGGTGTAGTGATCACAGCCTGTATCCCCTGCTCAAGCTCGATCGTATGCTCAAACCCCCGATCTGGTGGCCGTCCTGGCGGAATATCCCCGAAGACCACTGCATACCTGTCAAGTATAGACTGTAGCTCAGGATGCACTGTCTGACCTGTATCCACTGCCTCTGAGGCCCGCAACTCTACAACCCACTCTATGTCTCCCTTGCGGAAGGTTGCCTCCATCTTGTGTGCCGATACTGTCTGAGGCGGGTATGTGTGCTGTCCCCGAATCTTCTCATGCCTCCCTGTCTTGGGATCATCCCACTCCATCTCTAGGGCCTTCCAATCTGTCGTGACTTTCCCCAAAGTAATGAGCCACTGAACACCCAATATCAGGTTGGTGTCCGGAATATCTACCACAAAGAAGTGGTCTGTCAATGTGTAAGTGCCCATCGTCACTGATAACTCTGGAACATACCGAGCACATGCCATAGTCTGATCTCCTGGGACCAAGACGGAAAACCCATCAAAGCCCTCTGTCTGTATGCCTCTCCGCTCAACCATCTGGGCATCAATAAAGTTGTGGGTGGCCCCACTATCAACTAAGACTGAAACCCGCTGTCCGCGCACTGTCCCTCGTACGCGCAGTGTCAAGTACTTGGGAACTCCCCGCAATGCGGCTAAAGCTCCCCCAGTGGGTGCAAACGATGCCCCACCTGCTGCGGGTGGTGGAGGTAAGGTACCCCGCGCCGCATAGTCGTCTCCCCGCCTACGTCATCCTCTCATCCTCTTCTCCAGCATCGCTTCTGAGAAGACCTCAACGAAATGTGCCTTCCCTACCGCACACTCCGAGTCCCGTGCCCATGGCTCCTTATACACAACCGCTTCCCCTTCATACCTCTCCCGGCCTCATCCCTCAACCGCCCTCGTCTGTGATCTTCGCCTTGGGAGGCGGAGCCCGTGTCTCACCTAGGGCCGGAAAGCCCCGTCTTCTCGGGGATAAGGTGGCCGAGTCCCGGGGGTAAGACATCCCGTGTCCCGAGTCTTGCCGATGGCATCCCGATGTAGCCGGTTTGTTCGGACGGACTAGGCCACGGGCGGCGTTCCGATGTACCCCCTCCACCAACATGTAAACCATCCGGGCTGCCGATAAGTCAGGTACCATCACTGAAACCCTCAAGAAATCCGAAATGTATGTCTCTGCACTCCCAGTCTGTTTGAGCTTGGTCAGCTCAACAAAATGCTGCTCCGGATCCCTCCTGTCAAAGCGCTCTACCACCCTCCGGGTAAACTCGGCATATGTCGTCACTGTGGAATGCCCGAGTGTCGCCATCCCATGAAACCACCAGTCCTGAGCCTCACCCTCCAGATGCAATGTAGCCACCTTAATGGCTTCTGACTGCGACACCTGGTTAAGCTGGAAATAGATGTCCAGCTTCTCCACCCAGGACTTTGCCGAACAGTTTGATGAGCCATCAAACGTGGGCAAATGGAATCTACTAGCCACGTGGTGGTCATCGCGGTGGTGCCTGTGCCCCTTGTGATGATCACGGGGTCTAATGCCATACTGGACATGGAGATAGCTCTCGAAGGTGAGAGAATCCATGAATGCCTGTCCGTAAGCCTGATAATCTGCAAAAACAGCCGCCATCTGGGCCAGATCCATCTCTCGCGGCGCTGCCGGCCCCTCGTCCTCTGCTAGGAAGGTAGGCATGGTAGGTCGCGTGGGTGCTGGAGCATCCCTCTGTGCACCTCCCCGTACTCTTGCCCCTGTGTCCTCTGGCAAGAATGTGGGCATAGTGGATCACGTGGGTGCCTGAGTCGTCACAATGGGGATAGCATCGTGCATTGGTATGTGGTGAGACATACCCGATCCCTCTCCGACCTGGAAAACCCTAGGGGGTTCTCTCTGTGCTACCTCTACGGCTGCGAGCCTCTGTGACATATCCTGCATGTGATGGAGGATTGCATCCAGCTTTTTATCTGTGTCTGCCATCGGATCCCGCTGCTCTGTGCCCCTCACAGGCTACTCCGCCTCTGAATCTGTCTCAGGTGGCTCCTGATCAGAATCACTTCCCCCGAAAGGAAACTTCCACCTACCCTCAGCTTCTCTGCGTCTCCTACGATGGATGTAGGGGTTATCCCCGGGCGTCATAGACTGCTAGCACCACAGGCTGAGCCAGAACTATGCTCTGATACCACTGTAATATCCCCAACGGGAAATAGACAGTAATACACAGAAATACAAACAGCAGATATATAGAACAAAATGCCGGAACTAGGAAATGGAACAAATACACATAAAATTCCAGAAATGCTAAGCCATTTTATTAATCTGAGAATATAAATGGGTACAATGGATAATCAGAATAAGAGCACCTATCCTTGCACCAGGCAAGTGAAGAATCCTCTCAGAAACAGGAAATGGCTACTACAGAAACTGCTTCCCAGCTGCTGGAAGAAACTGAAGCTAGGGGCTGATCCCCTTGCCGGAATGAGCTGAAAATCGGCAGACCACCTGAACTCACCACCCCGGACAAAACCCAGAAACCAAATACCAAACGGACCACCTCCGAAAATCACCCCCAGAAACCCTCCTCCTACAAAAACGTTGTGCCTCCAGGAACAGCGCAGAAGCTCAAGAAACACGCTGAGGAAGGGGCCTGAATCCTCCTGCAAAACCTCCGGCTGAAATGGCAACCTCCTCAAGGCTGAAAAACGCTGAAACCATTGCCAAATCACCACACAACAACGCTGCTCAACAAAGACTGCGTCCTCCCTGCTGAAACTGCGTCCTCTCTCCTGGACTGCGCAGTCACTCCAAGAGACCAACTCCTTTGCAACGTCCACCCAAAAATCCACTGCAAACCACTCCATAAACTGAATAGCCGAGCAAAGACTCGGTTTCCAGCCAAGGGTGAGACTCACCTGGAGACGCTGGCCGCACTAAACAGTGTTGCAGACCGACTAAACAACCGGCGTGCTGAAGTAGACAGAAGTCTAGCTCTCAATATCAATATCAAATCATCAATGCCAAATGGAGTGGAAACCCCACCTTTTATAGTGCGAAACTCCCTCCAAAACCTTAACTGCGTCCTTCACCCTCCTTGGCCTGCGCAGTTACCTTAGGGTCAGCGTGAGGCCTCCCCTCATATACGTGTGGACCCCCAAGGCCACCCTTTTAAGTTACAACGTCAATCAACTAGGAAAGCACTTTATTTTATAAAGTGAGATGACCCCTCTTATTTCTCACTTTATTTATTATTTTTAGCTAAAGCGGCAAAATTAAACAAAAATGAAATATTCCAATTAGCAATGCTAATTAGGAATATTACAGCATCAGTCACACTTTGTCTAGATTAAATCAACATAATATGTCATCATCTGAAATATGAGGTGGTTGAAAAAATTGGAGGAACTATAAGCAAAGGTTCCTGGAAGAAAAAATGTGAAGAAAGAAAGGAAGAGATCATGGAATATGCAACTATGAAAGAAATCAACATCCAAGGACTAAAAGATTTGGCTATGATATCTCCGGAAAAGAAATGAAGACTTTGATGGAAGTCTGAAAAAGATGATGAATATCTTTTGGAGATGTGTCAATATGTATGAAGGATGTTGACACAAACTGGAGGATGTCATGATGAAAGACCATCACAAAATAATTTTGATTTGATGTTCATTTCCTATTTTTTAACGATATCTGGATGGGCTTATGCAGGGCTACCTTGGGAAGAGCTATAGATGTCTCCCACCGTTGATGACCATGAAGTAGGATGAAAGATCCTAAAGGAAACATGGCTTGGAGAAGTCAACATGGCATGAAGGAAGGCCAGATATGGACTGATGGATCACTTTCCAATGATGACATGACTAACTCACAAATGAAAGTGATGGATGGTCTTTGCCCTATGTACAAGTCCCAAAAACATGAAGACTCTTGAATAACGAAAAGAAAAGTAGGATGAAAGATCCTAAAGGAAACATGGCTTGGAGAAGTCAACATGGCATGAAGGAAGGCCAAATATGGACTGATGGATCACTTTCCAATGATGACATGACTAACTCACAGATGAAAGTGATGGATGGTCTTGCCCTATGTAGAAGTCCCAAAAACATGAAGACTCCTGAATAACGAAAAGAAATTCATGACATCGTGAGGAGGATCTCTTCAAGCAATTGGTTGTCCCATCATCTCCACCTAAGGAGCTGTTGTAGGTCCCTAATCAAGAGAGAGCCTGGAAACATGTTTCTTACTTGGAAGAAACTTGGAAGCAAAATTCCTAAGCCAAGAGGGAGCTTAGGTACATTCCTTTCATAGGAATGAGTACAATCCTTTACTGGAATAGACATGTCCTCCCTAATTAAGAGGGAGAGATAGACTCATCATTCTTGTCTTCACTTGGGAACAGAGAATGGAGGATTGGGTAAACATATGGCATCTGATGCTCTTTGAAGATGTGTTAGGGCATCCAAGACAAGAGTAGTCGTAAATGACCGATATTCTTTGAGGACTGGGAATCCAAGATAAGAATAGTCTTGGTGGAACACATTCTGAGAACCCAGATGGAGTATGTTCCAAGAGAGACAATGATGAGGGTGTTTATACATCATTGGTCTCGCCAGCATTGTGCTATGATCTTGTGGAGAGATAGAGTTGTTAGTTAAGGCCTTGCTATGTGACAATGTTGGCTGATATGAGCTAAATAGATGGGTTACAAATCCAACTATTCTTATGAGAATTCTTCATATTGAGAATGACCAAGTACCATTGTGAATACCTCCGTAGTTAAAAGGGAGCGTTGAAAATGTTAAAATTTGGGTACCAGAGGACAAGTGGTTCCCTAAGGCTTTGATCTTTGGCCTAGGGAAATGTGTCCAAAAGTATTTAACTTTTTCTCCTAAAGTGACTTTATAAATGGTAAAGTCAAATCTAATTTAAAAGTGACTTTATAAGTGATAAAGTTACTAAGTCTAATTTTAAAGTGACTTTAATAAAGTCAATGTGAAATTAGAAAGTGAAAAGTGACTTTGGAAATAAAAGGCTAAGATGGTCTTTATTAAAGTGGGGTGAATTAAAAAATAGAAAGTGAGATTTAAATGCACATTTAATCTCAGCCCTAGATCTAAAACTATCTCAGCCATTGAATTTAGAGACTCCCCAAAAGTCACTTAGGGTTATGTTAAAGGAGGAAAAGAAGGAAAAGATCATTCATTCTTTCATGATAGGTTGAGAGAGGAGGATAAGAAAGCAAGGAGATTTCCTGAGCAGTGAGAAGAAAGAGAGCAGCAACAACGATACTTTAGCAAATCTGTACAACACCTTATTGGCACATTTCCCAAGGCATAAATCCGTACAGCAAGAGAGAGGCATTGTTTCCAAGAAAGAGAGGCACAAAAATTGAAGAAGAGGGCAACAACATTAAGCACGGAATTCAATGCAGAAATTTGGGCACGAAAATCAAGAAGTACAACGGATATTTTCGACACAAAAATCGAGAAAAAGGACAGCAGCTTCAAAGTAGATTTCAAGGTAGTGTCTGGGCATAGATTTCGAGGAGGGCTGATGTACAAATCTGTACAATTTTGTACAGCTGTCTGGCACGCTTTTCGAGGTGGTCGTACAATATATATTGCTGCCATTAATGCTCTAAAAAAAATTGTTTTGTAAGTTGTTGATTTGGCACAATTTTCGAGGCGGTGTGCAAGCATAGAAATCGAGATAAGTCTGTAATTTTGGTTGCTGGAATTTTTACTATGTTTTTCTGTTTCACTAACAAAGCAATATTCAAAAATAAAGAGGAGCTTTCGAACTGGTTTTCCCCAAAAGTTGTAGGGGGTTTTTCTAGGGTCATATTGACCAAAAATCAGCGTGTCATTTTCTCTGTGTGTGGCTGAAATTAATTCTAAGTTTTATTTCTGCATTTTCTAGCACTTTGAAATTTCCAGAATTTGTGTTTTCAGAAATATTTATTATTTTCAGCTTGTTGAATGTATGTTTATGGGAATGGGCATTTAACTACATGGGAGTAATAAGGAGAAACTGATAACCCGAGTTGGCTAAAAATTTCTACATGGTGTCAAAGCTTGGATGGCTGAAAAGTGCAGTTTGAGACAAAAAGTGAAAAATTACAGCAAGCTTATATTTCACACAGAAAACTAAACCTTTACCACAACAATGAAATTTTCAGTTTGTTAGGACAGCAAGCATGTCTTTGGGCTTGAGGGTGGAGGATAGGTTGGATGGGCACAACAACTACAGTACATGGAAGGAGAGAATCTAGAGCATCTTTGAAGAGGCAGAAGTCTGGGGCATAATGGTACATACCCAACAGCACCCAGTAGCAATGCCTACTAACGCTATTCAATTGGCTGAGTTTAATAAGAAGAATGTCAAGGGAAAGAGATTGATTCTGGATGGTATTAAAGACCATGTCATTCCTCATGTGAGAGGAAAGAGACTTGCACATGAGATGTGGACAGTCTTGACCAATCTCTACCAGAGTACCAATGAAAACAAAAAAATGGTCCTAAGGGAGAAGCTAAAGGCCATTAAGATGGAAAAGACTGATAGTCTTACTACACACCTCACAAAGATCACTAATGTGAGAGATGAGTTGGCAGCTGTTGGAGAGGCCATTCCACCCACTGAGTTGGTGCGGATTACAGTGAATGGTCTTCCCAGTACATGGCTGAATTTTTCAGATGGGATTGTTGCACGGGAGACCCTTCCCACTTGGGAGAGGTTGTGGGATGATTGCATTCAAAATGAAATCAGAAAGACCCATCTTGGGGCAGCCAAACCAGTTGAGGAGGATGACAATGTAGCATTGTTAGCAAGGGGCAAGAAGGGCAAGGGAAAGAAGCAAGCTTCCACAAGCAGTGGTGGGGGCAAAGGCAAAAGTAAAGGTAAGCAGCAGGTGAACAAGGAGAAGGACTATTCCAAGGTGAAGTGTTGGAATAGTCAGAAGTTGGGACACTATGCAGTTGTGTATCCGGAGAAGTAGAAGAAGGGAAAGGACAAGACCATGGTAGCATCAGCGGAGATAGAGGAATTTTCAAAGAGCTTTGACCGAGAGTTTGGGTTCATTGCTTGTGAGTCCACTAGTGCAGGATCACCTGCCACAGAGGTTGAGAGGGAGTTTGCACCTCCCTCCACTAGCGGAGCAACTTCAAGTATTTGGTATGTTCACAGTGGGGTTTCATGTCATATGATAGGAGTGCGTGAGTACTTCTCAGAGCTTTCAGAGAGTAGCACTGATATAGAGGTAGTACTCGGAGACGACAGCATTGTTAGAGCAGTCGATGTGGGAACATTGACATTTGATAGGGAACCCAAACCTCCCTTGAAAGTGTCGGATGTTCTATACGTGCCAGGGATTAAGAAGAACCTTATATCCGTCTCAACATTGGAGGACAGAGGGTATGAGGTATTGCTCAGGAGAGGACAAGTGCTTATATATCCCAAGGGCGCTCCAGCGGATTCAGCTAGAGTGATTGGTGTATGCCATGCCAAGGTGTACAAATTTTCATTTTAGCTCCTTATGGCATTGAGCAGTAGTACCGGCAACAGAGCTAGCAGTTCAGAGCTGTGCGAGATTTGGCACCGCGGGATGGGGCACATGTATCATGGGGCCTTGAGGGCATTGCGGGAGATCACTACAGGTGTTTCAGATTTCAGTTCTGATCACATTGATACATGCAGAGGATGTGCTATGGGGAAGTTTTCCAAATCCCCTTTTCCTAGCAGTGACGAGAGATCCACTGGATTCCTGATTTGATTCATATCGATGTGAGCGGTTGGATGTCTCATGTTTCCTTGAGTGGATATGAGTACTATGTTTTATTCATTGATGATCACTCCAGGAAGACCTGGATTTATTTCTTGAAGACCAAGAGTGAGGTCTTCAAGTGGTTTCAGGAGTTCAGAGCTCTTGTGGAGACTCAGACAAGTCGAAAGATCAAGTCCCTCAGGGCGGACAATGGAGAGGAGTACACCCTTGGTGAGTTTGTTGATTATTGTGTGGAGGCAGGCATCAGGAGGGAGTTCACAGTTCCTTACAACCCCCAGCAGAACGAGGTTGCAAAGAGGAAGAACAAATCCATCGTTGGGGCTGCCAAAGCCATGCTACATGATCAGGGGTTACCGTTTTTTCGAGAGCAGAGACCTGCAACACTGCTGTGTATTTGCAAAACAGGAGTCCATATCGTGCCTTGGGGCATGTGATTCTGGAGGAGGCTTTTTCTGGGAAGAAGCCTGATGTTGGTCATTTTCGTATCTTTTGTGTATTGCATACTCCTATGTACTCAAGGAGAAGAGGACAAGCTAGAGCCCACTGCAGAGAAGGGTATCTTTGTAGGCTACAATGAGACCTCGAAAGCCTTTCGGATTTATATTCCTGCACAGAGGAGAGTTGTTGTCAGGCGGGTTGTGAAGTTCGAGGAGGACAGGGCTTTCAGGAGGTCACGGGAGTTGGAGTATTTGGATTCACCAGACCCTCAGGAGCAGCTGAGTCAGTCACAGGGATCCAGTGGGCAGGGATCAGGAGGTACATCAATTACAGTGTCAGGTCCATCAATGAGCAGTGGCTCGCAGAGTCAGAGCGGTGGTGATTCGAGCAGCATGCAGAGCAGTCCGCAGAGCAGTTTACTAGGTAGTCCACTGATGGACAGTTCACACGGTACTTCAGCATCTACAAGTACAGGTTAGGTAGGAGGACAGCAAGCAGACATTCAGGAGTTCAGGATTCTAATGAAGATGAGGAGTTTCACTCTTCGGTGGGAGAAGTGTGCTCAGGGAAGAGGAACCCCAAGTGACTTCAGGATACCTTGAGAGAGGCCACATCTGTTGCTGGGCCGAAGAGACCGATCAGAGAGAGCAGACCACCTGAGCAGTTATGTGGCTATATGGCAATGGTTGCCAACATCGTTGACTCTGAGCCTTCTAACTATGATGAGGCAGCTAGCCAGCAGGTCTGGAAAGAGGCCATGCAGGAGGAGTATTCTTCTATCATGAAGAATGATGTTTGGGAGGTGGTGCCGAGGCATGAGGGAAAATCCGTGGTTACTTCTAGATGGCTTTACAAGGTAAAGCACGTTGCAGATGGCAGCATTGAGAAGTTCAAGGCAATGTTTGTGGCTAGAGGGTTCTCCCAGGTAGAGGAAGTAGACTATGAGGATACCTTCGCTCTCGTGGCTCAATATACTTCCATTTGCTCCATTATATCGACAGAAGCTGAGATGGGTTAGAAGATCCACTAGATGGATGTGAAGATCGCATTTCTCAATGGCTTCATACAAGAAGAGGTGTACATTAAGCAGCCACAGGGCTTTGAGGTGCATGGGAAGCAGTCCCATGTATGCAGACTTAAGAAGGCACTTTATGGCCTGAAGCAAGCTCCTAGAGCTTGGTACTCCAGGACTGATACGTACTTGCAGGAGATGGGTTTCACAAAGAGTGATGCAGATCCGAACCTATACTTTATTGTAATAGGTGAGAAGCCTCTCATTCTAGTGTTGTATTGTAAATTTTTGTGGATGTTCTATGCTTGATGCAACTTCACCTTTTATCCCAATATCAGTCAGCAATCACATAAACAATAAAGTAAAATGCTAATAGAACATACCAGTAGATCGACAGAAGACAAGCCATAAATATATAAGTGTGTTGGTGTGTTACGGCGATCAACAAGATGCTTCAACCAGCAAAGTCTCAATATGATCAGCCAACCAGCAATGTCACACAACCCTCTAGGACAGCCAAAATGGTCAACTCAAAAGTCAACCCAAAAGTCAACGTTGTCAACCAACAATCAACGCAAAGAGCAGTAGCAACTACGTCAACGCAGAAAAGTCAAAGTCAACATCTAGCCTTGGGAATAGTGCAAAAAAATGCGGATTTGGAAAATCGAACTTTTGGGAGAGTTTCAGGTCTGTTTGACCTTGCGTTGACCAAAGTCAACGCTAGTCAAAGTTTGCTGCAGAAACCCTAGATCGAAATCTGAATAGTGTTGCTGCTGGAATTTTCCCACGTGTGGAGAGAAGAGCCTCCAAGGTCATCGAACCAATCAGATGAGGAGAGAGAAATGTGTGAGGATGAGATGAGTGAAAATGTCCTCCAACGTTGACCAATTTATATCCATCAGTGAGGGTGTGTGACACAACTGCTGGGGCACAAAACCTTAAGGCTGATCTGCCAATATTTTGGATAAATTAAAAATAAATGTTCTGCTCATCGGATTAAGATGATCTTTAGATCGATCTTGCACCTCTCCGAAAGAGGAGTTTAATAAAAATATTGGCATCTTCATCTCAGCATCACAACATAGAGTTTGGACCTAGTTATCCAAAATTAACACTACCTCTCAACTAGGGAGAACTCCATCGACCTATGCAATCCAAACATTGTGCGTCCTCTCGTCGTAACTTGCTTTGCTGGCTTCTTTATTTTAGAACAGAGGTGGGTCAGTCCCAAAGACATCATTCCCGGCTGACAAATTCAGCCTAGAGGTCCGAAACCTCTATAGGACTCACAAAGAGTCTCATATCAACCCGAAGTTGGTTTACCTAACCCGAAGTCAGTTGGAGGTCCGAAACCTCACTATACTTGATCCCAGATCAAGTGGTTGGACCGTGCCATCCTAGATAGAGAGTACGACAATCTTTGATGCGTCCATCAGTCTTTGCTACTAGTCTCTAGCTTTTCCCACCTCACTGGCCAAATGAGAGGTACTTCCCATGAGCCCTAAACTCAATGGGTAGGATGCATACGGGGCACAGATAATGAGAGGTGAACCAACTCAATCATCATAATGGTGAGGCAGAAGCACACCAACAAGGTTCGGCAAGCCTAGCCCTGCAGTTGCTTATAGCTCCAAGAAGCTATACCCAAAGCCCCCCAGAGCTCCCAGAGCTCATCGTCCAACAGGACCCTCAGAATAGGGTCGTTCCATGATACCAAGATTCTCATGGAAGGTTAGGAACTTGACCTTCCCCAGGGGTTCTGTGAGAATATCCACGACCTGCTCATCAGTTCCTATATGATCGAGCCTTACGGCGCCTCGCAGTACCATATCTCGAATAAAGTGGTACTGAATATCAATATGCTTGGATCGATCGTCGAACATGGGATTCTCGGACAAGCGAATCCCACTTTGGTTATCACAGAGTATCACGATGGTATCTAGCACATGCCCAAACAGCTCACTGAAGAGCTTTCGCAACCAGATTGCTTCACAACAGGCCATACTTGCTGCAATGTATTCAACCTCCGCGGTGCTCAAAGCTACCGACTTCTGCTTCCTGCTCATCCATGATATCAAAGCAGAACCAAGTGTGAAGGAGCATCCTAATGTGCTCTTACGATCCACCACACTGCCAACTCAATTGGCATCAGTATATCCATGGAGTGTCACGCTCCCGACAGTGTATCTCAACCCATGGTTTATCGTGCCCCGAAGATATCTCAAAAGATTCTTGGCACCAACCCAATGAATGTGATGAGGCTCAACCATATGTTGACTCAAAGTGTTCACTGCAAAACATACGTCCGGACTGGTGTTCACTAAGAACATCAGGGCCCTTATGAGTTGACGATACTCAGTAGGGTTAGCTAACACGGGCCCAGCAGCGCTGCCACTCAACTTCTTAAAGTTGAGCTCCATCGGTGTCGACATAGACTTATAGTCCACCATACCAAATCTTTCCAGAAGCTTCACAATGTATTTTCCTTGAGAAAGGAAAATCTTGACAGGTCTCTGCCAGACCTCCAGGCCTAGGAAGTAATGCATTAGTCCTAGATCCTTCATCTCAAACTAAGCAGCGAGCTCCCTCTTGCACCAATGAATGAGAGGGTCAACACCTGTCAGGAAGAGGGCATCCACATACAGCACCAGAATGAGAGGCTTTTCTCTATCAACCTTGAAGTAAAGGTTCAATCAGCATTACTACGAGTGAAGCCCAGCTTCATCAGGTAGCTATCTATCCTCTTGTACCAAGCTCTGGGTGCTTGCTTCAACCCATAGAGGGCTTTCTTCAACCTGCAAACATGGGTGTCCCAATCCTGGACTTCGAACCCTAGAGGTTGCTCCACATACACCTCTTCCTTTATCACACCATGCAGAAATGCGGTCTTCACATCCATCTGATGAAGACTCCATCCTTGCATACTAGCAAGGGCTATGATTGATCGGATGGTGGTATATCGGGCCACAGGTGCAAATATATCATCATAGTTTATGCCTTCCTTATGAGAGAAGCCACGGGCAACGAATCTTGCCTTGAACTTTTCAGCACTTCCATTAGATCCATGCTTGATCTTGTAGAGCCATTTTGAGGTGACAACTGCTTTGTCCTCCAGTCTTGGAACCACATCCCAGACATCATTCTTCATTATGGACTCATACTCTTCGTGCATAGCATCCTTCCAGACCTGATGCTTTACGGCTTCCTCAAAAGATCGACACTCAGATTGTACAATAGTACTCATGGCTGCTAGATACCCTTGGTATCTACACAGCTTCTTGCTTTCACAGAATGTCCCCCTTGGGGCCATATGTCCCTCAGCATTCTCGAGAGTGTCCCTAAGCCATGATGGTCTCTTCCCTATTGAAAGAGGTGGATCAATCGTGTCCATCAGTCCTTGAGCATCGGGCATCGTCTCATCCTTCGGTTCTTCTTGGTTTCCAGGCCTTGCTTCATGATCTTCCTCAGATCTCGGAAGATTGACTACTTTCCTCTGGGAAGCATCTTTGTCAAAGGTAACATCGTGGCATATCTCCACTTCCCTTTGACCAGGCACATAGACTCTATAGGTCTTAGAAGTTTCGTTGTAGCCCACAAACATTCCCTTCTTCCCAGAAGCATCCAGCTTGCTTCTCTTCTCCTTCGGCACATGAAAATAAACAGGACATCCAAAAACTCTAAAATGTGAGACGTCAAGTCTCTTACCAGAGAAAACCTCTTCAGGAGTTTTGGAGTCCAAAGCGGAATGTGGGCATCGGTTTTGTATGTATACAGCAGTGTTCGCAGCTTCTCCCCATAGAAACTTCGGTAGACCTTGGTCACATAGCATGGCATGGGCAACTTCCACAATGGTTCTATTATTTCTCTTAGCAACGCCATTCTGCTCAGGAGTATAGACATTTGTGGTCTCCCTCTTGATGCCAGGTACTCTATAAAAGTTCTTGAACTTGTTCGTCTCATATTCAGTGCCATTATCGGTCCTCAATATCTTGATCTTCCACCCTGTCAGATTTTCCACCAAGGCTTTGAAGATACGGAACCAGATGAAAGCCTCATCCTTCTTCTTCAAGAAGTATATCCAAGTTTTACTAAAGAAGTCATCTATGAATATCATATAATAAGAACATCCTCCCAAGGATGTCACGGGCAGCATACCAGACAGATCAAAATGTACTAATTGCAAGACATCAGATGTCTTTGTGACACTTGAGGGGAAAGGTCCCCTTGTATGCTTTCCTTCGACACAACCCTGACATACACCTTCATGATTATTTGAGAACTCGGGCATCCCCGTCACCACCTTCCTTGCTTCAGGAAGGGCCTTGTAGTGAAGGTGTCCAAACCTCCGATGCCATAGTTCAGTCTGTCGGATAGTATCACACACCATCGCTCCCAGTGGACTTCCTCCAACCTGGTAGAGTGTATCAACTCTAAACCCAATCGTGATAGCTTCCTTGAAACTCTTCTTCCACATGCGCACCTTCCCATCAACGAATGCCACATTGAAACCTTTGTCTTCCATGGTCGATATCAAGGTTACTTGGGAGCAGGAGCGAAAATGCGGAGCGGGAGCGAGAGCGGGAGCGGAAGTGCCATTTTTAGAAGCTTCCGGTCTGGAGCATTTCCGGGAGCGTTTATATATATATATATATATGCATATACGTCAACAAAAACATGTAGAATGATGAATTAGACATAAAAACCATAAAAACATAGATTGAATCATATAACATCAATCATCTAGAAGTTATAATCTTCATCAACCATGCCCACAAGTTGGAAGCATACAACATATTGACTCTTGAGTCTCGCGAATCATCAATCTGAAGGTTTCAAGCTTTCAAAATTCAATATATAACATTTATCATCATTGATATATAACACTTATCATCATTGATTTCAAATTTCAATATCTAACATTTATCATCATTGATTCATTAATTTCAAAATTCAATATACATTTATCATCATTGATATATAACATTTATCATCATTGATTCATTGATTTCAAATTTCAATATATAACATTTATCATCATTGATTCATTGATTTCAAATTTCAATATATAACATTTATCATCATTGATATATATCATTTATCATCATTGATTCATTGATTTCAAAATTCAATATATAACATTTATCATCATTGATATTATGCAACATTTATCATCATTGATTCATTGATCACCATATAACTTTCATGAATCATCATATTCATAATTCATAATGACTTGTAAACTTATAAATGCCAACTTTAAAGTTTCACCTTTAAAATTCAAACTTCAAACTTAAATTGTCATTAAATATATGAAAGAGTCAAGTTTCAACTGTTCAACTGTCAACAACAAATAGAAAAGACTAGTAAACAACAAATCTATTTTATCTACTGGTTGGCCCCTTGCCACGTCCACGAGAAATGTCTAATTTGTGTGAGCCACGAGGAAATGTTGGTCTTCTAGTACTCTCAGGAGTACCACGACCATGACTAGAAGGTGGAGGCTGGATCTGCAAAGGAACAATAGTGTGATATCGAGAACTGGCACTGGCACCCGCACTGCTACCAGTAGATGGTGGGACTGGCCCTGTGTGTGGCGGTGCTGCTGATGCTTCATCATCATCCCTAAAAAGTTCTGCTTCCAATTCTTCCATATGTACCGTGTCGTCCTCCAAATTATCATCCTTTGGGTTGTTGTCCCAGACTCTATATGATTGATCCTCATTTGCTCGATCACAGTAATGGCTCAACAACCTCAAGTTGTAATGCACATAAACCAAGCTTTCAGCTCGGTTTTCATTCAACCTGTTTCTTCTCACATTGTGTATGAAGTTGTAGGTGCTCCAACACCTCTCTGCAGCAGAAGTGTTCACAAAATGTGAGAGAACCTTTTTAGCCAACTTTGGCAAAAGTCCCATGCCGTCGTATGCTTCCCACCATGTGAGAGCATCAAATCTGTCCTTGTCTTCCATTGCATGGAAAGAACCAAAGTTAGCAGTGCAACTGAAGTATTTGCCTAATTCAAGGCGCAATCTAACACACTCCTCCCTGTCGGGTACCAACTTGTCTATTGCCTTCATGTACCCCTCTTGTACCTCTAGATCTGTGTGAGGTTTCATCCTAACCCCACCTCCAGGTGCAGGTTGGCCCAACCAAGATGGAGAGTAATATTTTGGCGTAAGGATATATGCCAAGGCATGTAGTGGAACAATGAGTTTATTCCACCGTGCACACACACAATCATGAATCATAGCATACTAGTTGGGATCATTATCCTTAACAATATCTTGTATTTGCCCCAACATGTTGTCCATCTGCTCATAAACCTCCCCAATCACTAATTTATCAGTATCTGCAAACCGAATCATGTGATAAATGGGCTTGGTAAAATTCAAAATTTCCCTCACACGTGCCCAAAACAGAGGGTCAAGGGCGGTCTCCTCCACATGTTCGAAACCTTGCCTGTCAACTATTGTCGCTGCCATCTGTGCTAATATTTTGGGTGTGGGCCAATCCTCGGCCCAGAGCGTGGCAGCTCTCTTACCTTGAAAACTGAGGGTGAGGTAATAACTAGCAAATCTAGTCTTTGCTATGTTCCAACAACTCAATTTGAGTGAGTACGGAAAAAGCCATGGGTATTTGCTATGATTTGTAATAAATTTTATCATTTTTTTTTTACCTCTCTTGTACAAAGTATTATTGTTGATTGCGGTTGTTTGTTTGATGATATCATGTCTAGTTCATTTAGTAATAGACAAACACCCAGATAAAAAAAGTATTGGGTATTTATCTGATAATTGCTCTTAACTACCTTACGGTTAGCGGTATCAGCAGTAGCTTTGTATGACATTGTATGACGGTCTTTTGATTATGTCAAGTAATGATTGTAATGTTAATGCCGGTTTTGATTTCGAATAATCTGTATCTTTGCCCGGAAAGTTGTCACTAACTGACACAACCAAAACACTTATCAATGGCTTTCCTTTTACATTGGTCCATCCATCAGATACAATGGACACCCCATGCTCATTCCAAGAATTTGTCATTCTAGCCAAAGAATTGTTTATTTTAGCTCTTTCATGATCAAGTCCCACGGTTCTGGCCTTGTCATACCCAGGGCTCCTGTATCCTTTGGGGGCATCATTAATGGCAGAAACCATTTCACGCCAATAAGGTGAGCGAAGAACATTGAATGGCACCCCACATGCATATAGAAACCGGTAAACTTTTGAATCCACATCATTCCTACACCCTTCGTCTAGGAAATCGGATATGGTTCTACGCCTTAATCCAGATGTGCCACTGCCTCCAAAACCACTGGCATGGGTGGAAGTTGAACTTGTTTGTCCATGACGTGTTGGGCCTGAATAAGAATCAATGAAACCCCTAGATCTTTTAGATGATCTCTGTAGGGCAGCCTCCTCTTCCTTCCTATATTTCTCTCTCTGTGTTGCTGGCACACTAGTACAAATTTTGATTCCAATATTTTTTTCTCCATCCCCTAGCATTTTCCCACAAAGGTGCCTTCTCGGACGGGTGTATCAACCATGGTATTGTTTATTGCAATGAGGGCAAATAAATTTAGTGGTTCCACCACCTTTCCCTCCTTCCTGTTTCTGAACATATTTCCACAAAGGTGTTTGAGTTTGGTCTTGTCTAGTTGAGGAATCTGTGTCCTCATGTTCTCCACTCCCTACTTCCTCCTCAACATAATCCTCCTCCTCTTCAGGATTTTCTTCAAATCCACCATAACCCTCCTCTTCATCCTCCTCTTCTCTGATTTGCCTCTTTCTTCTACTACTCTCCAACACCATTATCACAAAGAAAGGAACCAACATGAGGAAAATCCCTAGCCATATAGCCATAATGGAAACAAGTTTCAAGTTTCAAGTTTCTAGCCTGCAAAACAAATGGAAAAATGCCAAATGGGAATAGGAAATACAACATAGGAAACAAGTCATTTTTTAAGTTTTAAACTCAATAAAATGCAACATTCAAGAAAAAATCAAGTTTTCATTTTTAAACAACCTACAAATTCATCCTAGAAAATACAAAATTGGATTAGAAGGCCTACCTCTTTCTTGCAATCCTCCTGTTGCCTTGCAGCTTGCTCCTTGCTCTCCTTGTCACTTCTGCAGCTCAACTCTCTAGTTCTCTCCTCAAGCTCTTCTTGCTCTCTCTCACTCGACAAACAATAAAAACAAAATGACCCCCCCCCCCTTACAAATAAAACGAATTTTTCATTGAAAAAAATTTTTGCCCGACGGGAAGCGTTTTTTGTTCCAGGGAGCATTCGGGAACGAACGCTCCCCAACCGCTTCTGGTGTTTAAAAAACGCTCCCGAAGCATTTTTTAAACACCGAAAGCGCTCAAGGAGCATTCACTCCCGAGTGCTTCCGGAAACGCTCCCGAAAAGGCAGGGAGCGTTTTAACAGGTTCGAAAACGCGCTCCCGAAAACGCTCCCCTCAGGAAGCGTTTTCGAGAGCGCGTTTCCAAACATTTCCAAAATGCTCTCGCACGAAGCACGTTTCGGAAACGGGAACGAGGGGGGGGTGAAGCTTCCCCGCAACCCTGGTCAATATAGACACAAGGTTCTTCTTCAAATTAGGTACATAGAGTACATCCTGCAAGTGGAGGACTTGACCTTGAGACAAGTGGAGGGTCACAGTCCCTGTCCCTTTCACGGGATATGTGGCATTATCTCCAAGGATAATTTCCAGATTAGTATCCTTCTCAACCATATTAGAGAGTGCTTCCTTGAACTCAGTGATGTGCCTTGAGGCACCACTATCTATCAACCAGACATCCATAGTGTCGAGTGGAAATGCAGCAGAGAGGGCAGATACAAGAATGAATTCATTTCTTTTATCAACAAAATTTAATTCCTCATACCTGGAATTTCTTGACCTTTTGAAATGTTGACCATTTCTGCCGGAGGGAGCCTTCCTCTTCCCCTTGAACTTGTTGTTCCTTTGATTTCCATTCCTCCGGTTGTTGTTGTTGTCATCATCATCAAGAGAATCCTTCTTGAAAGAGCATTCTATAGCATAGTGACCTGGCTTGTGACAAGTATAACACTTGCCCTTCTTTCCTTGGGCCCCTGCTCTTCCTTTGTTCCTTGGACCACCAAAGTTCTTCTTCTTAGAATGAGTAGCGAAGGCAACATTTCTTTCATTTTCATATTCCTTCATCCTTATCTCTTCTTGTACGCTTCTCGATAATACTTCGTCAAAATCAGGTATGACATTATTATTGAGAATGGTAGTGTTGAATACATGCCATTCGGATGAGAGACCTCCAAGTGCGGTGAGTACCATCTCTCGATCAACTATTGTCTCCCCAATAGCCAGCAGATTATTCCTGATCTCGGTCAGCTTCAGAAAATATGATTGAACAGACTCATCCTTGCCTTTCTTCAGATTCTTCAATTGGTTCTTGAAGAATAGGACTCGATTCACATTGTTGGCCTTGAACATGTGGACCAACTTATCATACATCTCCTTGGATGTGCCCAGCTCAGAGATGTCAACAGCCAGACTCTTACGAATTGAGTCCCTGATCATCAGCTTTGCTTTGATTTCCCCCTTCTTGTACTTTGTTTTGGCAACAGCAGTTGCAATGGATGGAGGCTCTTGGATTTTACCCTGCACATAGTCCATAACATCTTGGTCTTCCAAATTAAGATCCAATGTCATCTTCCAAGCATGGAAGTCATCCTTCCCAGTCAATTTGTCATCAGCCTTAAAGCCATTGTAGTTTGAGGAGCCCATCCTCTTCTTCGGTGATTGCTACAAATTAGGGCTTTGTCTTCACCTGAGCTCTGATACCATGTAAATTTTTTTGGATGTTCTATGCTTAATGCAACTTTACCTTTTATCCCAATATCAGTCAGCAATCACATAAACAATAAAGTAAAATGCTGATAGAACATACCTGTAGATCAACAGAAGACAAGCCAGAAATATATAAGTGTGTTGGTGCATTACGGCGGTCAACAGGATGCTTCAACCAGCAAAGTCTCAATATGGTCATCCAACCAACAATGTCACACAACCCTCTAGGACAGCCAAAACGGTCAACTAAAAAGTCAACGTTGTCAGTCAACAATCAATGCAAACAGTAGCAGCAGCTAGGTCAACGCAGAAAAGTCAAAGTCAATGTCGAGCCTCAAGAATAGTGCCAAAAAAAAGGGATTTGGAAAACCGAACTTTTGGGAGAGTTTCAGGTCTGTTTAACCTTGCATTGACCAAAGTCAACACTGGTCAAAGTTGGTTGCAGAAACCCTAGACTGAAATCAGAAAAGTGTTGCTGCTGGAATTTTCCCATGTGTGGAGAGAAGAGCCTCCAAGGTCACCGAACCAATCATATGAGGAGAGAGAAATGTGTGAGGATGAGATGAGTGAAAATGTCCTCCAACATTGACCAATTTATATCCGTCAGTGAGAGTGTGTGACACAACTACTGGGGCACAAAACATTAAGGCCGACCTGCACATATTTTGAATAAATTCAAAATAAATGTTCTGCTCATCGGATTAAGATGATCTTTAGATCGATCTTGCACCTCTCTGAAAGAGGAATCCAATAAAAATATTGGCATCTTCATTTGAGCATCACAACATGGAGTCTGGACCTAGTTGTCCAAAATTAACATGTATGTGGATGACTTGGTCATTACGGATGTAGAGAGACTCATAGAGGGTTGCAAGAGAGATCTTGCTTCGGAGTTCAAGATGAAGGACATTGGCTTGATGCATTACTTTTTCGGTTTGGACGTGTGGCAGGAAGAGGGGCATTTTTTCCTGGGACAAGGGAAGCATATTGTGGACATGCTTAGCAAATTTCACATGGAGGATTGCAAACCCATGTCGACACCTATGATCGCTAACTAGAAGAAGCTTCACGCTTCAGATTCCGAGTTGGTGGATCCCACATTGTATAGACAATTGATTGGTTCCTTGATGTATTTGTTCAACACTAGACCAGATATATGTTTTGTAGTCAACACAATGAGCCAGTTCATGTGTGAGCCCAGGAGAGTGCACTAGGTTGCTGCAAAACACATTTTGCGGTACTTGCAGGGGACAATGGATTATGGTCTCAATTATAGACATGGAGATGGAGTGAGATTGGCAGGGTACACTGATTCTGATTGGGCAGGTTGTGTTGCTGATAGGAAGAGCACTTCAGGGTGTTGTTTTGGGTTGGGTACGGTAGTTGTGTCGTGGTTCAGCCGAAAGCACCAGTCAGTAGCATTGAGTTCAGCGGAAGCAGAGTACATTGCAGCCAATCTAGCTAGTTGTGAGGCCATATGGCTTCGCAAGATGTTGTTTGGCTTATTTGGTCAACCGTTGAGACCTTCAGTGATTTATTGTGATAATCAGAGTTGCATTAAACTCACAGAGAATCCAGTATTTCATGACAGGTCAAAGCATATCGAAATCAGATATCATTTCATCAGAGACTATGTTTAGAAGGAAGTTGTGAAGCTTGAGTATATTCCCACAGATGAGCAGGTAGCAGATATATTCACCAAATCCTTACCACAGGGCAAGCATGTCTACTTCAAAGACAAGATGGGTGTGGTGAGGAACACTTTCCTCGGTAAGAGGGAGTGCTAAAATTTGGGTACCAAAGGACAAATGTTTCCCTAAGGCTTTGATCTTTGGCCTAGGGAAAAGTGTCCAAAAGCATTTAACTTTTTCTCCTAAAGTGACTTTATAAGTGGTAAAGTCAAATCTAATTTAAAAGTGACTTTATAAGTGATAAAGTTACTAAGTCTAATTTTAAAGTGATTTTAATAAAGTCAATGTGAAATTAGAAAGCGAAAAGTGACTTTGGAAATAAAAGGCTAAGGGGGTCTTTATTAAAGTGGGGTGAATTAAAAAATAGAAAGTGAGATTTAAATGCACATTTAATCTCAGCCCTAGATTTAAAGCTATCTTAGCCATTGGATTTAGGGATTCCCCAAAAGTCACTTATGGTTAGGTTAAAGGAGGAAAAAAACGAAAAGATCATTCATTCTTTCATGAGCAGATTGAGAGAGGAGGAGAAGAAAGCAAGGAGATTTTCTGAGCAGTGAGAAGAAAGAGGGTAGCAGCAAGGATACTTCAGCAAATCCGTACAGCACCTTGGCACATTTCCCAAGGCTAAAATCCGTACAACAAGAGAGAGGCATTGTTTCCAACAAAGGGAGGCATGAAAATCGAGGCAGAAATCTGGGCACGAAAATCAAGGAGTACAGCTGATATTTTCGGCACAACAACTGAGAAAAAGGACAGCAGCTTCAGTGCAGATTTCGAAGCAGTTTTTGGGCACGCATTTCGAGGAGTGCTGTACAAATCCATACAGTTGTTTCGGCACATTTTTCGAGGTGGTCGTACAGCATTTATTGTTGTCATTAATGTTGTAAATTTTTTTGTTTTGTAAGTTGCTAATTTGGCACAATTTTCGAGACTGTGCAAGCACGGAAATCGAGATAAGTCTATAATTTTGGTTGCTGGAATTTTTACTATGTTTTTCTGTTTCACTGTAAAAGCAATATTCAGAAATAAAGAGGAGCTTTCGAATTGGTTTTCCCCAAAGGTTGTAGGGGGTTTTTCCAGGGTCATATTGACCAAAAATCAACGTATCATTTTCTGTGTATGTGGCTGAAATTATTTTTGAGTTTTATTTCTGAATTTTCCAGCGCTTTGAAATTTCTAGAATTTGTGTTTTCAGAAATATTTACTATTTCCAACTTGTTGAATGTATGTTTATGGGAATGGGCATTTAACTACATTGCAGTAATAAGGAGAAACTGATATCGGTGTTGGCTAAGAATTTCTACAGAAAAGTGTAATTAGGTTCGATATTCATAATGACATGTGTAATTGTAATTTTATGCAATTGATGAAAAGAAGAAAATAAAATTATTTTGTAATACTTGAATCATGGGTTACATGATCAAGGAATTTTATTTTAGTTAAGGTTCCCATTGTGAACCTTTAGGTTTTGTCATCTAGTCATAAAAGTCAAAAAGAGTCAATGTCATGTATGAAGGACCCTTCTTGGGCATGTTACATTTTTGTATGAGCCATTAAATGCCACAAGAAGGCCCTCCAAGACCAAGCAAAGACATCTCCTTCAAGTCAGCTTCAAAAAGAATAATGAAATCTCTCAAAAGGTCATGTCGGCTCACCCTCAGTTCATGTCAGCTCATTACGGAGGCTCCAACGACTATAAATAGGCAGCTCGGCCTCATTTCAGAAGGCAGATTTCGGTCAAGGTAAAGGTTTGAAATTAGAAGTGCGAGAATCACTTGGAAAGAAACCTCATAGCCAGCGAAAGGAAGGAGGGAAGAGTGAGCATTGTTTGGGTCTGTTTTTGGGTTAACCTTCACTCACACGTGCGAAGAAAGAGGATTGTTTCTGTTGCAGAAGAGGCCGAAGTATTGCAGTTCCACGAGAAGGTCAAATCAAGAGGAGAGAAGAGTGTATCTCTAGTCGAGTTACCAAGGAAAAGATCTCCCAGTAAAGCGAAGGGAATCAAGTCATAAGGGAAGGTCTTGTGCATGAATTAGGATTTCTAAATTAGGGCCGAAAAGAGTTGTAGGTCTGCAGCAGTGTCAAAGAAGCTGAAATTCTAAAGAGTAGCTGAGAAGGAGGAAGAAGCAGAGGTTTGACTATTGCAAGAAGAATCTCATGAAGGAGGATTTGTATCTTGGTCTTGGAGTGGAAAATAGGTAAAGGGTATTGGTCTTGGTATTCGTCAATTGAAGTCTCTATAAGAAGAAGAATTTGTTCGGGTTTTCCTCTCAAGTGAGAGAGGTTTTGGCTCTGGCTGATTGCCTATATTATGTGTCTCTTGTCTCTTTATGCTTTATGCATTGGTACTTGTTTGATGAAGAAGAACACTAATAACTTAAATAAAAGAAGATCTTAATCTAAGAAAGTAGAAAGCATTCACAAGTAGTTATCATAAGAAGAAAAATCACCTAATTCTTGATGACCTATATTTCTCAACACACCAGTGGGTGACGCCCATAGGAGAATTCTTTTCTCCTAGATTTGTCTCCAGTCGGCAGCCAACAGCCCCTTGCAGCCACCAGATAGCTCGATGTGCACCATTCTCTACCACCTGAGCCAACCATTTTGTGCCCTCACCCATATGTTATGATCGTATGCTTGAAAGTGGGCCTTCTAACCCCAAAGCTATGGATTTTCATTATGTAATTGGGTATTTTCCTTACTTATCATGGACACACCTGCACAGGAATTAGTGAGGGGATTCGGCAAAAACAGGTCATGTTTGGTTTTTTCCCATGCGCTAATTTTATTGTCCCGATCATCTTTTGCATTTTATGGTATTATTTCCTTTTGTATGTGGCCATGATATGCTTTTAATCTTTTTTTTAGCTGCATCAAACTTCGGGACCACGTTCCAAGCCAGACATGTGGACAAAGGGAGGGGGAGTATCAGAGCCTTGTGGGCCCAGAGAGGGAAGATGATGAAATAGGGGATGTAATGTGCGGAGGGGAGTGAAAAATATGAAACTAGAAAAACAAGACCGCGCTACCAAAATCGTGGTTTCCCAAGTAGTGCCCACCATGAAGCTATTAGCCAATAGGGGAGATCCCTTGGGACTAGGGTTGAGGATTAACCCCTCATTTATGGTGAGGGAACAAGACTACAATCAAAACCCTTCCTCCTTTCAAGTCTCCCAATAATCCATACCCAAGTGTGCCCAAGGAAAAACAAGCATAAGCACCATATTACCCAATGAAAGACATATCTTTAGGATTGGATGGCCCACCTTCAAACATAAGCTCTCAAAAGATGGGCGAGGGGACATACGACTAGCTCAGGGAGCAGAGATCAACTGGCACAATATCGCCTACAATGGTGGTTGTCAAGGGTTGTTCGCTGCCGGCTAAAGACAAATCTAGGAGAAAATTTTTCTCCTTGGGGGTCACCCACAGGTGGTGGGTAACAAAGCCCTGCTAGATTTTGTGGCAACAAGACCTTTTCCAATTTTTTTGTTTTCACAAAATGAAAAAATACAAAAATATTTTCCTATTCCTTTTTCATAGCTTGCATTTAATTTTTTATCTTACTAGCTAATAAATCTTTGGTGTTTCAATATTAGATCTATTTGATACACAAAGATATTTCACCATTTGGTATTTGTATATAAATTTTATATTTCATAAAGGCACCGTGAGAGTTTTGTAGATCTACAGTTTGTTACAGCCATACTATCAATAGATCCACAAAAAAGTCCATACAAGGGACTTGTCGAAGTAAATATTTTTAACCAAGAACCCCTTTAATTGTTTCCTTATTTAATTATATAACACATCATTAGATTTTCTAGGATAAAAATAAGCATACTCCAACCATTATAAGGAATATTTTTATGGGTTTTGACCCTAGGGGGATTTGACCCCTATTTCCTGTAAGTATTTTTCATATTGTCAGAAACTCAAATTTTACTTACAGATATGAAGTACTGGGCCATATTTATTGTTATTTACTTGTTATCTGAGCTTTCCCACCCATAGATCTCTGACCTTGTGTGATTTCACCCTTTTGGGTGGCCCTCATTAGGCATATTACCTTGTTGGTTTTCTGCATTTTTTGACAGTTTTGTAGGTCTGAGAGTACAAAAAGCAAGGTATTTGTATACATAAGGTGACTTATCCAAGGTGTAACTCAAGATAAACATTTTACACTTGGTAAGGGTATATATCACTCACCTCTTATTGATTTTAGAGCAATACATTTAGAGGTTTATGTGATATTTTGCTTGTTGGTCTAAGTTATTACTACAGTAAATTTTATTTCCATATTAGCAGAAAATTAAATAATTAAATCCTATCTTCACCTTAGACTTCAATGATAGGCACTTGTCTACTAAATTTGGGTGAAGTTAACTGTGTGTGTTAGGGAAGCCTACCAGAGCCTTTTTGTAGGAGTTAGGCTTAAAGATTGGAGATTGTGCCCAAGTGACAGTGAACATTTCTACTCTGTGGTACCACCTTAGCACCTCAAGAAGACCTTGTCAACACCACTAAATTGGTTGGTAACATGACCCAAACTATAGAAAGGAGGCTATGTCCAAGAGCTAAAGGGTGACAAAGTGAACCAAGAGGTTGTTAAAGCATTTAATTTGAAAGGAATGCCCTAGCTAAAAAATGACATTAGGCTATCATATCACATGTGACATGAAGAAGAAACACACTTGAAATCAAGCACTCATCCAATGGTCATAACATTCAAAGCATTTGTCCTTCACCAGAAGTCCTGTGCAGACTTTCAAGGCTCATTCCTGTAGCAGCAAATTGATGATGGCTAAATAAAAGTAGAGAAGGCAAGACTATATGGAAGAAGATGAGTGCTCAGTCAAAGCGGTTTGTCCATTATAAAGGATACCCGTACCAAATCCTTCAATAAACAAGTTACTCAAAATAACAGTCGGACATGATTCCTAAGAGTCTATTATAGTCCCATCAAATAGCTAAGGGTGAAAAGAATGTCTTACATCAAAACATCAACCTAAGATCTGTACATGCAAAATCCCCATTGGACAGGTTCAACAAATGGTATTTTAAGAGGAGCACCCCCCACTTAAATGATCTTTTTTCATTGATATATGTGGGATCATCCATCATCCAATGCCAAAAGAAAGGGACACCCTCATTGACAGGGTTAAAAAAGGCACAAGATGAGAAATACTAATGTTGTTGTAGCAACCAAGTTAACCACCTTTTATACATATTCCTATGAGACCCCCACCTCATGGAGTTTGTTAGAGGAGTGTTCCAACTTTCTAGGTAGCAGTTGGTTCCTCAAAAGGGTGTTGAAAATCCAAATCATTTGTGCACATATCTGAAGGAAACATGTTTGCAGGATGTCCATATAATAAGGAATTTGTCGAAGAAATCATTTCACATTTGAGGAGTTAGTTGGAATACTTTGAGTGCTAGTCAACAAAGAATCTTTGAAGGGATTGTTAAACCTTTGAGAATTGATTATCCATTACTTTTAGAGGACGCACAGGTTTGGGAAAAGGGAAATAAGGCATAACATGAGGCCAATGAGGAGCACGAAAGGAAGGATGACCTATTCCTTCGAGCTATTTTAGTGTATGGTCACAAATTATATTCATACTTTGTGGAGCATTCATCTTGAAGAAGAATTTATGTTGCTCCTTGGACCACCCATACTTGGTCAAAGCAACCTGAGAAAAGAATGTACCTTTACTAGAAGGGATGCCTTTGCTTTTGGAGAAGACACATGGTATAATCTCCTCATTATTTGACTTATCTAACGAATTGGCTATTGAGGGTCGAGACCATCATTGTATTGTTTTTGTTAGATATTTTATGGTATCTTCTTGGAGGAAAACATAGATCTCAACAAATCATTGCTATCTTTAGTAGGAGATTCATTGAGGAGGTTTGCATTGTAATATTTTATTGTATTCCTTGGTGAGATTAATGGATCTAGGAAAGAAAGAAAAAAATATTGTAAAAGGAGATGCAACTAAGGGCCTATAAAAGGCCTAGCTCTCTCCTTCATTCTCATGGTTCGACTTGTGGAAAAATTTCTTGCAGCCTAATTGAAGATCCCTTGGACGCTTTTGGAGGATCAATGAAATTATCTTGTTGGTGAGGAATCATTTAGATCTCTATTGTGTTTATCCTTTGTCATTGAAGTAGCTTGACATATGCTTATGGAGTAACAATTTGGTTGGAGCTCTCCAATTTTTATTATGTTATATTTGGAATGTTGCCTATGTTGCCCTGCTTCTCGAGATTTGGTTAAATGCACTCATATTTCATTCCAGGAGACCATAATCTCCATAAGTATTGGATATTATCTAGTGTATAAATCCTTGGCCATATTTCTGCAATTCAGGACAGCAAGGAAAAAGTGAGAGTAGCTTGAGTGTCTCCATTTTATTTCCCTAGTTCATTCAAAATTGTTTTGATGGAATTTTTTCTTCATATCACCTTTGAAGTCATTTCCTATAATCCCAGCAATCCTATCTTAGGGAAGCCCATCTTGAGTTGGAGGAGAGACGACCTAAAGTGTATAAGAGGGTTGGTGAGGCAACAGTGGCCTCCCTCTCAGTTACACCAAAGCCTTGCTTGAGCTTTAGGACTTTAACTCAAACAGTGAGGGTTTGCGTGAGAACAATTCGCAAGTGGTGCATTGCAAAGTCATAATCTATTTTACTTCTAGGATGCAATCAACATACTACAACCAGAAGTCGACAACCTATTTGTAACAAGTTACATAACAAATACTGGCTTTTAGTCTTTGATTGGCAGGGTCATAGCATGTTACATGTTGTATTACATATTTGGTCATAGAAGGTGGTTAAGCAATAGATCTTAACAAGGCCATAGCTTGCCACAAGGTTGCAAGGAGTAAGGCACTACCATGCAATCTTATTCATGATCATTATATAATACAAAACCAAATTTTAACAAACACAATTTAAATTGACATGTTGTAACCAAATATTTTGATCTTGGTATCTGATGCCACTAAATATATCTAATGAATGTGAGCTGATGTGTAGTTGGTTTCATGGTGCCATTTGATGTTTACTGGAGTTTAAAATAAGGACAAGAATATGGAATATTCACATTGACTACATATTTACATTCCTATAAAAAGTATCGTTGTGACAATCTAGCTAAGTTGTGAAATGTTAAAATATGAAATGCTTGTCAAGTTACCCATTGTTTGAACCAACTAAGCTTATGGCTTGCATAGCGAGGTGCAAGCACACAATGAACAGTAGAATGTTTGAAAAATCTCTTAGTTTCTTCATCATGTGTTTGCATAATTCCTTCCTGCCATCAATAAGATAACGAGTTAAGCAAATATTGCTATGACATTATGGTCATCACATTCAGAACCATGCACTTGACAAAGAACTTCCAACTAGTCTCGGTGTTTTAGCTAATTATCTACATGTAACAAGAAAAATTTGTCAATGACTTGATGCTCAAAATTTCATAAAGCAAATACCTTGAATCACCCCAATCAATTCCAATGAATATAGTAAGTTAAACCCATTTCATTCAAAAAATGTGCAGGCAATTGACATTTGTGTGAGCACTACACTGCCTATTACTCAATAGCACTAGATAGGCATGTAAGCATGAGAAGGTCAGAAGAATTAAATTACTTCTAACTACAAGTCAAAGTTATGTTATTCTTATAAAAAGATACAAAAAATTATTGCATAAAAAATCCACATAAGATGAAATTAATTCGTAAGGGAGAATGCTACAGATGCTCCTAATTCATCCCAAGTTGATAAGTAACCGACAACAATGTGAAGGATACCCAGCATAATGATTCTTGAAATTGAACTTGACCATCTAACATCAACTGAAAAGAAGGCAAAAGCCATGTTGACATCTATTACTTACAATTGTAGCTACAAATAACCAGTGATCATTTATCTTGTACAAATAGACATTGAACTTCTATTTGAAAGGGACGAAAAATAGATCAAAGAAAATATCCTAAGCACTTGAAATAGCAAATGAAGAAAGATGATCCATCTTCCTAGGATCAACAGTAACACGTATGCCAATTAAATATGATAGTTAGACAATGTGCATCAACTACTAAACACTTAGTGTACAAGGTTTAAAAATCCAGCAAACCAACTCTATGGGTCCAACCAGTTCGCCAAATTGGACCTGAAGTTGGGACATCGCCTAGTATGAGTGAAGGTAGAGATGACTGCAAGACTAGTTTTAAATCCAGACAAATTTGTACAAGTGGATGGCAATGCCATTCATACTTATAAATGCACCTAAAACATTCCAAAGTTTGGTGAACAAAGGGCTTCCACCTTAATTGGATGACATTGCCATCCAATTGTCATTGTTCTCATGTCAATATGTATATCTTATGTTACAAGAAAAAGAAAGAACTAAATTATTTTTGAGCATGGGTTTCATGCTCCATTTTGATGGTCATCTAGGTCAAGCATGTTCTTCATGCTTCTAGGGTTTGTCATGTCAAAAGAATCTTTTTCTTGAGTCAAAAGAGTCTTTATCATTTGTCTAAGACCCTATTGGGCAAGTTGTAACATGAAAAAGACATTAATTATGAGCCTACAAAGTTCTACAAGCCTCCTAGCACAAGTTGGCCATGCCCGCAAGTGGGCCTAAAGAAGGGAATTCGACGAAGATTCAACCTCATTAGTCACCAATTCGATCTATCTCAAGAAGAAGTTCAATATGTAGCTGGGAACAAGGAGAAAACAAGAGTAAAGGTCTAGGAAGAAAGGAGAATCCAAGAAGAAGAAAGAAAGTTTGTTTTTGGGCTCTACTCTCTCACATGTGAGAAAAAATGAGGGTTTTTGCAGCTACTACAGGGTCGAAGTTGCAAGTCGAATTTGGGGGCCGAAGTTGAAGCTGGAAGCTGGTTGGAGAAGAATTGGTCCTTGTTGATTTGATCGATCTATGACCTAATTGGAAGGGCTTCTTGGAGGGTTGAATTGGTGCTTGGAGGAGGACTTGGTCTAGGGTATTAGGTCTTGGTTTTCTCATTTGAAGCAGATTCTATAAGAAGAGAAGAGATTTTCTGGGTTTTCACCTTCGAGGGGTTTTGCCTTGGCTTGGAGGCTAATTTTTGTGTTTATTGTCTTTATTATTTCTACTCTTGATAATTGTTTGATGAAAATATCTAATAAAGTAACATAAGAAGATAAATAAAGTTCACAAGCAATTATTAAGGTTAAGGAAAATTTGAATTAATAGTTGCCCTACTGCATTCTCCAACATGGTATCAGAGCTAAGGTGAACAAGAGAAGGTAGCTAGAAGATCATCTTGAAGGGTTTGTTTTTCAAGGAGAATCATTTGTAAAAGGACTATTGACCACTCTATGTCAACGACCCCATAGCAGTACACCCATTTTTGTGCAAAAGGGATTTATCATGTTCAAGTGCTCGCATCATTCAGATTTCATCATCAATCAACAGTTTGTTAAAGATGTAAACCCATTCTGCATGTTTGTAATGTAAATGATCCTAGTAAGACCATCATGTATGTAACAACCTAGGAAAACTTATTATTTTGGTGACAATTTCTATCCTAGGAGGTTTTTCATCTCACCAATTCATCTGTCTCTCTTGACACTAATGATCGACAATGTTTTTCCTTCCAACCTCACCCCAAAGCTAGGGTGGATTTTTCAAGATATTATGTGAGCCCTAGTGTTTTTTATCGAGTCTTTGTAAAAGTAATTTGGGAATAATCGTAGCTAATTGGCTAGATTATTTTATTACAAATTATTTGGTCTACTAGATCATATTTTTTGAGTCGCAAAATAGGGTAGATATTTGACGATCTATGACGAACAGGTGTTCCCCCCTCATGGGTTAAATGTATTTATCTTATGTAAAGAGGGTTGGAAAAAATCATTAATCCCTCATGTGTCAATTAATTAAATTTTCAGGCAAAAATAAACTAAAAATCTTAAGCTAGAAATTTAATTAATTTGAGTCAATTAATTAAAATTTTTGGCAAAAATAAATTAAAAATACTAAACCACAAATTTAATTAATTTAGGTCCTAGGAAAAATTAAATTCTCCAACATTTAAAATTCGTGGGTTTTAAAGTTTTTAATTTTTGGAGGTCCCCAGCCAAGGGAATATTTAAAATTTCAAGATATTTTGAACCCTTGGGCCATAGTAGTTAAGTCAAAATCTATATTTTGAAGCAATTAACTCAAAATAATATTTTTTGAGTTAATTAAAAGTGAAATTCGAATTTCCTCAAAATATAACTTTATTTCAACGGTGATGATTAAGAGATCATTGGATCTTCATCAATGGTTGAGATTGCTTTGACGGGGATCAAGTCAACTAGCCATTGGAGAATTTATCTATAAATTAGAGGTCTCTCTCCACATTTTGCATCTGATCATTGAATCATGCACTTGCTCTGAAAATCTCTTGCAACTTTTTCTAATTAATAAAACGCAAAGACTTTGGGGTTTCAGACCGTGGTATTCCTCTTTCAGATTTATGTGATAATATTGTTTTTAATACTCTGTTGTTTTTATTTTCATTTGCTAGTTAATAGCCTTTGAGGATTGATCTGTGCAGAGGTATATTGCACAGATTTCTGGGTTTTTTAAATATCGTTTTGGTTTGATAGAACTAGCAGGTATCTCTATTTCTTGATGATCTTATGATTATTTTGAATAACTATTAATATTACAATCAGATCTGAGTGTGCTGAAGTTATTATTCAGGATTTGGGCGTTTGGGGAAATCCTCAGCTAGATCAATTGACTCTCAATTATAGAATCTAAAAAACCCATTGTTTTTAATTTCTGAAGTCATCTTACAAAATATTTTATTTGCAGAGTTTTTCTTAGGCTTCTGCCTCTTTAAAATTTCTAGTTTATTTCTAAATTTGTGCAAAATAGGTTAAATCTGGCTAATGGAGGGCTTTGATCTGTAGGTCTACTAGATTTGTAGAATATTATTGTATATTTGTAAATATCAAATATATTAATTTACTGGGGGTTTTGGGTATTTCCTATTTTTTGTATATACATGTTTTGGGTTTCTATCTTTTGTTTGTGCAAGAACATATCTAAGGATTTCCGACAATTTTCATGGATTTTGGAGACAGATCTAGGCCCTAGAGGGCAAGATTTGATCTCCATTTTATTTGCAGGTTGAAGAATATTTTCAGAAAGGAGACTCGATCTAGGTTTTGAAGATTTTCCGAAAGAGCGTGGGAAAAAAATTTGGGGCCTAGAGGCCTTGCGCTGGCCATCTCTAGCCCCTTACTCCCCTCCTTTCCTCTTGTCCTAGCTCACGACCTCTCTTTTTCCCTTCTTTCATTATAAATTTTCACTAAAAAATTCCCTTAAAATTTTAACAAAATATTAACAAATATTTTCTCAAAAAAAAAAAAAATTGAGTTGGATTTTGGATTTGAAGATCTTCAGTGACTTGGGCAGCTTATCTCCAAGTATTTTCAAGCCCCTAGGGGCTGACTGGTTCACATCCTCTAAACCCTTCCCCCATTCCATTTATCTGATTGAAAGCAAGACTAATACTGGTATAGAGTTTCAATTAGTTGAAGTTTAGCAGCAAATTCGGTTTGCATCTTTTACTCCAATGCATTTTAGAAATAGATTTATTTTTCAGAAACTTTTGCATGCTAGTTGACAAATTTTTGAACATTATTTCATTGTTTTTTTCAGTAATTTATTTCTGAGTTTTAAGATCAAATGCATCACTAGATTGGAAACAGTGAAACTCATAAATATTTTGAATTATTAATTATCAGTTTGTCATTTGAAGTTTTTGTTGTTACACATAGAAAAAATATGAATCTTGCATGGTTATAGGACCACTGCTTTAAAATAAATTGTTGGCATTATCATTTGTTTTAAGACCAAATGACTAGAACTGATATTTCAAACTTTGCACCTAGTTGTTGTAATCTGAATTTAAACACTTAATCTAATTCCTGAAGTACATTTGTTTTACATGCTCATTCAAGTAGATTAATTTAGCTTTACTTATGCATCTAATGTCTCTGATTGAGTAACTCATGCAAATGGATTTCTGAATACAAATTGTTTTATTTCTAGCATTTCACATTGGTTTCATGTTGTGTTTTCAATAATTATTTGTGCATATTTCATATTTTACATTGCTGGTATAAGTATTTGTTTTCACATTAAGATCCTTTTTCTGAGACTTAAGTTAAATAATACACGACATATTTCAGAAGTAACTCATATTTTAAGCCCTCCCTCCGCCATCACATCATTTCACTTTGCATTTGCATATAAGACAGTCAAATCATTATGCAACAATTTTCCATCCATTACTTGGCCTTTATTTCCTTCGCAAGATAGTTGACTCTGCAAGGCACTGGTATCATTTTCCTCAAATCTAATTGAATCCTTCAAAATCTTGTGCAATCTAAACAAGTATTGATTGCTTAGTTGTGTCTCCCAGATTGGCTGGTTCCCAACTAATCTTCCCTCATTCCATTTCCATAGGGTCGACCCCCCTTAGTCTATTATTGGGAGACAACTCAAATGGAGAGATTGGGGATCAGGGTGACAGCCCCCGATCTAAGTCGTTGTTGCAGTGCCTAGACATTATGTGCGACAACATTTTTTGGCGCCATTGCCAGGGATAGAGTTTTTTCTATCCTTGGTCCTCACGACATTTTTTCTTTTCCGCCATTCATTAGCCCGTCAAACGGCATAACATTTTTTGGCACCATTATATCTCCTCATCTTTTCATCACCTTAACTTTCATCATCTCACTAATCATTTCATCTTCTCTATTTCCACCTTTAGCACCTGGACATTTCGGTTGGTTCCCTGTTTGGGTGGTGACTCCAATTATTCATCCATTATTTCTCAGACAAGAAGCCCTCTCTGATATCCATTTACTTCTCCCTTACTGACTTTTCGATTTTTTCCTTTGGGATCTCGGAGCTAGATTCATGTTCAAGTGGCGACTCCACTTCTTTCATTTCTTACAAGAATTTCTACTAGAAGCTCACTTCTTGTGGATCTTTTGATTTTTCTTGAGCAGGGATCTCTCTCTCTAACATCCATTTGACCCCTCCTATCGCTTTGAGCAAGACAACATGGATTTGTTTGGCCCTTGTAACTTTGCTAACATTCAAGGTTATCCAAATGACCTTCCTAACAATGGCATTGACCAGTTGCCTTCTTTCCAAGGAAATAATGCGGTAAGTATTATGTGTTGAGAATTTGGAGGGCTTAAAGTTAATACAAATTCTCTTCTTGATAATTACTTGTGAGCTTGCTTGTGTTGCTTATGTCTTCTCTTAGTTAATCTTTCATCAAGTCAATTATCAAAATGCACAAGACACAAATGTTAGGCAAGAGTAACACTTTTATTGTGGGAAGGTAAATTCCTTACTTTACACTTCAGAATTCATCATAACCCTTACGCTTGTATCTTAGTCCTGATGATGTCACATTCTATCACATAATATATATTTCTTCCAGACTTTGAACAAGATATAGTTTGACCGCAATCTTTCCTGAGACATTCGCTTATACCAACGTTGTATTACATTAGAGACATTCGCTTATACTGATTCCAAGACAAATCCGCATTTTTCTTCTTTTTAACTTATATGTATATGGACCTTTATTTTTTGTTTTCTTAGAACCATCCGCAACTAGACGATCACTGTACTCCGTAGAGGAATCCGCACTTCTCTACTCTTACTTTTTCAGAGCTGTCCGAAAAATATTTCTCTATTGAATGGACCACAGCAAGGAGTATATATAGTGGCACATGCTTGGTTATTAGGCCGACCATTCAGCTGTCATGTAGGTAGACCACTCAACTGTCATATACACCAACTTTAATATAGAATGAAAACTATATTTTCCATCGTTAAGGATGATAGTCATGAGGGTTGTTTATGAGCCATTCTCCCACAAGATCTTGGAGGTAATTCTTCATACTAGGTGCTTCATTGAATCTTAATTATATTTTTACCTGGAAGACAAAACCCTAGATAGACATCAAGAAGAAGTCTATTTAACCCATAATAAAATCTTGCTCATGAAACCCATGAAGCAAGTACAAAATACATTTTATTATTTTTGTCTTCTTCTTTACATAATTACATAGTTAATATGAAGACCGACCTAGTTACACTTTTCAACACTCCCTCTTAACTTGGGAGGTATTCATACAGGTACATGGTCACTTTCAAACTGAATAATCTCATATGAAGAATCGGATTGGTAATCGCATCTGTATAGCATCATATCAACCAGCATTGTCCTAGTGCAAGGCCTTGACTAACAACCCCATCTCTCAACCAGACAATGGGCTACAATGCTGGCGAAACACATGACTTATAGACACCTTCGTCATTGTCTCTCCAAGGTACATACTCCACCCGGGTGTTCCCAAAGTATGACCTTCTTGAACTATTCTTCTCTTGGGTAGCTAGCCCTCAAAGAATATCGGTCCCTGACTACTCTTATATTGCATGCCCTAACCCATTCTCATAGAGTATCGAATGCCAGATGATTACCCAATCCTCCATTCTGTCTTCCCAAGACGAGAATGATGTGTCTATCTCTCCCTCTCAACCAGGGAGGACCTATTCCACAAGGGAATGTACTCATTCATATACAAGGAATGTACCTAAGCTTATTCTTAGGTATTACCAAGTTTCTTCCAAGTAAGAAAATTATCATCAGGCTCCCTCTTAACCAGGAACCTCCAGCAGCAATGGTGAGATACCCAGCTGCTTATGAAGAATTCCTGTCCTAGATGTCATGGATTTCGATATTGAGGAATCTCCAACTTTTAGCTTCATAGGGCACAGATCATCCATGACTTTCATCCTAAGTCATGTCAACTATCAGAAAGTGATTTATCAGATTACCTTATCTGGTCCATTGTTATGCCACGCTGCTTTCCTTCGAATCATCTCCAAGGATCATACATCCTTTCTCATGATTAGCAGCCCTACACAAATTTATCCAGATATAAACATATACATATGAACTTTTAGAACAAAAGTTACCTCGATGATGATCTTTCACCATCACATCTTCCTGTAGGTATCGGCATCCTTCATACAGATTGACACATCTCCTAATGATATGTTTTTCCAAGGGTCTTCTTCTTTACCAGACTTTTGTCAGAGTCTACATATCTTCCCAGGAGATCTCCTAGTCACATCTTCTTGGCTTCTGGATGGTAACTGCCTCTTGACATGGTTGCATTTCATGATCTCTTTCTCTCTGCACATTCTTTATTCGTAGGAACTTACAATCTTTCTAGTTTCTTGTTCATATACAACCACTTCATATTCCACAAGGACATATTATGTTGATTTCATCTGTCCGTGCACTGAGAGATACTCCATAGATCATACTTCTAAATACAGAAGTTCATTACCTGCAACCATATGACATGACTTCACAGCATCCAATGTTAGCATATAAATATATACATACCTCATACCCTTTTTCCCTTAAGTGATCCTGTAGCAATTTCTCAAGAATGAAAAGCTTCATTCTCTTGGCATGCTTCATCAATATCCCAAAAATATGTTTCCATGATGACCCTTGCTCTTGATGACTGCTTTCCATTAGTGATGTTATCAGAGAGGTTTAACTGTAGCTGATTCACCAGGAGCTCCTACCATGCTTTCATCAGGATGCTACACTGCTTCCTATCATATAACTAATAGAAATCACTTAAAGAAGAATATGATCTCAATCGTAGTGTAGATCCCTTGCTTCTTCTTTCTTAGATTTTCTTTGAATCAGGTTTTTCCTTTTCTACAAATGTTTGAGTTCTGCAAAACTATTGCCTTCAACTTGTCTTCTTTCATAGAAACCCTAGGTTGATGAGTGAGGTAACTTACTTATCCCATGATTTTTGTTACCCTCATGATCATATGAGTTCTTGTTTCTTATACTTCCATGATGTCACATCGCATCAATTCTTAAGTAGAATCTAGGAGCTATAAAGAGACTTATAATGAGAGAGACTAGTCTTAATGATCTCTTACTCCCTCTTTCCATCCATTCCGGTGACATGAACTTTCTTGTACTGTTCATAATTCTTCTTTCAGCTTCTTTTGTGTCTCCAATATTGTTCATGTGAGAGAACCTTAAGAGTTCCTTTACATGAATTCAAAGGAGACCCTTATCTATGACTTCAGTTATCTATGAGGACCATGACTATCCTCCTTGTTTCATGCAAGGATCTTTGGTAATAAAACCACCTTATGTATCTCCTTGCAAATTGAAGTCATTTAACTAAAATTAAAATGAAAATGAAAGATACTTACTTGGCAAGTGAAGAGGAGATCTTCACCTTGTTTTTCCTTGAATGATCTTCTTCTTGGGTTGTTCCAGACTTGAGATCATATGTCATTCATTCGTGTAGGTGAACTTTCAGACTGTATTCTTCCAAGGCTGTGACCACTACGAATTATGATAGTATCATAGTTCTATTAATGTGGTAGTACTAATGACCGAAGTCTTGTCTATTTAGTCATGTCGAGAATGTCACTGTGATATGTGATTAACCTCCGAACTGTAGTATATCCCCAAAATTTTTAGAATGCACACCATATCTTCATATTGTCACTAGCACCGAGTAGCATCATGATCATCATTGATCATCATAACATGACTGCACCACCAAGCACTGTATCTAGAATCACCGAGGTCATTTACTGTGACAATACCTGACACCGAGCATCACCTTATTTGCACAGTACTGAGACCTTAGCCAAACTGTGATATAGACCAAAAGTCTGACTGAGATCATCCATCCGCATTTTTGTGATGCCTCTTTGTGGACGTTCGAATTTATCTCACTAATCTCATCACAGAAACCTCAGAGATCTGCCAAGGAGATTCTATGACTCCATCCGAACTGCAGCACTGTAATTAACCATCCGAAAAATCTTCTCTGACTAGTTTGCATTGTGATCACTATGATCCGAACTTCTTGCTATTCCATTCACCGAAAATTACAGAGATATGCCGAGGAGGATCACTTTGGTAGATCCGCACCTTATCTCTGTTGAATCCATCTGAAATCTCAGAGATATATCTCACTGTAATTCCTCCCGAAACTTCAGAGGAGTCTGATCTTGTTTAACCCATGCATCCGAACTAAAGTATCACTAATAGCCCTTTCTTGTAACCAAAGCTCTGATACCATGTTGATAATTTGGAGGGCTTAAGGTTAATACAAATTATCTTCTTGATAATTACTTGTGAGCTTACTTGTGTTGCTTATGTCTTCTCTTAGTTAATCTTTCATCAAGTCAATTATCAAAATGCACAAGACACAAATGTTAGGCAGGAGCAACACTTTTATTGTGGGAAGGTATTCCTTACTTTACACTTCACAATTCATCATAACCCTTACGCTTGTATCTTAGTCCAGATGATGTCACATTCTATCACATAATATATATTTCTTCCAGACTTTGAACTAGATATAGTTTGACCGCAATCTTTCATGAGACATTCGCTTATACCAACGTTGTATTACATTAGAGACATTCGCTTACACTGTTTCCAAGACAAATCTGCATTTTTCTTCTTTTTAACTTATCTGTATACAAACCTTTATTTGTTGTTTTCTTAGAACCATCCGCAACTCGATGATCACTGTACTCCGTAGAGGAATCCGCACTTCTCTACTCTTACTTCTTCAGAGCTGTTCGAAAAATATTTCTCTATTGAATGGACTGCAGCAAGGAGTATATATAGTGGCACATGCTTGGTTATTAGACCGACCGTTCAGCTGTCATGTAGGCCAACCACTCAACTGTCATATAGGCCAACTTTAATATAGAATGAAAACTATATTTTCCAGCATTAAGGATGATAGTCATGAGGACTGTTTATGAGCCATTCTCCCACAAGATCTTGGAGGTCATTCTTCATACTAGGTGCTTCATTGACTCTTAATTATATTTTTACTTGGAAGACAAAACCCTAGATAGACATCAAGAAGAAGTCTATTTAACCTATAATAAAATCTTGCTCATGAAACCCATGAAGCAAGTATAAAATACATTTTATTATCTTTGTCTTCTTCTTTACATAATTATATAGTTAATATTGTTGGAAATATGATGAAGAGTGTTGTCCTTGATGGCAACCCACTGAATGAAGATGAAGACATGAGATTGTTGGCATGTGTTGTCCTTGATGGCAATACACCTGATGAAGTTGTTCTTGACTTGATGGACTTGGTAAATAATGTAAATCTGATATGAAATGATGTTTGATAGCAATATGATGCTGAGTGTTGTCCTTGAATGACAACCCTCTTGATGAAGCTGATGGCAACTTACTTGATGAAGTTGTGATTGATAGACTATGTTCTTGATGAAGAAAATATGATGTATCTACAGTGTGTACAGAAGGCAAGGAAGAAAGGAATTCAGAATGTGCTCAAAGAATGATGAAAAGAGTATGTCTCTAGGAATACGTGGATCTGTCTAAGGGAAGTCGCGTATGCACGCGGAAAAGAACGTTCCTAGTCGCGTATGGGCAAAAGAGCTCAAAAAGTGCAAATCCAAGGGCCCGTGGTATTGAAGGCTCGTGGTATTGAAGGCTCATGGTATTGCTTTGGCCCGTGGTATTGAAGGCTCGTGGTATTGCTTTGGCCCGTGGTATTGAAAAAGGATAAACCTATATAAGGAGAAGAAATTCATTATGCAAATCATGAGTGTGGGTGCAAGATGTCTGAGCTTGAATGAATACTTCTATCTGAAGTAAATCTGAATGGAAAGGGTTACACTTGAAGATAAATCTGAATGTATGATGCACCAAAGATGAAGAAGGGGATCTAGATCTGAAATGCACTTGTATCTACTAGATCTGTTTATGGAAGGCTTAGATCTGAGATGAGGCGAACATCTGTCTGAAGCAAAAGGGTAGATCTGAACTGAATATCTGATCTGATGAAGTATGCTGCTCTGTAATGATTGAAGATCTATACGCTACTTCGCCGCGGAGGAAGCGCGTATATACGCAGCTTCGATGAAGTGAAAGCGCGTATGCGCAATGAAATATACACTGAGGTATACGCTGGTTTGTGTGGACGGAAGCGCGTATATACGCGACATCAGTGAAGTAAAAGCGCGTATGCAAACTAGGGTTTGCTGAAGCAAGGGGTATGAAATATCTGATCTGTTCTGCTGTGTTTCTGCTATCTGATCTGTGTTGATATGTATCTGTTGGTGATGTATGTTTGTGTTTAAAAGTATGGAAAGGGTCCAGTATGAAAATATGATGAAATGTGGCCTGCAAGTGGTGTTCTATTGAAGTTGTTGGATCCAGTGTGAAAATTGATGAAACGTGGTCCAAGGTGGTGCTGAGGGTTGTAGCCTTCAGTCAGGGGGTCGTAGCTCCCTTCCAGGTGAGGCTGGTAAACGAGATCGAGGGGTCGTAGCTCCCTTCCAGGTGAGGCTGGTAAACGAGATCGGGGGGTCGTAGCTCCCTTCCAGGAGAGGCTGGTAAACGAGTCAGGGGGTTGGAGCTCCCTTCCGGGAGAGGCTGGTAAACGAGCGCAGGTGGGTGCCTGCGTGCTGGTCAAGTCTGCGCCAGCACATATGTTGTAAGATGTTTTCTCTATAATAAAATATTGAAGGCTGAGCAACTGCAGCGGTGGTTTTCTCCCGACTTGGGTTTCCACCTAAAAATCCCGGTGTTCATGTGTGATGCTTTGTGTGATGGTTTATTCTGTTCTTACTGCACATGTTTACTGTTTATAGAACATCTAATAAATGAATGATGGAATTATGTAAGTGAAGAACTAATGGCATAATTAGATCTCTGGGTATACGCGAGTTTCATGAAAGATATCTGCGTGTATACGCTAGTTTACTAAAGGAAAGTAGCGTATGGGTTTTAAGGAATGAAAAGTGAAAAGTTTTGAGTATGCAGTAAATACTGATTCACCCCCCCCTCTTAGTATTTTTCCCAACAATTGGTATCAGAGGGTGGTCCTTCTGCAGAAGCTTGATCGCTTGAAGGAGATCCGTCGCAATGGGAAAGAAGCAAAAGAAGAAGGCTACTGAAAAGGAGATATCTCAGAAAACATGTGCAGCAGAAAATGAAGAAGATAGATCAGGTATTGATAGTTGTTCTTGTAACTCACTTTCTGGTGCATGTAATGATGAAGATAGTGTAAGTAAAGTTTTGGATCTAGAGGAAGCTATCAAGATCAGAGTTGAAGATCAACTAAGAGCATATAAAGAAAACGATTCTATCCCCAAAGAGTTAATCTCTAGAATAAAAGAACAGATGAACAAGTATCAAAAGTTGTATGACAATGTAACCAATCAATGTAAGGGACTTGAAGCAGAAAACGTTTCTCTAAAAACAGATCTGGAAAAATCAAAAAGGAAGAATATAGGTCTTGAAGTTGGAATCATCTCTCTACGAGCAAAACTTGAAGCATCAAGTAAGAAGAGTGAGGAACCTCTACAATCATTTGACTATGAAGAACTTGGAGAAAAAATCTGGCCTATCATAGAAGAATCATACAAGGAACATGAAGAACTTCTACAAGCAGATCTTGAAGAATCAAACAAGAAAAATGCAAGACTTGAAGCAGAAATTGTCTCCCTCAAAGAAGATCTCGAAGCATCTAACAAGAAGAATGAAGAGCTGCAGCAAACATGTGAAGACAACGAAAATTGGTTGAAAGAAGAAATCCTAAATCTGAAGGATCAAGTAGAAGATGGAAGAAGGAAAGAAGAAAGCATGACAAAGCAATGTCAAGCCTTGGAGGTTGAGGTAAACATTCTCAAAGGTAAATTAGAAGAAAAGGTTAGACTTTTGAGGTTTCAAGATAGTACTAAGATTCTGGATAATATTCTTAGTAATCAAAGGTCTCCTGCTATCAAACTTGGTCTTGGTTTTCATGAAACTGTTAAAGGAGAATCTAGTTCACAAGAGAATGCTAATGATTCAAAGGAAGGTGTCAATGCGAAACCTAAAGTGTTGAAAGAAACAAAAGGTCAACCAACAATGAAGAAATCTCAAAGGAAATCATTCAATAATGTTGAATGTTTCAAATGTCATAATTATGGGCATGTTGCAGCAAATTGCAGGAGCCGATCATTTCAGTCACAATCAAACAGATTTTATTCAGAAAGGTACTCTGGTTTCTTCAAGGGATATTGTTTCTCATGTAACATGTATGGACGTAAAGCAGTTGATTGCAAAAAGAGAAAGATTAGAAATACTCATTATGATTCTTATGTTTATTTCTCTGGCCACATGAGATGTTATGCTTGTAACAAGTATGGACATGTAGAAAAAGAATGCAGGATGAACAGATCTGGGAAAGTGGACAACTTTCAGCACACAGTTAGGAAGTTCAAGCAAGTTTGGAAAAAGATGGAGAACCGATCAGAAACGTAGGGAATTCTGACCCTACTGCAGTCATCCGCTTCTGAAGCTTACTTCTCTGATTGACTGCAGGAATGATGTGAGATACATTATGAGATCTAGTAATGTATCATCACAAGGGGAGCAATGCATGATGACTCTCAAGGTTGATTCGATTATTCTGGTTATGTTTACTTCTGACAGCGCATCTGATGTGGAAAGGACAGGTACAAGAGGTACAAACTCAGGAGGAAATGAAGGAAGATGAAAATTTTCTATGTTTCACTTTCAATACGCGGGTTCTATTAACAAAAGTCGCGTATACACGCGAGTTCCAGCAGACACAGTCGCGTATGCATTGATGATAAGAGAATTTATCTGATAGCTGAAGATCTGGAGCAGAGGTCCAGGGGGAGCATCAGTCGAACTGCTGATGACTGCACTGTTAGCATTATTCTGGTTATACTCATGATAATGAAATGATACATGGGTTCTTGTGTTGAAGATTATGGATGAAGCCTGGTTGCTTTATGATGAGGAGCATTCGTTGTTGAGATGAAAGTCTTATAATTCAGAGATGAGGACAGATCATGCAGAGATTGTTGCTGATGACTTGCTGTTGAAGGTGTTTCAGATTGCACAAGTTAAGGAAGAGCACTGGTTTAGGGGGAGCAGCAGGTTGAATACTAATGATTGTTGGCAATATGACTGCTTATTCTTTGGTCTTTGTGATACTCATGCTCAAATGATGATGACTTGGTACATGGTTTATTATGATGAGTTTTTGAGCCCTGGTTGCTGATAAGTATCTTTTGTACTCACACATGGATGAGTTGGATGTCACTTGATTCAGAAATAAACCATGCAGAGTTTGTTACTATGGTTGAAAGATCTTTTGCCTATGTTACTTCATGTTAAATCTTGAAGATCATGGTGATGTTGGACCACATGGATGATTGCTTGACACCTATGTGAAGATGTTGTTTTGATATGAGAATCTCTCTTGAAAAGATTGTATTGATGTTGCAAAGAATCTGAAGGCTTGGTTACTAATGTGCTTATGCTACAACCATTGGATGACGCTTGAAGACACAACTACACTGTTCTATCTGTAGTTCTGGGAAGCATACAAATACCTCAGAAAGAAGCTGAACACTGTCTTTTGCTCACAAAGGATCAGATCTGGTATAAATGTAGAAGATGGTATTGGATACGCGGGTTTCCTGAAACTCAGTCACGTATATACGCTAGTTCCTGCACAGAAAACCGCATATGTCTGATTGTTGACACTTTTTTGCTTGGAGTCAGCTCTCTTCAGCACAGCTGCAGCGCTGTTTGGTATCTCTGATACTGTTTGGTATCTCTGGTGGTGTTCCAGTTCTCATAATTCTATTTCTCATATTTTGATAAAGATGCCTTGATGATTTGTTGGTGAAAGTGTTCAGGATGCACAAACTAAGGGGGAGCCTTAGTCATATGGAAAGGATGCTTGGATGCACAGATTCAGGGGGAGCATTAGCGTTGCTGAGTATAATGCATTGTTGGCATTATGATGATTCTGAAATATGTTCTCTTTCTTGAGGACTTTCTGGTGTTGTTCTTAAATGGTCATTTTTGTAATTTGTTGAAAAGGTCTGGTTGAGACCCATGATGTAATATTGTAATATTCAGTCATGTAAGGACTAGTCACTTTATGTAAACCCACTTGGTTGGGTAGCTGAGTTGTATTGTGTAAACCCACTTGGTTGGGTAGTTGAGTCTCTTATGTAAATCCACTTGGTTGGATATTTGATGTAAGTATGAGTCTTTGGTGATAGGACGTTCATAGAGTCATGTTTGAAGTTTCAGCATGAACTCAGGGGGAGCTTGGCCATTTCAGTATATATCAGATCTGGAGAACGCTTCTTCCACATGAGGAGAAAAAGGGGAGAGTATGTTGGTTTTTGATCCACCCTTTGCCCTTGATGTCAAAGGGGGAGAGTGACATGGTGTTTGAATGAAGATAATGGTGTCAAGAATGGAGAGAGTGACATGGTGTCATGGTATTCTTAATGTACCTATCTGTTGTAGTAACCAAACACCATCGTGGTTGCCATCAAGTCCAAAGGGGGAGATTGTTGGAAATATGATGAAGAGTGTTGTCCTTGATGGCAACCCACTGAATGAAGATGAAGACATGAGATTGTTGGCATGTGTTGTCCTTGATGGCAATACACCTGATGAAGTTATTCTTGACTTGATGGACTTGGTAAATGATGTAAATATGATGTGATATGATGTTTGTTGACAATATGATGTAGAGAGTTGTTCTTGAATGGCAACCCACCTGATGAAGATGATGGCAACTTACTTGATGAAGTTGTGATTGATAGAATATGTCTTGATGAAGAAAATATGATGTATCTACAGTGTGTACAGAAGGCAAGGAAGAAAGGAATTCAGAATGTGCTCAAAGAATGATGAAAAGAGTATGTCTCTAGGAATACGCGGATCTGTCTAAGGGAAGTCGCGTATGCACGCGGAAAAGAACGTTCCTAGTTGCGTATGGGCAAAAGCGCTCAAAAAGTGCAAATCCAGGGGCCCGTGGTATTGAAGGCTCATGGTATTGGTTTGGCTCATGGTATTGAAAAAGGGGCCCGTGGTATTGAAGGCTCATGGTATTGTTTTGGCTCGTGGTATTGAAAAAGGATAAACCTATATAAGGAGAAGAAATTCATTATGCAAATCATGAGTGTGGGTGCAAGATGTCTGAGCTTGAATGAATACTTCTCTCTGAAGTAGATCTGAATGAAAGGGTTACACTTGAAGATAAATCTGAATGCATGATGCACCAAAGATGAAGAAGGGGATCTAGATCTGAAATGCACTTGTATCTACTAGATCTGTTTATGGAAGGCTTAGATCTGAGATGAGGCGAACATCTGTCTAAAGTGAAAGGGTAAATCTGAACTGAATGTCTGATCTGAAGAAATATGCTGCTCTATAATGATTGAAGATCTATACGCTACTTAGACGCAGAGGAAGCGCGTATATACGCAGCTTCAATGAAGTGAAAGCGCGTATGCGCAATAAAATACATACAGAGGTATACGCTGGTTTGTGTGGACGGAAGCGCGTATACACGCGACATCGGTAAAAGGAAAGCGCGTATGCAAACTAAGGTTTGCTGAAGCAAGGGGTATGAAATATCTAAACTGTTCTGATGTGTTTCTGCTATCTAATCTGTGTTGATAATTATCTATTGGTGATGTATGTTTGTGCTTAAAAGTTTGGAAAGGGTCCAGTCTGAAAATATGATGAAATGTGGCCTGCAAGTGTTGTTCTATTGAAGTTGTTGGATCCAGTGTGAAAATTGCTGAAACGTGGTCCAAGGTGGTGCTGAGGGTTGCAACCTTCAGTCAGGGGGTTGTAGCTCCCTTCCAGGTGAGGTTGGTAAACGAGATCAGGGGGTCGTAGCTCCCTTCCAGGTGAGGCTGGTAAACGAGATCGGGGGGTCGTAGCTCCCTTCCAGGAGAGGCTGGTAAACGAGTCAGGGGGTTGGAGCTCCCTTCCAGGAGAGGCTGGTAAACGAGCGCAGGTGGGTGCCTGCGTGCTGGTCAAGTCTGCGCCAGCACATATGTTGTAAGATGTTTTCTCTATAATAAAATATTGAAGGCTGAGCAACTGCAGCGATGGTTTTCTCCCGACTTGGGTTTCCACCTAAAAATCCTGGTGTTCATGTGTGATGCTTTGTGTGATGGCTTATTCTGTTCTTACTGCACATGTTTACTGTTTATTGGACATCTGATGAATGAATGATGAAATGATATAAGCAAAGAACTAATGACATAACTAGATCTCTGTGTATACGCTAGTTGCATGAAAGATATCCGCGTATATACGCTAGTTTACTAAAGGAAAGTAGCGTATGGGTTTTAAGGAATGAAAAGTGAAAAGTTTTGAGTATGCAGTAAATACTGATTGACCCCCCCCTCTCAGTATTTTTCCCAACAAATATGAAGACCAACCTAGTTACACTTTTCAACATTATGGCTCATGAAAAGTATTTAGCTCTTGGTTGGGTCAATATGCTAGAGGTGTTGACTATAATCACGAGGATGTGAAGATGAGCCTCTTTGTTCTTTCATTAGAGGAAGATGCTTTGGATTGGTTTATAAAAAAGCCTGATAATTTGTTTAATTCATTGCAATCGATTATTAATGCTTTTAAGGACAAGTATGGAGACAACAAAGAAGAAAGGCATCTAGTTAGAGCTATAAGCGTCATAGAGAAGAAATAAAATGAAACCGTAGAGGAATTTAATAACAGGTTTAATGGTATTATTAAAGAATTACCTCAAGATTATAGACCTCCTGCTAGGTTCCTTTTCAATTCTTATATTGATGCCTTTGATGTTGATACTTCTTGTGAGTTGAGGCAAGCTAAAATTAATGATTGTAAGGTTGCCCAGGTTTTAGCTGAAGAAATTGAAAAGGATAAGAAAGCATCTGAGAAGTTTGAAGTTCAAATTTTTGATGGGGGTCCAAGTAAATCTAAAGAATCTAATGATGACCCTATCCAGAAATTGATGTAGAAACTTGAAAGCATGGAACTTAATCAAACAGAGTTAATATCTAATCATGCTAAGGAAATGAAATCCTTGCAAGCTAGGTTGGTCCAAATGGAAGGTTCTCAAGCATATAATTTCCAACCCATAAATAATAATAATCGAAATAATAATGCTTGGCAAAAGAAAGGCCCATCTAATGAGCAGACACCGGCAAATCAACTTGAGCCTGCCAATCTTGTGGATGAAGCTCCACCTTATTGTAGAGCCTGTAATGCTCTTCATGAAGAGGTTACTTTCCATGTTGTCAAAAAAATTGTAGATAGTAGAATCACAAGGACAAGCCATCAAATTAATGTTGTTGGTAAGGAATATCACATACCTATAGAAGGTCATGAACATCTTGTTAAAGAATCAATTCAGATGATTAAGAATATGAAACCCAATTATACACAAATGACTCAGAACATGGAAGCTAAACAGATCAATCTCCACAATAGGATAAAATACATGGAAGTGAGTCATGCGCAGGTAATAAAGAACATAAAAGAAAAACAAGCACAATTTGTAATAAATATGGAGGAAAACCATGACAAGGAAATGAATGCCATGGAAAACATGTTAAAGATAATGGAAGCTAATCATTATAATAAGATGTCCATTATTCAAAATCATATGATTGCAATGGAAGCAACACACACCCAGGAAGTGACTGCCATTAAGGACAATAACTTGTTGGAAATGAAAATTATGGAGGCAAATCAGACCAATATGCAAAATAGATTCGTGAAAACAGAACTCAATCAAGCGAAATTAATAGTAAGGCATGCCAGGGAAATGAGTTCCATACAGAAAAGGTTGGAAAAAATGGAAAAATTACATATACAGAAGTTCCAGCCCAAATTTGATAATAAAGAGTCGTCAACAGTTCATAAACCTCCCTATCTAGCGAAGCAATTCCCATCTCATCACATGGAGGTCACTTTTCCCATTAAGGACAAGTTAACTATGGTTACAAAAGAAGTTAAGAAATACCAAGCTTATGTGTCACCATTGACAGGGTATATTGAGAACAAGATTGGTCACACTTTAGGTTCTTCAAATATTTCATACAAATGTCTTCAAGATCAGGACAGGAAATCTATAGTGGTCTCATTACTGACATCACATACCACTAAGAAGAACAGAAAAAATAGAAACGGAGAAGTAAGCGGCTAGATGCGTCTAATGGCCGAGAGCAGCTCGATATCCAGATCAAACAGAGCCCTACAATATGCAGGATTGGGCATGGCACATCTGAAAAGCAACCCACATATCTGCCTAAAAGTCGGCAGATGCTCAGTATGCACTATATTGAACAGATCTGATGCCATAGGGCATCCTTTGTATCTATTTCTAACCCTACACCTTGTCTTTTCAACATTTTACTTGTATCTTTAAATTAGATTTACTTTTTATGTTAGCAGAGTTGTTACTTGTTACAGAGCTTCTATTTTCATGCACTTAATGTTATATGATGATATTTGGATGGATGCTACTTATGTAATTTTGTGTGTTGTTTGGCTGCAGATTTTGGATTCTCATATTCCTTCGGTAAGCAATGTCTTCCCAAGTAGAGCCAGGTGTTGACCACTCTGTGTCAACGACCCCATAGCAGTACACCCTTTTTTGCGCAAAAGGGATTTATCATGTTCAAGTGCTCGCATCATTCAAATTTTATCATCAATCAGCTGCATGTTTGTAGTGTAAATGATCTTAGTAAGACCATCATGTATGTAACAACCTAAGTAAACTTATTATTTTGGTGACGATTTCTATCCTAGGAGGTTTTTCGTCTCACTGATTCATCTATGTCTCTTGACACAAATGATCTGCAGAGTTTTTCCATCCAACCTCACCCCAAAGCTAGAGTGGATTTTGTCGTCAAGATATTAAGTGAGTCCTAGTGTTTTTTATCGAGACTTTGTAAAAGTAATTTAGGAGTAATCCTAGCTAATTGGCTAAATTATTTTATTACAAATTATTTGGTCTACTAGATCATATTTTTTGAGTCGCAAATTTGGGTAGATATTTGACGGTCTATGACGAACGGATGTTCCCCTCTCATGGGTTAAATGTATTTATCTTATGTAAATAGGGTTGGAAAAAATTACTAATCCCTCATGTGTCAATTAATTAAATTTTCTGCAAAAATAAACTAAAAATCCTAAGCCATAAATTTAATTAATTTTGGTCCTAAGAAAAATTAAATTCTTCAACATTTAAAATTTGTGGGTTTTAAATTTTTTAATTTTTGGAGGTCCCTAGCGAAGGGAATATTGAAAATTTCAAGATATTTAAATCCTTGGGCCATAGTAGTTAAGTAAAAGTCAATTTTTTGAGGCAATTAACTCAAAATAATCATTTTAAGTTAATTAAAAAAAATTAAAAGTGAAATTCAAATTTCCTCAAAAAGTAACTTTATTTCAACGGTGATGATTAAGAGATCACTAGATCTTCATCAACGGTTGAGATTGCTTTGACAGGGATGAAGCCAACTAACCATTTGAAAATTTATCTATAAATTAGAGGTCTCTCTCCACATTTTGCATCCGATCATTGAATCATGCATTTGCTCTGAAAAGCTCTTGTAACTTTTTCTAATTAATAAAACGCAAAGACTTTGGGGTTTCAGACCATGGTGTTCCTCTTCCAGATTTATATGGTAATACTGCTCTTAATACTGCTGCTATTATTTGCATTTGCTAGTTAATAATAGCCTTTAAGGATTGATTTGTGCAGAAGTATCTTGCACACAATTATGGGTTTTTAAAATATCATTTTAGTTTGATAGAACTAGCAGGTATCTCTATTTCTTGACGATCTTATGATTATTTTGAATCACTATTAATCTAACAATCAGATCTAAGTGTGCAGAATTTATTATTCAGGATTTGGGTGTTTGGGGAAATCCTCAGCTGGATCAATTGACTCTCAAATTACAGAATCTTAAAAGCCCATTGTTTTTAATTTTTGAAGTCATCTCACAAAATATTTTATTTACAGGGTTCTTCTTGTGCTTGTGCCACTTTAAAATTTCCAGTTTATTTCTAAATTTGTGCAAAATTGTTTAAATCTGGCTAATGGAGGGATTTGATCTATAGGTCTGCTAGACCTGTTGAATATTATTGTAGATTTGTAAATATCAAATTTCTTAATTCAGTGGGGGTTTTGGGTATTTCATATTTTTTATATATACATGTTTTGGGTTTCTATCTTTTGTCTATGGAGGAACATATATGAGGATTGCCGACGATTTTCGTGGATTTTGGAGACAGATCTAGGCCGTGGAGGGCAAGATCTGATCTCCATTTTATTTTTAGGTTGAAGAATATTTTCAGAAATGAAACTCGATCCAGGTTCTGCAAATTTTCCGAAAGAGCGTGGGAAAAAAATTTTAGGGCCTGGAGGCCCTGTGCTGACCATCTGCAACCCCCTACTCCCCTCCTTTCCTCTTGGCCTAGCTCACGGCCCCTCTTTCTTTCGCTTCTTTCACCATAAATTTTCACTAAAAAATTCCCCTAAAATTTTAACAAAAATTTTCCCAAAAAAAAAATTGAGTTGGATTTTGGATTTGAAGATCTTCGGTGACTTGGGAAGCTTATCTCCAAGTATTTTCAAGCCCCTAGAGGCTGACTGGTACACATCCTCTAAACCCTTCCCCCATTTTATTTATCTGATTGAAAGCAAGACCAATACTGGCATAGAGTTTCAATTAGTTGAAGTTTAGCAGCAAATTCAGTTTGCATCTTTAACTCTAATACATTTCAGAAATAGATTTATTTTTCAAAAACTTTTGCATGCTAGTTGACAAATTTCTGAACATTATTTCCCTGCTTTTGTCAGTAATTTATTTTTGAGTTTTAAGATCAAATGCATCACTAGATTGGGAACAATTAAACTCAAAAAAAATTTGAATTATTAATTATCAGTTTGTCAATTGAAGTTTCTGTTGTTACACATACAAAAAATTTGAATCTTGCATGGTTATAGGACCACTCGTTTAAAATAAATTGCTAGCATTATCATTTGTTTTAAGAGCAGATTACTAAAACTGATATTTCAAACTTTGCACCTAAATATTGTAATTTTAATTTAAACACTTAATCTAATTATTGAAGTACATTTGTTTTACATCCTCATTCAAGTAGATTAATTTAGCTTTACTGATGCATCTAATGTCTATGATTGAGTACCTCATGCAAATGGATTTTTGAATATAAATTGTTTTATTTCCAGCATTTCACATTGGTTTCCTGTTCTGTTTTCAATAATTATTTGTGCAGACTTCATATTTTACATTGTTGGTATAAGTATTTGTTTTCACATTAAGATCTTTTTTCTAAGCTTTATGTTAAAAAAAACACATGCAACATATTTCAGAAGTAACTCATATTTTAGGCCCTCCCTCCGCCATCACATCATTTCACTTTGCATTTGCATAAAAGATATTCAAATCATTAGCAGCAGTTTTCCATCCATTACTTGGCCTTTATTTCCTTCGCAAGATAGTTGACTCTACAAGGCACTGGTATCATTTTCCTCAAATCTAATTGAATCCTTCAAAATCTTGCGCAATCTAAACAAGTATTGATTGCTTAGTTTTGTCTCCCAGATTGGTTGGTTCCCAACTAATCTTCCCTCATTCTATTTCCATAGTGTCTACCCCTCTTAGTCTGATATTAGAGACAACTCAAACGAAGAGATTGGGGATCAGGGTGACAACCCCCGATCTGAGCCGTTGTCGCAGTGCCTAGACATTATGTGTGACAACAAGGACACAAGGAAAGAAGAAAAAGACCTATTGACCTAGAAATAAGAGTACTACATCAAGCCTTCATTGAAGAATACCTCATTATCAAGCTTTCATTGAAAGAAGGAAGGGCAAGTATTTGTTGAAGATTCTCTAGTGCATCATCTTGAAGAAGAAGCATCAAGGAATATTGATATCATATTTCACTCTTTGAAGTTGTTCAAAGATATCGTTGTTGAAGGCATTCAAGAAGTCATCATTCTAGGGCATCGTTTAAAGTCTCCTTATAGGTCTTGAAAACATCAAGATAGTTGGAGACATCATCAAGAAGGGTGAAATCTTGGTTGAAAAGTAAGTATAATGTCTTCTATGTCTCAATCTACAGATCATATGGCTACATTTTGCAAGGAAAGCAACAAGCTCGTTGGATCAGCAAATTTCCTAGCATGGAAGAAGAGGATTGACTTGGCACTCACAGAGAACGAAGTCATGGAATATGTTCTAGGTGAAGTTGTTGAACCAAGCAAAGAAAAGACTCAAGAAATAGCAAAATACAAGAAGGGAGAAGTAAGAGCACAAAGGATTATTGTTGAATCCAACAAATATCATCTTGTTCCCTTTATTATTGATTTGAAAACATCCAAGGCTATGTATGATAATCTGGTAAAGTTGTACTCTATAAGTACATCAGGTCAAAATATTTCCTTGACGAATCAATTATATAGAATAAGGAAGTCAAAGGATGAAGACATGGCCACTTATTCATGAAGATCTCATAATTAAGGGATCAATTGCAAGGGCTTGGGGAAACTATTTCTGACTCTGAAATGACAATTCGTGTATTAAATGATTTTCCACCTAATTGGAGTAGTTTTGCAACTAATATCTACTCTAAGAAGGATACCACACCTTTTGATGAATTTTGGGCTTAATGTATCTTGGAAGAATCAAGGATTTGTTGAGAAATCCTTAGGGCAACAAAGTTAGGGTTTTTATTAATTTGATTTCTCTTTCTTTGACACTTTCTTGTGATGTTTTATATTATTTCTTCTTTCCAATTATTGTATTCTTATCATCAAGACAAATGCCAAACAATGAAGATTACAAACACAAGAAAGAACACAAGATGTAGGCACTCAACCAGGGCAAAACACCTCTTCTAAGGGAAAACCGATAAATTCTTTTTCTCTTCTTTAGAATCAAATCAAATGAGGCAACCTTGACCTTTAGACAAAGACAGTGACCTCCTCCAATCCACCAAGTCAACCTTTCAAGAAGATTAGTCAAACTCTTGCCAAATTCATCACAAGTCAACCCAAGTCAATAAGAATCTTCAGCCCTTACTGCAACTTTGTACCTTTGGTCCTGCAATCTTCCTTAGTCATCTACGCACGTGTGCCAAAGTAACATAAAATTTCAGCTTATTGCTAGATAAACGTATTTCCTTTCCTTGTTGGTCTTTGTCCTTCTTTTCTTTGCCTTCAAACCTTCTTCTTGACCTCCTTTTCGCACTTCAAATTGCAGATAAAGTTGATTGATAGATGATCTTTCAATAGATCGAATGCATGGCTATATATACTGTATAGTCTGCTTCTAGATGGCCAAATCCCTTTATGAGGTTGACTTGATGGATTCTTGAGGCCGACTTGGTGGAGGAGGTATGAATGAAACTTTTGACTTAATTGCAATTTCTTTCTTGACGTACAAAGCCGAAGAAGGGTCTATAATGTAATGACAATGACAATAACTCAAAAAACAAACCTAGAAGCCTTCAATGGATCCTTGACCTAGAACCGATATACATGGAGCATGAAACCCATGCTCATAATAATTTTTCTTTTATAAAAAAAAATATTTTCTTTATTTTGACAAATATATTACATCATGACTCAAATACAATTATGAAGACCGATACCAGTTACATTTTTCAGCACTCCCTCTTAACTAGGGAGGTATTCATAATTGTCTGGTACAAGGTTGACCTCAACTTGAAATGTTTCTTAAAAAGAGAACAGCAGCATAAGCAATGTTTGGGGTACCCTCATTGCTAAGGTATCCTCCCAACAAGAACTAAGGTGTCATATAAGCAATTGCTCTGTAGGTACCATCAAGCTATAGCCCTGGTATCCATCCAATATATATACCATCTAGGCCTTCATGCCCTGATAGCAACCCTTACAGGGATCTAGGTATCAACACTAAATCGGAGCTCTAACCGATACCCTCCCTCTAGGATCTAAACATCAACTGAGATCTCAATACTAACCATGCCACGATGTCCTCCCAAGTACCATCATATACGCAGTTTTATGGTACTTCACCTCTCCCTCTTAACCAAATCAGAGACATTTATCAATATACCAAATTTTCAAAAAGAAATCAACACATCCACCAATCTAAGCATGCTCCTAAAACTAACTTCTTGTTGGGAAAAGATTTCGTCAACACATCAGCTACTTGCTCATCTGTTGGCACGCACTATAGCTTCACAACCCCAACCAGTATCAAAATTCCAATGTATATGTTCTTGTATGCTAGCACAAAACTCTGGGGCCTTCAACTATTCTAATGTTGTTTACAATATCCAAACACATCTCAGTGGAAGCTTCCTTCTTCAAATTTTTCTGGTAGCATCAAACTCATCTCGGCACTTTCCAAAACATCTAATTCATGTTCACAACTTCATCAATCACAAACACAACTTTATCTGTCATGCTTTATCCTTTCTCCGATCTTCATTCTTTCTTCAAGGTCTTTACTATAGTTGTCACAATATGCCCTCCTTCTCAACTAGGAGATATACACATTCTTTATCCGAGCTTCTTCTCTACTAGGGGACAAATTCATCAACTTCAGCTACACAAGCTCTTTCTTTTGCATCATCACATTATCGAAGAATTTCAACCTTCCAGAATATCATTCCTTCTATCCTCACTTGGCAACAAGGTCATCAGTAATGTATACTTCAATGTTACCAAGATTCTTACAGCTCCCTCTTTTCATCATGCTCAACATCATCATCAAGTCATCATTAAGTATGAGGTAGGTAAGCCTCTTCAACATCTTGAAGACTATGTAACTGCAATTCTTCAACAAGTTCAACCAAGTACAAATATAGAGCATGAAGTCAAATTTATCAATATAGGGTTAGCATGTCATCACAATGGGAGCATAATAAATCATACTTTAGATATCAAAACCTAAACCTACTTAGGTTTACAATCACCTAGATTTTCACAGCAATCTATGCTAGGGTTTTGTAACAAACCCTAGATTCCTCTACCAAAACTAAACTTTAGATATTAGCAACTAAATGAAAGCATTTTATATCTAGGGTTTTATTATCATGCCCAATCTCCTAGATACAAACATCAAGACTTCAATGTTAGATATTCAACAATTTTGACCAAGCTAGGGTTTCAATCATATGGAAACATATACACCTAAGGTTTTATTCCTAGGATCTTTCATTAACTATTACAAGGGTTTTTTCATAAACCCTAACACATCAAACCCTAAAAAATCTAGGGTTTTTTTATATAATTTAGATATCAACAGCAAACCTTAAAGGCTAGGGTTTCATCATAACATCAACAAACCTTAAACAACAAGAAGCCTAGGGTTTTACAGTGGACCCTCAAGGTTAGCATTTTACCAAATGATAGCGAGGGTTGATTTAATCTAGATATTAATCACCCTAAATAAGAATCTAAAACGAGTCAAAACCCTAGACATGAGAGAGTTAGTCATATAAAGCAAATTCCAAAAATAATCATACCTTTTTATATGAAAAAGACTAGCTACAAATCATGTGGCCTAAAGCATACCTTGAGTCGATCTTTTTCCAAACCTTGTAGGGCCTCCTTTTGAAGGGCTCCTTCTCATGAGGTATGACATCAAAAATTTTATGTACCTGCAACATTTACTAGCAAAAGTATGCAAGAACACGAAAATAATCTAGGGTTTCTATTGAACTTTAGAAGATGAATTCTTAGGGTTTTGAATATAAAACCTACACATCATTCAATTCCATTTTTGAAAAGGCTTGCCATATACCTTACAAACCCTCGACATTATAAATAGGGTTTCTAAGAGGGATTAAGCGAATGAGGTTTTTATATGTACTATCTAGGGTTTACAAAACTAGATATTAACATTTTAACAAAATGAGAGCTTGCAAACCCTAGGCTTATACAAGCAACTAAACCCTAAACCATTTTATGTTAGACTCTTAACAAATGAACATGCTATACATACCTTAACATTACATACCTTTGTCTTTCATGATTGAAAGATTTATGTTCCATTGAGCTTGTTGCTTCTTTCAAAATGAAGACATATTGTTAGATGACTAAAACATAAAGAGTAATATCAATACTTACTTGATTTAGATGAGGACTTCAGCTTGCTCCCAAGATGCTTCCTCCCAGGATTTCTTTCAATGCGCCATACAAAAGTGAAAGATAATATTGTTGCTCTTCAACTTCTAGAAGTGAGTGCTAGATATCTCCAAGTTGATCCTTCTTCTTCAGACAGAAATAGTAGCCTTGCTCAAAGACCTTTCACTGCTTCTACCTGTAGCTTTCTTTTGTAGACTAGACCCTAGGTCTAGGACTTTTGAAATAAATATGGTTGCTTTCCAAGATATGTAATCTAGGTTCACTTCAACAATCTTCAAAGTTAGAAGAAAAGAAAAAGCCGAAAGGATTTGGTAAATCTGATGACCATGTACAACACAGTTTTGGGATGGATCAAAGTCTTAAGGTATTCAGAATTGGACAGGGCACATTAGAAAAGCAGCGCATGATCTGCTTGAAAGTAAGCAGGTTCTCAGCATGAACTTCATTGAGGACATCTGATGGCATGGGGCATCCTTTTGTATCATATTTCTAACCTTATCCCTTATCATTTTTGGTTAAGTAGTTTTATTTCATGAATAAATTGTCATTTATGCTCTTAGAATAAATTTCCAATTTCGTACTTGATTTTATTTGATGATATTTTGAATGGATACTACTAATATATATATTTTGTCGGTGGATACAGATTCTAGGTTCTTGCACACTATCACTCCATATCTAGCATGCATCCCCGTATGGAGCCAAATGTTGACCACTAGAGTGGCACCTGACGATTATATAAAGACTCCATGCCCAAGGATGAACCAAAGGACACTCGTACCATCAGAAATCATCAAATATCATCAAATCACCAGAGATTTTTAAACTCTACTTCTACTTCTCATCAGTTTCTCTTGTACCCAGATTCCATGTCGTACGGGGAATCGTAATAAGTGATCCTACTAATAATGAGTTTTCAGTGTAATGTCCCGATTTTTATTTTCTTCCATAGCACAGCCATGGTGGATTTTCAGGACAAGGGATGGCTAGGTCATTGGAGCGGGTTAATGTCATCAAGGGTTCCAAGGGAGTTTTGAGGAGTTTTTACAAGATCTGATGGCATTCGCTTGGCATATCTCATCATTCGCACAGTTTGTCTTTCGTTTCGTCGCATTCTGACAACTTTCAAAAATTAGTATTATATGGGGCCTAACTTAATTAATTATGCTCAAGGTGGCATTCCGAGAATATTATTTGATGGAACACCTCAGTGTAATAGCTCGTTGAAACCGGAATGAGAAGATCTACAGGATGGGATGCTGAGAAGTGACTTCTTGTGGCTGGAGAGAGTATGGTGGGCGATTTACCATTTTTAATTAAAAATTACTTTAATTAGTCATTTAATTAAAGGAAAAATAATTAATTGGAGCAAAAGGCCCAAAAGTGACTTAAGTGAAATAGAATTAAATTTAAAAGTTACTTAGGATAAAGGCGATGGAGGAGCTTCTAGAATAATAATAAAAAAAGATGCTTCTAAAGGCTTGGAGATCTATCCATCATATCTATAAAAGGAGAAGAGGAGGTCATTTGGAGACCTCTGGGATTTGGTATTGTTTTTTGTATGTGAGGTTGAGAACCTGATTCTCTACTCCATTGGTAGCCCAAGGACAGAAACCCTCAAGTATGTTGTTGAGTGTTGGACGGAAACCCAACTCTCTTTGAGGAAACTTCATTCAGGAGTTTCATAGAGCTTCAGGGATATTGGAGTGAGGATCATTTAGATCCTCAATTGGTGCTTCCTTGTCTTTCAGTTGATTCAGTGGCCGCTGTTGTTGGAGGGAGAGTGCCGCTGTTCAGTGTTGGAGGTCGGTGCAGTGTAGCAGAATATCTTGGAGGTCTACTTGCCATCTCAGCTATTTCAGGTTGATATGCATGTCAAACCCCAATTTATATATTATAAATAACGTTGAGATTTCCTCCTGCTCATTATTGTTATTTGCATGTCTTGTGTTGATTAATTTTACATAGCAATCTTTTGTTCTTGAATGGAAAATTTATCTGTTGTATTTTCTTGTTTAAATTTCAAGAACGTTACAAATTTTTGGCATTTGGGACACAATAGTGGTATCAAAGCCTTGGTCTTGGCTCAGCCAGCGGGTTTTTCAGTTTTTCGTTGCAGCTATTATGGTTTGAGGGTTTCAGGATTATTTGCAGTAATTTCACTATTCTGGAGAAATTTGTCTTGGGTATCATACAAATTCTTAGGGTTTCCCGAACAAGATATCTTCTATTCTTTGAAACTGAAATTATTATTTTTGCAACAACCCAATTATTGCAGGATGATCGTGAAGAGTTTGAAATAATGAGATAACGGTTGCAGCCATCAAAAGAATTAGAAGTGAGGGTCGAATCATGTCATAAGGAGGCCACGATTTAAATTTTATTTCATGAGGGGGTCGCAAATGTTATGAATTAATCAAAGTGTCATTGAAAAGCAGAATATTTCAAATTAACTTTGCTATGATAAAGTCGATGGGTTGAACTGAGTGCGTGAACAAGTTATTCGGCTAAAGTCATCACCTTGAGGCCGAGAGCTTTCAATTTCCGGGCGTGATGGTGGGTGATAGACTGACTTCCAGCTGATCATTTTGCACGTGGTCGAAGTCGAGTACGTGCCACAATTGCAATGCAATATACTTGCAGGGTCATGATAATTAATTTCACGTAGCAGAAGTGGTTGACTGCACTCATCGTAAGGACTGGGCGCAACATATTAACGTCGGTCTCTGTATTCTTTGAGACGTGATCGACCGCCAAGGCCGAGTGTATTTGCGTAGGGTCGAGTTCCATTCCAACTCGACAATTTGGAACGCTGAATGCCGATCATTTGGTAATCGCATTCGCAATTAATGAGGAAGGTCGTTGTTCATAGTCGAGTTCATGACGGAGAACCGATTTCGTAGCGTCAAAATTAGATCGTGAAGGAAGCCTGGGCAGCCACATCCGTTCAGCTGGTTTGCTTAGCCCAAGGTGTCGAGGGTTGAGGGCCATCGTTCTGCCACCGTCGGGAGCCGAGCTCGAGGACAAGTTCTTCGTGGTCGAGTGGAGTCGGGCATTGATGCCAGAGTGTATGCGGGCGGCCAAGAAGGGACCGGCTATTGATTAAATGCAGCCCCTCATATAGAGACTTGTGCGCAAGAACTTCGCAGATTGGGTCGATTATAGCCGGGGAGTAATTTCATGAAGTCAGGCCGAGATAGCCATCGACCAAGTTACGGGTATCAGGGTGGGGTTATGATCATGTGCATAGATCGGTCGGAAATTAACTAACCTGGCCAGCCGACTTGTGGGAAATCTAATAGTGAGAAGATTCACGAGAAGGTTGCTTCCAAAACCGAGATCTGTCACGCTTGGGCAGTACCAGATCTTATGTCGGTACGATTAGAAGTGTTGATTGTTTGCCTTGTCAGCAATGATAAAGCCGAAGTAACCAGTGTTGCAGTCCGATTTGGAATTTAGTGATTGCGGAACGTCGGGATAATCAATCATTGGTCGAGTTTCGTTGTCTTTTCTGGGTCGACTAGAGCAAATTAACACCAAACCAAATGTTGGACCGACTCAGCATAGTAAGGGGGCCGATTCCTCATTCTGTTTGGAGCTGAGTTACTGTGCATCAAGGAGCCAGGATATGTGTTAATAACCACTGGTGGATTGGGTGAATTTTTCCTAGCCGCAGAAGGAAAACGTAGACACAAGGTTGTCTATAGGACGATAAATCAATAGCCACGCGTATTTATGTACATACCCTTGACAGTGGTGCAGTTCGGTTCCTATACGTAGGGATTATTGCATGCAGGAAGTAATGGGAGTGGTCAAATACTAAAGGACACCTTGCTGCTTACATACCAGGTTCTTCTATCTGTCATCTATTTCTTATCATTTTAAGGATGAAGAACCATGTCACGCTCAAAATATCTACATTACCAAATATTGTTGCTAAATTTACGAGTTTTAATAAAATCAGTTGCTGGTTAGGAGTGGATTCCTTATGTGTATGAAACTATAGATGTATTTTTAGTATTTACCTAGAGCAGTATACCAGTGATCTCAATGAAAGAGGATAGTGAAACTCAAAAATTCATTGGTAAAGTTGGGTTATTCCAACTGGAAAACATTACAAATTTTGACAGATACAGTAACAAACATTCTTGTCATCATTGGACCAAACCATGGAAGAACTCCTAGACAAAATGAGAAAATTAAACACAGAAATTGATTCCTTGAATCGCCATAAATCATTGGACCAGAAACTCAAGAACGACAACAAACCTTTAACAAGAGGGGTCCATGCCATTCTTCAGCAAGAGCAGCCAAAGGATTGCAGGAGCAGGAATAGGACACAAAATCCTTGCACTTGGAACAAATTTGAAACACATAAAGGTCACATGGAAAGTCATTTTCAAACTAGATGAATTGGATGTGCTCCTTTCCGAATTAAACCAAATAGAGGGGAAGAAGTTGATGTGGGCGCTGATACCTGCCATGCTAGCTTTAATACAACATAAGTTCTTGAAGGAACCTTGGGTCAAACTTCCTATTGCATCATGTCTTAGTAACATTATGAGGTTGACCGCACCTATAGCTCCTTCTAATGATGATGTTATGAAGAGAGTTTTCAGATTGATAGTAGAAACTTTCCAAGACTTGGACAACAATGCAAGCTCTACGTTTGGGAAGACGCTTGAGGTTTTAGAAGTCATGGAGATGATCAGAACTTATGAGATCATGTTTGATCTTGAGTGTGATGGCTTGATTCTGCAGCTGTTCCAATGCTTCTTCAGCATTAGGAGACATCATCCTGACACAGTCATAGCACACATGCAATAAATCTTGTCATCATGCATGAGAGGTTGTGATGCCATTTGTCGGGAGTTACAGACTCGATTGTTGAGCATTGGGAGGAGAGAGGAGTTAGTCTCACCTGTTGCTTATTGTTGAAAAGTGTAACTAGGTTCGGTCTTCATAATGACATGTAATTGTGACTTATGTAAATGGTGTAATGAAGAAAATAAAATTATTATTGTAAGCCTTGCTTAATGGGTTTCATGAGCAACTTATTTTATTTTAGTTGGCTCTCATCGAAAGCATTAGGATTTGTCATTTTAAGTCAAAGAAATTAATGTCATGTATGAAGAGCTCTTCTTGAGCATGTGTCAATGTATATGAGTCTATACAATGTCTAGAAAGCCCTCCAAAGACAAAGAAAGTCCTCCTCTTCATGTCGGCCTCAAAACAAATGAATGAACAAACTCAAGTCGGCTCAAAATGAAGACACAATTGTTCACTAGTTCAGGTCTGTTTATTCACTGTGGAGCAATACTTTATATACCCATGTGGACTTCGCATAAAACACAGTCAGTACATTTCAAATCTCTTTGAGTTTTCAAATGAGGAGAATAGAATTACAGTTCGGATCTCTGAGTTTTTTCGGATGGGTAAACATAGATACAGTTCGCATGAACCACAACAACCTTCTCGGCATACCTATTGCAGATCACAGTGAAGATGATATACAAAGTTTCGATGTCATGTTACAATTATGGTTCGGTGCCTTTCCTGTGGAGATTTCGGTATAATCGCAGTGATACAATCTCAGTGAAATCACAATAAAAGGTCTCAGTGCTACATCAGTGCTATCTCAGGAAAAAGGACTCGGTGCCCTCACAAAAGTAAGGTCTCAGTATCATGACAGCGAGGAGGTCTCACTATAAAGATCTTGATGTGAAAACAGTGATAAGATCTCAGTGACAATGTCTCGATGATTAGAAGATCGAAGAGGAAGAGGAAGAGAAGACAATCAAGAGAACTAGTGTCTTGGTCTTGGAGTGGCTACGAGGTCAAGGGTCTTGGTCTTGGCATTCGTCAATTGGAATCTCTATAAGAAGAATTTGTGTGGGTTTTCCTCTTAAAGAGTGTAAGGTTTTTGCCCTGGCTCATAGCCTACATGTTGTGTCTCTTGTCTATTTGTATTTATGCATTGGTTACCTTTTTATGAAGAACAACACTAATAAACTAAGAAGAAGATCCTAATCTAAAGAAGTAAAAAGCATTCACAAACAGTCACTAATCAAAGAGAAATCACCTAATACTAATGCCCTAGATTTCTCAACATGGTTTCAGAGCTATGGTGCTAAAGTCAAAGGAAGGGCATCTAATCAAAGAGACACTCAAGGATCAAGTTTCATGAAAGGCATCAAAGCAAAGTGAAGGATCTACATTGAAGAAGAAAGTCTACCTCAAGAGGAAGTCTTGAGATTATTGACCATTGGAGTGGCACCTGATGATTATATGAAGACTCCATGCCCAAGGATGAACCAAAAGACACTTTTACCATCAGATATCATCAGTTCAACAGAGTTTTTAAACTCTATTTCTACTTCTTATCATTTTCTCTTGTACCCAGATTCCATGCCTTACGGGGAATTGTAATAAGTGATGCTAGTAATGATGAGTTTTAAGTCAGTATTGAGTCTGTAACAGGCCTAGGTAGCTTGGGACCTTGCCAACAAGTGAGTATTAATCTGGGAGGTTTTTTTTCACTTGGTTAATTATCATCTCCCTACCAGGAGTTAAAAATTAATTGAGTTTTTTCCTCCAATTTTACCTCAAAGCCAGAGTACAGCTTGATGGTGAGGCCTTGGGTGAGTCGTAGTGTCTAGAGCCAATGTATATTACCATACTAGATCACACAAAAAATTTCGTGGAATTTGGTTAGGTCTAGGTAATGATTTTTTAATTTTTAGATTTCCCGCAAGTTGAAAATTGCAATAAAAATTGTAATTTAATTGTAATAAGTGTTGCCTAGAGAAGTTGTATGGGGTATGAGTAATCAAAATTACACCTCTCACCCTCAGCTTTCTACTATAACACACTTTGAGGGGTTAAAAATGTGTTTTGAACCCTCAAAACCCACTTTTCCTAAGTTTAGTGGGAAATCTGACAATTAATTAAGCCAGAAATTAAATAAATGGAGAAAAATAAATATTCAAACATGCTAAATGAAGTGGAAAATTATAGAGTTAAAGTGAAGTCCCAAGGTGATGTGGACTCCTAAAATCAAGGAAAGGATATGTGTTCAAATAAAATTGAATTTATGGCATTAAATGAGCTGCTTACTTGGAAAGTCAAATTTGTGAAGTTAGTGCATATTTGGGAGGATTTGGGAGAATATTTGGTGGAGATTTATGTGGGAAATTGTCCCCACATGGGTTACCACCCATATACACTTATCATTCCATCATAAAATTCGAATTTCACACATAAGGGAAGAAAAAAATGATGTCCACTTGCCAGAATCCGACTTTTACACTTAACAATGGAGCTCCACATATCAAATTCGAATTTGCCTTGTGATCTCCTCCCTCTCCACACTTGGCATTTGGTTCTTCATTGGGATTTGCTCTCAACTTTCTATATAATGGAGCCATGGGCTCTCATATTGTATCATGTAATATGAGCTATTGAACTTGAGGACGCGCTGTCGGATTGTACACATACTTGCAATATAATACAAAAGTCTTTGGGGTAGCTTGTGATGGTGTTCTTCTCCTTGCATATGTGGTAAATTCTTAACTTGTTGCTATGCTTCTATTTATTTCTTCATGATATTGTTTCCCTATGCTTGTTTCAAGTTATGTTAATATGCAACTATCTCATATTAGCATAAGATTTACTTGATCGCTTTAGGATAAGAAATCTTCTATTTGATGTCAAATATATCTATAGGAGTTCTTTCCATTGCTTTGATTTAATTTCATGTGGATTTAATATGTTGTGGTGAGATTGTGTACAAGTATCCGTCTTTGGTCAAGTTTTTCAAGCGTGAGAGAGTTCTCGGAGGAACCAACCCATTCTTGAAAATATTCAAAGAGAACCTGCATGTGTTGATTTCCAAAGTCTAATCTATATTTTATTTTGTTTTGCAAACGTTCTTTTAAGTTTCTCAAAGCTCTTATTTCTTGCATCAAAAAAATAAAACTTAAAATATTCTATTTTTCAAATATTGCTCTTCATTTCTTTAATATCTAGCTATTTCAAAGAGCCAAGCTATGGCTAGAGCGTACATTTGTTGTTGTAGTTTTTCTCTAACTTGTTGTCTTGCAGCTACTTGCAGGCTTCATTTTCAGAAAACTACTTACAAGTTTGCATGCAGGATCTTGGAGTCTCTATTTCTCTCTCTTGGGCGTGTAACTCAAAAAGGCTTTGTCTTGCTTCTTTTTTCTCGAAAAATCTACATTTTGTTGGGCTTTTGTGGGGCTCAAATTGCAGAAACTTTCAGCAAGGAAATATCTATGGCTCAAGCCAACATTGTGAAGACTTTAATTAGATTTTAGAGAAGACTTCATAGTTTTCTCCTTGATGTAATAACTAATAAAATTCTTGGTTTTTGGAGCATGGATTTTACCCATTGGTATCCCTATCTCTCCACCTTTTTGGAGAGACTTTGTGGCTTGATATTTGATATTTTTCACTTGCATGCACATCATTTAATTGAGAAATTAACGTAATCATGCATTACACTCATTTTGCATGCACCTTAATCTAATTTGCTACAGATTTCTAATCTTTCTACTTTCATAGCAAGTTCAAACTTTTGAATGCATGCACTTTTAAATTTGTCATAAATTTTGTTCCAAAACCACTTATGTTTCACCTTTAATTACATCTTACATGCAATAAGCATTTGGGCAAATTTTATCCATAAAGTAGCATTCTACTTCATGACATGCAAACACATCTCAAGTTTGAAAGTTAATTTTCATTGTTTGATTATTTTATTTACATGCCCCAAACAATCACTAAAATTTTACCTCCAACATAACTTGGTTGAATAGACGTTTTAGGGACCCTCTACCTCTATGGACTCACTGTGAGATCCAAATATTTGGGCAAGGGTGAGGTCTGAGAATTAGAGTTCAATTGTAACCTTGCTTTAGAACTAATTAATAAAATAAACCAAGAGCATTTTTTCATCACATTTACCTTGCAAGATCTAAATTTTTGCTTTCTTGATGATTTAGAGTCTCACATGCAACATCATTTCCTATTTTCAAGAAGCATTTCCTTTCATGCAAGTATTGTCATCTCTTTTGCAACAAGTTTAGTTTAATTTTCTTGTACTTGGAACATTGTCTACTTTAGCAAGCTCCATTTCATGTTTAATGATCATCATGTTCATGAATGGTTTATGAGTCTCATTTCCTTTCAAGTACTCTTATTTTGGGTTGCAAACTTAATTGCATATTGTTATCTTGGTCTAACAATTGAGTTTTTTCTATCATCTCATTTACATTCTCATAAGTAGATCACTAATTGTTTTCTTTTAAGCAAGATAGTTTCTCATGCTTTGATTCATAAATCTATTTATTTTGAAAGCATTTACAATATCTTGTGCTAACATTTTCTTGTTTCACTTTTCAGGATTACTTTTGCTTTCCATTTGAAAACATTTCACTTCATTTAAGCAAATACATTTTCATTTTAAAGAGCAATACTTTGAAGGCATTTTCATTTTAAAGAGCAATACTTTGAAGACACTGGTTTTCATATGCTTTATGCTTATTTAAATTATGTATTGATGGTTATTGCTCATATCACTTTTTTTGCTTCTAAATCTTAAGAAGTAATCTATTTAACTCTGACAACTCTCCTAGGAACTCACATTTTTTAACTTAGTTTTCCATTTAGGGACCACCCCCTATAGCTAACCTAGGAAATAGCTTAAACAGAGAGAGTCGAGATTAGTGTGGCAGCCCTTTCTCTGAGTTCCTTGCCACCAACCACACCTTGTGGGGTTAAAGGCTTTTCCCGCTAACTGTATGTAGGTGTAGGCGGCTAGCGATAACAAGGATCATCAATCAAATCAAGGGAACTAGAAGTCTACTCAAGCAAGATAGCTCAAAGGACTTTAAAAATGAAGATCACATCATCTTGGAGAAATTCAAAACTCTGGAAGCATTCTGATCTGCACTCATTCACTACCAAGTAATTGAAGTATCTTAAAGGCTATAAGACAAGCTCCCTATCATTGTAGCAAGGATCCCCTTCTTATCCTTGAAGAAGATCATCCGAAGAAGCATCAATCACCATCAACAAAAGGAAGTTGGATCTAAAGATGTTATCATCATGAAAGGAGCAATCTCTTTTATTGAAGAAAGGCTATTTCATTTGAAAGAAGATCATCCAAAAGGGAGCACTAATACATTTTCTTCAACTACAATCAAAGTGATCAAGCTGAAGATTTCATCTTCACTTGACAAGTAAGTATCTTTCATTCTATGAACAAATTTGGTTAAAATGATTTCGTGTTTGCAAGGAGATCCATAAGCTGGTTGGGTCATCGAAATTTCTTGCATGGAAAAAGGAAGATAGAAATAATCCTCGAAAAAAGTGAAGTCATTGAACGCGTCAATGTAAAAGGTCTCCTCTGAATAGATGGAAAGGGATTCTTATGAAAGGTCCTCTCAATATTGGAGAAATCAAAGGGATGTATATGATAAGCTCGTAAGGCTATTCTCTGAAGATGTGATAAAGCAGGTCCTATCTCTTAGACCTGACCTAAACAAAACTAACGGTATCAAAGAATGAAGGGATATCTTCATAAGATCTAAATTGCAAGGTCTGGGATGAGATAATCATCATTGTTCTAGATATCAAGGTAACAAATGTCCACGGGAATAAGAAAGTCACCTCATTCAACAACTTGTGGTTTTTATGCTTGATAGAAGAAGAAAAGTTGAGGGCAAAAGTATTGAAGGTTAAAGGACTCAAACATTTGCAAGAAGGAAAGGGAAGTATAGAAAATTTGGTCCTCAAAAAAAAAGAAAAGAGCATAGCGAAGATTCAACGATATGGAAAAGTTATGGACATTACAGAAAGGAAGCTCATATCACCGGAAAGATGGAGGAAGCTGAAGAAAAGAAGTCCAAGGAAAAAGGGAGTAAGAGATCTTTACTATGATTAAGATACTCTCCCTGACAAAATGTCTTGTCATAGTTCCTAAATCTTTTATAGGATATGGCTATAATAAGATGCATTGTGGCATCATGGAAGCATTAGAAACAAGAGCTTGTGATGTCACCATAGGGAATCGTGAAAGACAAACAGAACAAAATCTACGAAGGATATAGCTCTTGGGAACCTCATTGGAAGGAAGAAGTCATTCAGGACAAGGCTCATCATACATCAAGTCAAGAAGGAAACATCTCTTGGATAGGGATATGCAAGATCCTCAAGATTCTTTAATGGAATCTTCATTGTAATGACCCATACCTAATTGATAAGTAGAATAACCATTAAAATTATATGAGGATGAACCAATAAAATAATAATAATACAAATTAATTAAGGCAAATAAATTAATTTATAAGCAAGCATAAAGTCATCACACTCATTCCTAATTTATAAATAAAATAATTTAATTAAGCCAAATTAATTAAGTTATTAAACAAACATAATACAAATTGAGCTTTCCATAAAAACATCACATTTACGTAACTGGATGAGGACTCAACGAGGATATTTGATGCACTTTATCCCAAAACCTTATCTCAACATTAATTGTCCCCTTAAATGAAGATAAGGTCTCTTTAAATGGTTGCAAACCCTCATAAATATGATAAATATCTGCGGGAGTTGAAGGCGGTGGGGAGATGGATATAAGGGGGTGGATGTGAAGGAGGAAGGGGACGGTTGGAGAGAAGAAAAATTCTACATTCTGGAACAAATGGATTGAAGGATACGCAGAGTTCTGAAAAGAGAGTTTCACCGTTCTGGGATTCTGGGCACGGGGGCAGAAGATCACTCTTCTGGGTCTAGGATTGTTCCTAGATTGGCTGGGAGGATTGTTGTTTTGGTGATCTGTTCATTCTGTCCACAGGAGGAGTACCTGAGGAGCGCCCCATTAATTCGTCTACTGCATTCCAGGTATTTCCCATGTAGCTAAAACTGAAATTTCATTCCTGAACTGCATGAAATCGTATTTCTATTGATTCCTGTTTATATATGCTTAGATATATGCATGAAAATGATCTCCTAAACTGTAAAAAGGGGAAAATGATAGTTTGTAACTGCTGTCTTAATTAAATTACATAAACATGGATTAATCCTTAGAAACAGCAGTGATTCTCTGTTAATTGATTTAGCAAAGCTCTGAAATTTTCTGAAACTAAGTGAAGAATTGTGAAGAATTTAGAAATCCATCATCTAGGCTATTACATTCATTGGAAGATTCACCGATCCAAAGATGAAGCAAATGTTTCATCAGGAACTCCCACTTGTGGAATTCACAGGATGATGGTATGATGACATAAGAGATGAAGTTGATCAAGGGGTTGAAGATCTCTTCAATCAAGGAAGTTGTTGATAGAAGCCTAGATGGACTAAAGACAAATGAGGTATGTATGCTTGTATTTGATTTTATAAAGTCATGTTGTATGGTTGAAGGTAACTTGGATCACTACTCTATTTTTGAGAAGCATGATCAAAGGAAAGGAATCTCCTCCTATGAAAGAATGTCGAAAGGCATGGGTCAGACTAGATGGAATCAACATAATATGTCCTCATATGGAATATGAGGTGGTTGACTTCAATTGAGGAACTCTGAATGGAAGCTCTTGGGAATGAAATCTGTGAAGAAAGGAAGGAAGAGATCATAAGATATGCAACCATGGTAAAGGCAATCAACATCCAAAAGACCAAGAAGATTTGACTAGAAAATCTCCTGGAAAGATATGAATACTCTGATAGAAGTCTGAAAAAGATGGAGACCCTTGACAATGGATATCTTTGGGAGATGTGTCAACATATATGCATGATGTTGATACCTACAGGAAGATGTCATGATTGAAGACCATCACAAAGGTAAGTTTGATTTAAGTATTCATTTCTTATTTTGAACAAACATCTGGATGGGCTTATGTAGGACTGCCAAAGAGCAGAACTATGGATGTCTTCCTAGAAAGACCATGTAGAAGGATGAAAGATCCTTCCGAAAAAAAAGGAATGAAGAAAGCAACAAGGTATGAAGACAGGCCAAATGTAGACTGATAGATCACTTTCTGTTGAAAGGAATAATGACATGACTAAGTCATGGATGAGAGTGATGGATGGTCTATGCCCTATATGAAGAAGTCTCAAATGAAGAAGACTCCATAACAAGGAATAAATTCATGACATCAAAGGAAGGAGTTCTTCAAAGCAGTTGGTTGTCCTGTTAATTTCAGCTGAGGAGCTGTTGTAAGTCCCTGATTAAGAGGGAGCCTGGAAACAAGTTTCTCACTTGGAAGAAACTTGGAAATTCCTAAGCCAAGAGGTGTTGAAAAGTGTAACTAGGATTGGTCTTCATATTGACTATGTAATTATGGATTTATGTAAAGTAGAAGACAAAGATAATAAAATGTATTGTGTACTTGCTTCATGGGTTTCATGAGCAAGAGTTTATTATAGGTTAATAGACTTCTTCTTGGTGTTTATCTAGGCTTTTTTCTTCTAGGGATAAATGTAATTAAGTGGCATATATGTATGGAGGATCTAGTCTCATGAAATGCTCCAAGACCTTGTCCTAGAAGCCATGGAAGAATGGCTCCAATCAGCCCTCACGCAAACACTGGAAGACAAGCTTAAAAGATGTGTTAAAGTCAGCCTTCATCAGTTGGACTAGTCGGCCTACATGCTAACTGGCAGGTCGGCCTAAAGACGGAGTAATTGTCTATATATATACCTTTGTTTTGCGTTCATTTGAGGAGATAGTTCAGTCATCTCTAAGTGCAATGCGGATTATCTCTTAAGTGAAGTGCGGATTTTAGTGTAGATGTTTAAAGGGTTCAGAATTGGTTTATATATATATATATATATATATATATATATATATATATATATATTCGTATATGATAAGGTGTTGCAGCATACATTTCAGTGCAGATGCTTGAAGGATTTCCGAACTGATATATATATATATCATCTAAGTGTTATAAGGTGTTGTGGCATACTAAAGCAGAAGTGCGGATTGTCTTGAAGCAAGCTACATCATGACAAGGAAGTGCAAGAGCAGGGTTGAAGTAACGGATTTTGTCCAAAGATAGTTTACGAACTATCCTAAAGTGAAGCAGTTTATAAAGGGTGACATTGAGACAGTGGTCGAAAGGATAAAGAAAGAAGGAAAGTAAATCTATGACTTACTTTCCTAACTACAACCTATATATATCTCATGCAACTAAAGGTTCAAAGGAAGTACTGGTGCAGAACAATGCAACTTGGTGAAGAGAAGAAAGACCAGCAATGAAGGACATCAAAGAAGTAAGGACAACTTCTTGGATGCATAAATTGTTGAAATTTGGTTACCAGAGGATAGGTGGTTCCCTAAGGCTTTGATCTTTGGCCTAGGGAAAAGTGTCCAAAAGAATCTAATTTTTCTCCTAAAGTGACTTTAATAAAGTCAATGTGAAATTAAAAAGGAAAAGTGACTTTGGAAATAAATGACTAAGTGGGTCTTTATTAAAGTGGGGTGAATTAAAAAATAGAAAGTGAGATTTAAATGAGCATTTAATCTCAGCCTTAGATCTAAAGCTATCTCAGCCATTGGATTTAGGGATTCCCCAAAAGTCACTTAGGGTTAGGTTAAAGGAAGAAAAAGAGGGAAAAAGTCATTCATTCTTTCATGAGCAGATTGAGAGAGGAGGAGGAAGAGAGCTGGAGTCATTTTTCAGGGATTGAGCTTGAGAAGGTGAAGGAGAGGCAGACTCAGCAAGTCCGTACAGCAACAAGGAGTGGCAAGCTTTTCGAGGCAGCAAGAGGCTGCGCGAATTTCGAGGCAACAAGGCCTAAGCAACACAGATTTCGAGGCAGCAATCCGTACAACAGTTTTGTGGCACCGTTTTCGAGGAGAAGGATAACACGATTTTTGAGAAAAGGTACAACAGCTAAAGGTACGGATTCCTAGGTGGTTGGGCACGGTTTTTGAGGCAACCAACACGGATTTCAAGGCAACTCTGCTGTAAATTTCTGTACAGTCTGTACGGCCGTACAACTAAGTTCTGGGCACAATTTCCAAGACTACCATTTGCTGTAATAAATTTTTGTTTTCAGTTTTTTTGTTGTTCTGGCACGTTTTCCAAGGCGGAGGCAAACACAGAAAACAAGATAAGTCTGTAATTTATTTGCTGAAATTTTTCCTGTGTATTTCACCTCTCTGTAAAAGCATTTTCCAGAAATAAGAAGGAGCTTTCGAACTAGTTTTCCCCAAGAGTTGTAGGGGGTTTTTCTAGGGTCACATTGACCAAAAATCAATGTGTCTATTTTTCTGTGTGGCTGATTTATTTTGCTGAGTTTTATTTCTGCATTTCCAGCATTGTGAAAATTTTCAGAATTTGTGTTTTCAAAAAATATTTATTTTTTCAGCTTGTTGAATGTAAAGCCATGGGAATGGGCATTTAACTGTATGGAGAAATAAGGTGAAACTGAAAACCGGGATGGGAAACAGAAATTTCTACATGGTATCAAAGCTATTTTGCTGAAAAGGCAGTTTGGGACAGTAAGAAGGAAAAATTACAGCAAGCTGATTTTTCACACAAAAAATTTTACCTTTACTACAGCAGTGTTATTTTCAGCGTATTTAAGACAGCAAGCATGTCTTTGGGCTTGAGGGTGGAGGATAGGTTGGATGGGCATAGTAACTACAGCGTATGGAATGAGAGAATGCAGAGCATCTTTGAGGAGGCAGAAGTCTGGGATATCATGGTGCATACTGCACAAAACCCTATGAATGTGCCTACTGATGTTGTTCAATTGACAGTCTTTAATAAAAAGAATAACAAGGGTAAGAAATGACCAGTAGGCTGGGAATCAGCACCCATTGCATCCTAGAGGGAAAGAAACAGTGCTCATGAGATGTGATGATGACGCAAACCTTACTGCAGGAAAACAACAGAAATAGAAACAGTCCCAAGGAGGTCATGCCCACAGATGGGTGACTGAGAAGATGCATGGAGTGCCCACGTATTTACTGTGAGAGATGCACAGTACTGGGGTCACCATCTACGAGATTAAGGCAGGCAAGGAGTTTACCTCCAAAGAGGCTTTGGCTAAATCCGCCGATGTGGATGAACGTCGTGAGACCCTCCTTTGGGACATTTTGGAGAGGCTTTGCAGATGATACAGGCGTACAAAAATCACAATAAACTAGCTTGGGGTAGCCAAACCACGGAGCAGTGATGCGGATGCAAGACCGTTGGCAAGAGGCGAGAAAGGCAAAGAAAAGAAACAAGCTTGCACAAGCAGTGGTGGGGGCAAAGGTAAAGGTAAACAGGGGAACACGCAGAAGGACTATTCCAAGGTGAAGTGTTGGAATTGTCAGAAGATGGGACACTATGCCGTTGTGTGTCCTGAGAAGAAGAAGAAGGGGAAGAACCAGAACATGGCAGCATCAGCAGAGGTAGAGGACTTTACGGATCACTTTGACCGGGAGTTTGGGTTCATTGCTTGTGAGTCCACTAGTGCAAGATCACCTGCCATGGAGGTTGAGAGGGAGTGTGCATTTCCCTCCACTAGCGAAGCATCTTCAACTATCTGGTATGTTGATAGTGGGGCTTCACGTCATATGACAGGAGTCCGTGAGTACTTCTTAGAGCTTTCAGAGAGTGGCACTAATATAGAGGTAGTACTCGGAGATGACAACGTTGTTAGAGCAGTGGGTGTGGGGACATTGACATTTGGTAGGGAACCCAAACCTCCCTTGAAGGCGTCAGATGTTCTATATGTGCCAGGGACGAGGAAGAACCTCATATCTGTCTCAGCTTTGGAGGACAGAGGATATGAGATACTGTTCAGGAGAGGACATGTGCTGATATATCTCAGGGGCGCTCCAGCTGATTCAGCTAGAGTGATTGGTGTACGCTATGCAAAGGTGTACAAGTTTGCATTTTAGCCCCTTTTGGCATTGAGCAGTGGTACCGGCAGTAGAGCTAGTAGTTCAGAGCTGTGTGAGATTTGGCACCGCTGGATGGGGCACATGTATCATGGAGCCTTGAGGACATTGCGGGAGATCACTACAGGTGTGCCAGATTTCAGTACTGATCACTTTGATACTTGCAGAGGATGTGCGATGGGCAAGTTTGCCAAATCCCCTTTTCCCAGGAGTGACAGCAGAGCGACTGGGATACTTGATTTGATTCATTCTGATGTGAGTGGTCGAATGTCTCATGTTTCCTTGAGTGGATATGAGTATTATGTATTATTCATTGATGATCACTCCAGGAGAACCTGGATTTATTTCTTGAAGACCAAGAGTGAGATCTTCAAGCAGTTTCAGGAGTTCAAAGCTCTTGTGGAGACCCAGATAGGTCGGAAGACCAAGTCCCTGAGGTCGAACAATGGAGGAGAGTACACCCTTGGAGAGTTTGTTGACTATTGTGCAAAGGCAGGCATTAGGAGGGAGCTCACAGTTCCTTACAACCCCCAGCAAAACGGGGTTGCGGAGACAGTGGTTGGAAGGATAAAGAAAGAAGGAAAATAAATCTATGACTTACTTTCCTAACTACAACCTATATATATCTCAAGCCACTGAAGATTCAACTAAAGGTTCAAAGGAAGTACTGGTGCAGAACAATGCAACTTGGTGAAGAGAAGAAGGACCAGCATTGAAGGACATCAAAGAAGTAAGGACAAGGTCTTGGATGCATAAATAGGACAAGGGTCTAATTTTGGGTCATGGTACTTGTCATCTGAAATCTATAAGAAGAAATTCTCGTTGGTTTTCCTCTTCAAGAGGGAGAGGTTTTGCCCTGGCTCTAGAAGCCTAATTCTTGTGTCTCATGTCTTTTGATAATTGACTTGATGAAAGATTTAATAAGCTAACAAGGGAAGACATAAGTAACTCAAGTAACCTCACAAGTAATTATCAAGAAGAGAGTTTTGAATTAATCACTAGCCCTCCAAATTCTCAACATGGTATCGGAGCAAAAGTGTTGAACTCAAGGGCTTCTTGACAAAGAGACACTCCAGGAAGCAAAAATCAAAGTTTGGGTAAAGAATCAAATCATTTTGCAAGAAAGACTCTCAAGCTATTTTCGAGAAAGATCTTCATCTCAACTTCTCAAGAAAATAATCTTTGCCATCAAAGACTTACATTCAAGGCATTGTTAGAAGAGGACATCATCTTTTGAAGATAGCATTTGTCATCAAGGATTCAAGAACACCTAGATTGAAGATTTCTATATTAGAAGAAGCTCCTAACTCCTTCGTCATCATCAAGGAAGCTGCAAACCACTCTACTCAAGTAAGTATCTATCACCTTACTTAAATTTTTCAAGGTGACTTATTGTAAAGAGAGCAACAAGCTAGTTGGGTCATCAAACTTTAGTGCATGGAAGAAAAGGACAGATTTCAATTTAATTAAAGACGAATTTATGGACTACATCGAAGAATCAACAATTTGTTGACAATTTGGAGGGCTGGAGATTAATTCAAATTCTCTTCTTGGTAATTACTTGTGAGGTTACTTGAGTTACTTATGTCTTCCCTTCGTTAGCTTATTAAATCTTTCATCAAGTCAATTATCAAAAGACACGAGACACAAGAATTAGGCTCCTAGAGCCAGGTCAAAAACCTCTGCCTCTTGGAGAGGAAAACCCACGAGAAAATCTTCTTATAGATTTCAGATGACAAGTACCATGACCCAGAATTAGACCCTTGACCTATTTATGCATCCAAGACCTTGTCCTTACTTCTTTAGTGTCCTTCAATGTTGATCCTTCTTCTCTTCACCAAGTTGCATTGTTCTGCACCAATACTTTCTTTGAACCTTGAGTTGAATCTTCAGTTGCTTGAGATATATATAGGTTGTATTTAGGAAAGTAAATCTCAGATTTACTTTCCTCCTTTCTTTCACTTTACACCTACTTCTTCTTTGCAGACCACTGTCCCAACAACTTCAATTTATATTAGTCTACAAACTATCTTTGGACAGATACATACTTCAAGATGATATCATGCCCATACTCATGCACTTGATAGATCCGGACTTCAACACTGTTGTTGCACTGGAACAGATCCGCACTTCAACATAGAAACTGATCCACACTTTAATATATAAATGTTGTCCCTGATCTGACCCTTTCTCGTTGTAATTTCTTCAGTATAGTCTGCACTGAAATCCTTCATGCATCTGCACTGAAACACTTCATGCATCTGCACTTCAATCCACACTGAAACACTTCATGCATCTGCACTTAAATCCGCACTGAAACCCTTTATGCATCCACACTTAACTTCAGAGATAGCCCACACTTTAGTGGCAAAGATAACTGAAATTTTGTGCTTTCTGCGAAGGCTACAGGGGTATATATAGTTGTTTGCCCCTGTATATAAGTCGACTTGACTTGGTAAACCGGTGTGACTATTTCGGAGCCGACATGACTGTTATGAGGCCGACTTCTAATACATCATTTAATCTTATCTTTTAGTGTTTGAGTGAGGGGCGATAGAACCATTCTTCCACGGTTTATAGGACAAGGTCTTGGAGCATTTCATGAGACTAGATCCTTCATATATATAGGTGACTTAATTACATTTATCCCTACAAGACAAAACCCTAGATAGACATCAAGAAGAAGTCTATTAACTTATAATAAACTCTTGCTCATGAAACCCATGAAGCAAGTACAAAATACATTTTATTATCTTTGTCTTCTACTTTTCATAATTACATAGTCAATATGAAAACTGATCCTAGTTACACTTTTCAACACCCCCACTTAACTAGGGAGGTATTCATACAGGTACATGGTCACTTTCAAACTAAAGAATCTCATAAGAAGAATCAGATTGGTAATCGCATCTGGATAGCATCATATCAACCAGCATTGCCCTAGTGCAAGGCCTTGACTAACAGCCCCATCTCTCAACGAGACAATGGGCTACAATGCAGGCAAGACACATGACTTATAGACACCATAGTCATTGTCTCTCCAAGGTACATACCCACCCAGGTGTTCCCAGAGTATGACCTTCTTGGACTATTCTTCTATTGGTCCTCGACTACTCTTATCTTGAATGCCCTATCTCATTCTCAAAGAGTATCGAATGCCAGATGATTACCCAATCCTCCATTTTGTCTTCCAGGCAAAGACCAGAATGATGTGTCTATCCATTCTCTCCACATGGCCTTCACTAAGACTTACGACTATTAGTCATGGTCTAGTGCTTGACACATGTATTAGAGAATCACATATGTCACTCACTCTCAACTCAGGAAGGACATACTTCAAGTTTCTGCCAAGTAAGAAACTTACCACCAGGCTCCCTCTCAACCAGGGTCCTGCAGCAACAATCCAGCAACTCATGAAGAATTCCTCCCCTCGATGTCATGGATTTCGATATTGAGGAATCTTCAACTTTTGGCTTCATAGGGCACAAATCATCCATCACTTTTAGTCAAGAGTCATGTCCACTATCAGAAAGTGATTCATCAATCTTTCTCATCTGGTCCATCGTTATGCCATGTTGCTTTCATTTGAATCATCTCCAAGGATCATACATCCTTTCTCATGATTAGCAGCCCTGCACAAATTCATTCAGATAAACATATACATATGAACTTTTAAAACAAAAGTTACCTCAGTGATGATCTTTCACCATGACATCTTCCTGTAGGCATCAACATCCTTTATTCAGATTGACACATCTCCTAATGATATGTTTTGTCAAGGGTCTTCTTCTTTACCAGACTTCTGTCAGAGTCGACATATCCTCCTAAGAGATCTCTAAGTCCCATCTTCTTGGCTTCCGGATGATAGCTGCCTCTTGATATGGTTTCATTTCATGATCTCTTCCTCTCTACATATTCTTCATTCCCAGGAACTTACAAATTTTCTAGTTTCTCGTTCGTATACAACCACCTCATATTCCATGAGGATATAATATGTTGATTTCATATGTCAGTGCATCGAGAGATCCTCCTTCATAGATCATACTTCTAAATATGAAAGTCTATTACCTGCAACCATATGACATGACTTCACAACATCCAGTGCCAGCATATAAATATATACATACCTCATGCCTTTATAATTTAAGTCATCCTATAGCAGTTTTACTAGAATGAAGAGTTGCATTCCCTTGGCCTACTCCATCAATATGTCATTACATCCCAGAATTCTGTAGCGTGGAATTCTTGATGAAACCATTATGCTTTCTTTCTAATTAGTGAATTCATAGAGAACTCCATTAGAAAAATATGAGCACTAGTTTTTATGATGACCCTTGATCTCGATAACTGCCTTCCATCAGTGAGGTGTTCCAGGAGCTTGTTTTATTGAGAGCTCCCGCCATGCTTCGATCATGATGTTGTAATATACACTACTTCTTATCATACTATTTTACAACCAACAGAAATCACTTAAAGGAGAAGATGATCTCAATCATAGTGGAAATCCCTCACTTCTTCTTTCTTCGATTTATTTACATTAGGTTCTTTTCTTATATCTGAGATATGGGCTTCTTCCTTTTTCCTCTTGTTCTTTCTAAATTTAGGACAATCTCGTCTATAATGCCCAAAATCATTACATCCAAAGCATCATGCCTTGTCCACATTTCTTTTCTTATTCTGAGGACCAATTTTACCGAATCTTCCTTTCTTCCTGGACATGGTGTCAAAGGCTTGATTCCCTACACTTGATCCTACTTTCAATCTGAATTCTTCTATCTTACCTAGACTTTGGAATGGCATGGCTTCTTCTCTCCCATATATGCTGGAAGTGCAGCCTCTCCATTTTTACGGTAAAGCATTTTGTACCATAGTGAGTATTTCTCTATCAGACATTACTTCTCCCAACTTCAGTAGTTGATCTCATATTGCGAAAATCTCCATCAAATATGGAATTATTCCTTCCTTCTATATTCTCAATTTGTATAGTTTTTGTCTCAGGGATATTATTTCCTTTGTAGAACCTTTTGAGAATAGTTCCACCAATTTATCGTATATTTCTTTTCGAGGATTCTAGCTTTGATACATAGGGAATGAGAGAGTCTTTTATGGATTCTATAAGAATCCTTTGGGCTCTTATGTCTCCCTTCATGTATTTGATATATGCTAGAATGTCTTCTTTTGGAGGTTGAGTTGTAGATCCTTCTATGAAGCCCATAACTTCATTTTCAATTAGCTTTAGATCTGTTCTTTTCTTCCATGCATTGAAGTTTGATAACCCAACCAATGTGTTGCTCTCTATACAATAAGTCATCTTCACAGATTTAAATAAATTCATAGATACTTACTTGAGTGAGTGACTTTTTCCTTCAACAGCTTCCTTGATGATGATGAAGGAGTTAGAAGATTCTTCTAAGATAGAAATCTTCAATCTAGGTGTTCTTGAATCTTTGATGCCAAGGGATATCTTCAAAAGATGATGTCCCGTCTTCAATCAATGTCTTGAATGAAAATCTTTGATGGCAAAGATTATTTTCTTGAAAAGTTGATCCTTTGAATGATATGAAGATCTTTCTCAAAAATAGCTTGAGAGTCTTCCTTGCAAACTTATTTGACTTTTCACCCAAACTTTGACTTTTGCTTCCTGGAGTGTCTCTTTGTCAAGCAGCCCTTGAGTTCAACACCTTAGCTCTCATTCGGATTCCAAGTTGAGAATTTGGAGGGCTAGAGATTAATTCAAATACTCTTCTTGGTAATTACTTGTGAGGTTACTTGAGTAACTTATGTCTTCCCTTCGTTAGCTAATTAAATCTTTCATCAAGTCAATTATCAAAAGACACGAGACACAAGAATTAGGCTCCTAGAGCCAGGGCAAAAACCTCTCCCTCTTGGAGAGGAAAACCCACGAGAAATTCCTCTTATAGATTTTAGATGACAATTACCATGACCCAGAATTAGACCCTTGACCTATTTATGCATCCAAGACCTTGTCCTTACTTCTTCAATGCCCTTCAATGTTGATCCTTCTTCTCTTCACCAAGTTGCACTGTTCTGCACCAGTACTTCCTTTGAATCTTCAATTGAATCTTCAGTTGCTTGAGATATATATAGGTTGTAGTTAGGAAAGTAAATCTCAGATTTACTCTCCTCCTTTCTTTCACTTAAATCTCAGATTTACTTTCCTCCTTTCTTTCACTTTATGCTTGCTTCTTCTTTGCAGACCACTATCCCAACAGCTTCACTTTATATTAGACTGCAAACTATCTTTGGACAGATACATACTTCAAGATGATGTCATGCTCATACTCATGCACTTGATAGATCCGCACTTCAACACTGTTGTTGCACTGGAACAGATCCGCACTTCAACATAGAAACTGATCCGCACTTTAATATATAAATGTTGTCCCTGATCTGACCCTTTCTCGCTGTAATTTCTTCAGTATAGTCCGCACTGTAATCCTTCATGCATCTGCACTTTAAATCCGCACTAAAACACTTCATGCATCTGCACTGAAACACTTCTTGCATTTGTACTTAAATCTGCACTAAAACCCTTCATGCATCTGCATTTAACTACAGAGATAGGCCACACTTTAGTTGCAGAGATAACTAAAATTCTTTGTTTTTTGCAAAGGCTAAAAGGGTATATATAGTTGTTTGCCCCTGTATATAAGCCGACCTGACTTGGTGAACCGGTGTGACTATTTCGGAGCCGACATGACTGTTATGAGGCCGACTTCTAATACATCATTTAATCTTATCTTTCAGCGTTTGAGTGAGGGCCGATAGAGCCATTCTTCCACGGTTTCTAGGACAAGGTCTTGGAGCATTTCATGAGACTAGATCCTTCATATATATATGACACTTAATTACACTTATCCCTAGAAGACAAAACCCTAGATAGACATCAAGAAGAAGTCTATTAACCTATAATAAACTCTTGCTCATGAAACCCATGAAGCAAGTACAAAAAAAAAATTATTATCTTTTTCTTCTACTTTTCATAATTACATAGTCAATATAAAGACAGATCCTAGTTACACTTTTCAACACCCCCTCTTAACTAGGGAGGTATTCATACAGGTACATGGTCACTTTCAAACTAAAGAATCTCATAAGAAGAATCGGATTGGTAATCGCATATGTATAGCATCATATCAACTAACATTGTCCTAGTTCAAGGCCTTGACTAACAGCCCCATCTCTCAACGAGACAATGGGCTACAATGTCGGCGAGACACGACTTATAAACACCATGGTCATTGTCTCTCCAAGGTACACACTCCACCCAGGGATTCCCAGAGTATGACCCTCTTGGACTATTCTTTTATTGGGTAGCCAGCCCTCAAAGAATATTGGTCCTCGACTACTCTTATCTTGAATGCCCTATCTCGTTCTCAAAGAGTATCGAATACCAGATGATTACCCAATCATTCATTTTTTCTTCCAAGTGAAGACCAGAATGATGTGTTTAACCATTCTCTCCACATGGCCTTCACTAAGACTTACGGTTGTTAGTCCTGGTCTAGTGCTTGACACGTGTATTAGAGAATCACATATGTCACTCCCTCTCAACTCAGGAAGGACATACTTCAAGTTTCTTCCAAGTAAGAAACTTACCACCAGGCTCCCTCTCAACCAAGGTCCTGCAGCAGCAATCCAGCTACTCATGAAGAATTCCTCCCCTCGATGTCATGGATTTCGATATTGAGGAATCTTCAACTTTTGGCTTCATAGGCACAGATCATCCATCACTTTCAGTCACGAGTCATGTCCACTATCAGAAAGTGATTCCTCAGTCTTTCTCATCTGGTCCATTGTTATGCCATGTTGCTTTCCTTCGAATCATCTCCAAGGATCATACATCCTTTCTCATGATTAGCAGCCCTGCACAAATTCATTCAGATAAACATATACATATGAACTTTTAAAACAAAAGTTACATCAGTGATGATCTTTCACCATGACATCTTCTTGTAGGCATCGACATCCTTTATTTAGATTGACACATCTCCTAATGATATGTTTAGTCAAGGGTCTTCTTCTTTACCAGACTTCTGTCAGAGTCTACATATCCTCCCAGGAGATCTACTCGTCACATCTTCTTGGCTTTCGGATGATAGCTGCCCCTTGACATGGTTGCATTTCATGATCTCTTCCTTTCTGTACATTCTTCATTCCCAGGAACTTACAAATTTTCCAGTTTCTCGTTCATATACAACCACCTCATATTTCATGAGGATATATTATGTTGATTTCATCTATCAATGCACCGAGAGATCCTCCTTCATAGATCATACTTCTAAATATGGAAGTCTATTACCTGCAACCATATGACATGACTTCACAACATCCAGTGTCAGCATATAAAATATACATACCTCATACCTTTATCATTTAAGTCTTCCTGTAGCAGTTTTACTAGAATGAAGAGCTTCATTCCCTTGGCCTGCTCCATCAATATGTCATCACATCCCAGAATTTTGTAGCATGGAATTCTTGATGAAACCATTCTGCTTTCTTTCTAATTAGTGAATTCATAGAGAACTCCATTAGAAAAATATCAGTATCAGTTTTTATGATGAGCCTTGATCTTGAGATATATATAGGTTGTAGTTAGGAAAGTAAATCTCAGATTTACTTTCCTCCTTTCTTTCACTTTACGCTTGCTTCTTCTTTGCAAACCACTGTTCCAACAGCTTCACTTTATATTAGTCTGCAAACTATCTTTGGACAGATACATACTTCAAGATGATATCATGCTCATACTCATGCACTTGATAGATCCACACTTCAACATTGTTGTTGCATTGGAACAGATCCGCACTTTAATATATAAACGTTGTCCCTGATCTGACCCTTCTCGCTGTAATTTCTTCAGTATAGCCCGCACTGAAATCCTTCATGCATCTGCACTTTAAATCCGCACTAAAACACTTTATGCATCTGCACTTAAATCCACACTGAAACACTTCTTGCATCTGCACTTAAATCCGCACTGAAACCCTTCATGCATCCGCACTTAACTTTAGAGATAGCCCGCACTTTAGTTGCAGAGATAACCAAAATTCTGTGTTTTCTGCAAAGGCTACAAGGGTATATATAGTTGTTTTCCCCTGTATATAAGCTGACCTGACTTGGTGAACTGGTGTGACTATTTGGGAGTCGACATGACTGTTATGGGGCCGACTTCGAATACATCACTTAATCTTATCTTTCAGTGTTTAAGTGAGGGCCGATAGAGCCATTCTTTCACGGTTTATAGGACAAGGTCTTGGAGTATTTCATGAAACTAGATCCTTCATATATTTATGAACTAAATTACATTTATCCCTAGAAGACAAAACCCTAGATAGACATAAAGAAGAAGTCTATTAACCTATAATAAACTCTTGCTCATGAAACCTATGAAGCAAGTACAAAATACATTTTATTATCTTTGTCTTGTACTTTACATAATTACATAGTCAATATGAAGACCGATCCTAGTTACACTTTTCAACACAATTCAACCACCAAAAAAAGATGCTCCAGCTCATGCCAAATACATGAATGGAGAAATCCGAACCCAGAGGATTCTCATAGAATCCATCAAAGACTCACGCATTCCCTATGTATCAAAACTAAAGTTTGCTAAAGAAATATATGAGAAATTGGTGGAGCTATTCTCTACGAGTACTTCAGGAGAAGCAATCTCTCTAAGACAAGAACTATATAAAATGAAATTGTCAAGGGAAGAAGGAATCACTCCACACTTTATGAGCATTTCTGAAATAATAGATCAATTGCAAAAACTGGGAGAAGTAATGTCTAACACTGAGATGACTACAGTGGTGTTGAATGCTCTGCGAGGGGAATGGGAAAACTTCACTTCAAGTTTATACGGGAAGAAAGAAGCCACACCATTCCATGATTTATGGTCTCTATGTAAAATAGAGGAAACAAGACTGAAAGCCAAAGCTGACACAGGACCAAGTGAAGAGAATCAAGCCATTGCAGCCACATACAGGAAGAAAGAAAGATTCGGAAAATTTGGTCCTCAGAATAAAAGAAGGAATATGGACAAAGTACGATGCTTTGGATGTAATGAACTTGGGCATTATAAAAGAGATTGTCCTAAATCTAAAAAGAACTAGAGAAAAAGGGAAGAAGCCCATATCTCAAATATGAGGGAAGAACATGATGCAAAGAAATCTAAGAAAGAAGAAACGAGGGATCTCCACTATGATTGAGATCATCTTCTCCTTTAAGTGATTTATGTTGGTTGTAAAATAGTATGATAGGAAGCAATGTATATTACAGCATCATGATAAAAGCATGGTAGGAGCCCTTGGTGAAGCAGCTCCAGGAAAACCTCTCTGATAACATTACTTATGGAAGGCAGTCATCAAGATCAAGGGTCATCATAAAAACAGAATTCTGGGATGTGATGACATATTGATGGAGCAGGCCAAGGGAATGAAGCTCTTCATTCTAGTGAAACTGCTACAGGATGACTTAAATGATAAAGGTATGAGGTATGTATATATTTATATGCTGACACTGGATGTTGTGAAGTCATGTCATATGGTTGCAGGTATTAAACTTCCATATTTAGAAGTATGATCTATGAAGGAGGATCTCTTGGTGCATTGACAGATGAAATCAACATAATATATCCTCATGGAATATGAGGTGGTTGTATACGAACGAGACACTAGGAATTTGTAAGTTCCTGGGAATGAAGAATGTGCAGAAAGGAAGGGATCATGAAATGCAACCATGTCAAGAGGCAGTTATCATCCAGAAGCCAAGAAGATGTGACTAGGAGATCTCTTGGGAGGATATGTAGACTCTGACATAAGTCTGGTTAAGAAGAAGACCCTTGACAAATCATATCATTAGGAGATGTGTCAATTTGAATAAAGGATGTCGATGCCTACAGGAAGATGTCATGGTGAAAGATCATCACTGAGGTAACTTTTGTTTTAAAAGTTCATATGTATATGCTTATCTAGATGAATTTGTGCAGGGCTGCTAATCATGAGAAAGGATGTGTGATCCTTGGAGATGATTCAAAGGAAAGCAGCATGGCATAACGGTGGACTAGATGAGAAAGACTGATGAATCACTTTCTGATAGTGGACTTGACTTGTGACTGAAAGTGATGGATGATCTATGCCCTATGAAGCCAAAAGTTGAAGATTCTTCAATATCGAAATCCATGACATCGAGGAGAGGAATTCTTCGTGAGTAGTTGGATCGCTGTTGCAGGACCCTGGTTGAGAGGGAGCCTGGTGGTAAGATACTTACTTGGAAGAAACTTGAAGTATGTACTTCCTGAGTTGAGAGGGAGTGACATATGTAATTCTCTAATACATGTGTCATGCACTAAACCAGGACTAACAGCCGTAAGCCTTAGTGAAGGCCATATGGAGAGAATGGATAGACACATCATTATGGTTTTCACCTGGAAGACAGAATGGAGGATTGGGTAATCACCTGGCATTCGATACTCTTTGAGAATGAGATAGGGCATTCAAGATAAGAGTAGTTGAGGATCGATATTCTTTGAGGGTTGGCTACCCAAGAGAAGAATAGTCTAAGAAGGTCATACTCTGGGAACACCTGGGTGGAGTACGTACCTTGGAGAGACAATGACTATGGTGTCTATAAGTCATGAGCCTCGCCAGCATTGTAGCCCATTGTCTTGTTGAGAGATGGCGTTGTTAGTCAAGGCCTTGCACTAGGACAATGCTGGTTGATATGATGCTATACAGATGTGATTACCAATCTGATTCTTCTTATGAAATTCTTCAGTTTGAAAGTGACCATGTACCTGTATGAATACCTCCCTAGTTAAGAGGGAGTGTTGAAAAGTGTAACTTGGATCGGTCTTCATATTGACCGTGTAATTATGGTTTTATGTAAAGTAGAAGACAAAGATAATAAAATGTATATTGTACTTGCTTCATGGATTTCATGAGCAAGAGTTTATTATAGGTTAATCGACTTCTTCTTGATGTCTATCTAGGGTTTTGTCTTCTAGGGATAAATGTAATTAAGTGTCATATATGTATGGAGGATCTAGTCTCATGAAATGCTCCCAGACCTTGTCCTAGAAGCTGTGGAAGAATGGCTCCAATCAGCCCTCACTCAAACGCTAGAAGACAAGCTTAAAAGATGTGTTAAAGTCGGCCTTCATCAGTTGGACTAGTCGGCCTACATGCTAACTGGCAGGTCAACTTAAAGACAGAGTAATTGTTTATACATATACCTCTGTTCTGCGGTCATTTGAGGAGAGAGCTCAATCATCTCTAAGTGCAGTGTAGAGGTGCAGTAAGTGCAGTGCGGAAGAGCAGTAAGTGCAATAAGTGTAGTGCGGAAGTACAGTAAGTGCAGTGCGGATTATCTCTTAAGTGAAGTGCGGATTTCAGTGCAAATGTTTAAAGGGTTCATAACTGGTCTATATATATATCTGTATATGATAACGTGCTGCAACATACATTTCAGTATGGATGCTTGAATGATTTCAAAACTGATATATATATCCGTGTATGATCTAAGTGTTATAAGGTGTTGCGGCATACTAAAGCAGAAGTGCGGATCACCTTGAAGCAAGCTACAGCATGACAAGGAAGTGCAAGAGAAGGGTTGAAGTAACGGATCTGTCCAAAGATAGTTTGTGGACTATCCTAAAGTGAAGTTGTTGATAAAGGGTGACATTGAGACAGTGGTCCGAAGGAGAAAGAAAGAAGGAAAGTAAATCCTAACTACAGCCTATATATATCTCAAGCAACTAAAGATTCAACTAAAGGTTCAAAGGAAGTACTGGTGCAGAACAGTGCAACTTGGTGAAAAGAAGAAGGACCAGCATTGAAGGACATCAAAGAAGTAAAGACAAGGTCTTGGATGCATAAATAGGTCAAGGATATAATTCTGGGTCATGGTACTTGTCATCTGAAATCTATAAGAAGAATTTCTCATGGGTTTTCCTCTCCAAGAGGGAGAGGTTTTGTCATGGCTCTAGGAGCCTAATTCTTGTGTCTCGTCTCTTTTGATAATTGACTTGATGAAAGATTTAATAAGATAACAAAGGGAAGAAATAAGTAACTCAAGTATCCTCACAAGTAATTATCAAGAAGAGAATTTTGAATTAATCACTAGCCCTCCAAATTCTCAACAAGAGGGAGCTTAGGTACATTCCTTGTGTAGGAATGAGTACATTCCTTTATTGGAATATGTCCTCCCTAATTAAGAGAGAGAGATAGACACATCATTCTTGTCTTCACCTGGGAAGACAGAATGGAGGATTGGGTAATCATCTGGCATTTGATACTCTTTGAGGATGAGATAGGGTATCCAAAATAAGAGTAGTCGTAGAGGACCGATATTCTTTGAGGACTGGGAAGCCATGATAAGAATAGTCCTGGTGGAACACACCCCGAGAACCCAAGTAGGGTATGTTCCAAGAGAGACAATGATTAGGGTGTCTATAAATCATTGGTCTCGACAGCATTGAGCTCAGATCTTGTGGAGAGATAGAGTTGTTAGTCAAGGCCTTGGTATGTGACAATGTTGGTTGATATGATGCTATACAGATGGGTTACCAATCCGATTCTTCTTACGAGAAATTCTTCAGATTGAGAATGACCAAGTACGATTATGAATACCTCCCTAGTTAAGAGGGAGTGTTGAAAAGTGTAACTAGGTTCGATCTTCATAATGACATGTAATTGTGACTCATGTAAATGATGTAATGAAGAAAATAAAATTATTATTGTAAACCTTGCTTCATGGGTTTCATGAGCAAGTGATTTTATTTTAGTTGGCTCTCATTGAGAGCAATAGGATTTGTCATTTAAGTCAAAGAAATTAATGTCATGTATGAAGAGCTCTTCTTGAGCATGTGTCAATGTATATGAGTCTAGACTCTATACAATGTCTAGAAAGCCCTCCAAATACAAGCACAGTCCTCCTCTTCAAGTCGTCCTCAAAACAAATGAATGAACAAACTCAAGTCGTCTCAAAATGAAGACACAATTGTTCACTAGTTCAAGTCGGCTTATTCACTTTGGCAAACTACTATATATACCCATGTGGACTTCGCTTAAAACACAGTCAGTATAGTTCGGATCTCTCTAAGTTTTAGGATGAGGAGAACAGAAGTACAGTTCGGATCTCTGAGTTTTGTCGGATGGGTAAATAGAGATACAGTTCACATGAACCACAGCAACCTTCTCAGCATACCTATTGTGGATCATAGTGAAGATGATAAACAGAGTTTCGGTGTCATGTTATAGTTATGTTTCGGTGCCTTTCCTGTAGATATTTCAGTACAATCACAATGATACAATCTCAGTGAAATCACAGTAAAAGGTCTCGGTGCTACATCAATGCTATATCGGGAAAAAGGGCTTGGTGCCCTCACAAAAGTAAGGTCTCGGTATCATGACAGCGAGGAGGTTTCACTATAAAGATATCGATGTGAAAACAGTGATAAGATCTCAGTGACAATGTCTCAATCATCAGAAGATCGAAGAGGATACGAAAGAGAAGACATTCAAGAGAACTAGTGTCTTGGTCTTGGAGTGGCTACTAGGTCAAGGGTCTTGGTCTTGGAATTCGTCAATTAGAATCTCTTGTTGAGATTGCAACAAGATGATGAGCTTAGTGAAAAGAGTCGCCTTCACTAAGTGGGCCCGCAGGCTATTTTTGGCGCAAGTCTATTTTTAGACATGTCGATCATATTCTATGAGTTGCAGGATGCTATTTGTGGATGGTTGGTCAAGTTGGAAAAATAGATGGACTTCTATTTTTAGACATATTGAGCAAAATCTATTTTTAGATTGCCAGTCTAAAAATATTCTAAAAATATATATGTCAAATATTATTAGCTCTTAATAATATTTGGACTCTAAACATTATCTTATTCTCTTGGAGCACTTCAGTTAAGTGCACAAATGTGGCACAGGAGCTGACAGAAGGAATTACGTTATTCCTAAGGGTTAAGTGGAGCTATTGCATGGAGACTTCAGTTAGAACTCATGCGACAGAGTTTGGTGGAGTTATTGAGGTAGTTGGTGGAGTTGTGTTCAGTTTAACTCAGTTAGACATAGTTGAGCTAGTTGTATCTAGTCTATCTGATTGATACACTAGTGAGAGTGGTATGAATTAATTATTAGTTAATTCACTAAATATTAACTCATTAATCAACTGAAGAATACATCAGTTAACTACAGTGCATGGACAGTTTCAGTGGAGACCAGTGGAGAGGTAGGTGAAAGAGCAAGTTGACTATCAGTTGTGACTATAGTGTTGCATGAGTTTGCACCACACATTGATGGAGATGCCAATGAGGATTGCGTGAGCAAAGCTGGACCAATTCGAGTTCATTCAGAGCCAATATTCAGCAGGGATTGCGCAGTAGAGGCAGGCTAGCAGGTGGCAAAGATCGATGCATGGATTTGCTAGATCGGGCCTGATTAGTGTGTAGCGATTGTATTGTACTGAGAGCTTGATATGATCAGCTTTGTATGAGGATTTTTACATGATCTCTATGACATATATTATATACAGATAGTTGGGGTTTTTAGCTTCAGGCTTTTCCGTTAAAACATTGTGTTCATATGTGTGAATTTTTATGGTTTCAATGTGTGCATGCAATTGATTTAATTTCCGCAAGTAATGATCAATAGTAGAAGAGACTCTGTATTGTGCATGAAGTCAAATAGTGTGTGATCAGGAGAATCTTGGATGTATAACGCATTAGTTATATAATTTCTACATGGTATCAGAGCGATATTGATCATTGGAGCAATTGCAAAGCATTGAAGCAGTTGAGTTTTGTGCTGGTGGAATTCGAATTTGCAGTAGTGTTTTCTTGGTGTCGAAGTTGAAATGTCTTTCAACGGATTGCGATTGGAGTATGCCCTTGAGGGCAGCTTTTATTATATTGCATGGAAGGACAAGATGGAGGCGGTGCTGGAGGACAATGGGTTGAAGGAGTTCATAGATGCAGAAATTCCAAAACCTGCTTCTAGCGATGCTGCCGCACTCGACGCATGGCAAAAGAAGACAGCAAAATGTCGAAGGATTCTGTTGGAAGGTGTGAAGGATCACATAGTGTCCAGCCTTCATGGTAAAGCTTCTCCATTCTTGATGTGGAAAGCTTTGACAGACTTGTTCCAAAGTAAGAGCGACCAGAGGAAGTTGGCGCTCAAGGATAAGCTCAGGAAAATAAAAATGGAGAAAGGAGACAGTATACCCAAGTACCTCACGAAGTTTGTCCAGTGCAGGGATGAGCTGGGAAGTGTGGGGGTTACTGTAGATGAAGAGGACTTGGTGAGCTTGGCTCTCCTTGGGCTTCCGAAGAGTTGACATTCCTATGAGGACTCTGTCAATGGTCGGGAGAAACTGCCGAGATGGGAGCGACTTTGGTCGGATCTTGTGCAAGAGGAGATAAGGCGGAGTACCAGGGATGGATCTTCATCGAAGAATGAAGATGAAGAAAATTGCGCTTTGGCTGCCAAAGCAAGGAAGGGGAAGAGCAAGAAGAAAACTTCTCAATCAAAAGTAAAGGCAAGAAGCAAGACATGTCCAAGGTGAAGTGCTTTCTGACCGTCACCAACACGGACATCACGCCAATAATTGTCCACAAAGAAGAAAATAAGTGTGTTGTTGGACCCGTAATGGAGAGGCCTTAGCCTTGCGCTTGAGCTTCGGATTTTTCGCCGCGATCGCATGCTTGGTCTCAAGTATGATGGGTCTGGGGCAGGGAAGAGGACAAAGGGTGCGTCTTTCCATATGACCTAGAGACAAAGATTTGTTTACCAACTGATGAGAAGGATCTTGGAGTGCACATCGATATGGGCGATGATGGTAGATACAGTGCGACTGGTATCGGGACCATTTCCTTTGAGAGGGAGTCTAGGAAACCTTTCATCTTGAAGGATGTCATGCATGTTCCAGGATTGAAGAAGAATCTGATCTCTGTGGCGATGTTGGAAGACAAGGGATATGATGTTGTCTTTAGTGAGGGAAAGGCTTTCTTGCACAGTAAGGCAACTGGTGAAACCCGGAGGATAGGGGTTCGAGTTAAGAACCTTTATCAATTGCAGGTAGATGGCTGCGCAACAATGGCAGGCAAGGCAGAAGGAGTGGTGAGTCGCGATGAGGGCAAGCTATGGCACAGGAGATTGGGCCATCTTCACCATGGTGCTTTGAAAATTTTGCAGTAAATTTCTACCAGGCTTCCCAAAGGTACACTTGCGCAGTCAGATCAGTGCAAGGGATGTACTTTGGGAAAATTTGTGAAAGCCACCTTTCATGAGAAGGATAGTTGCGCCATGACGATCCTTGAGAGAATTCACACAGACGTGTGTGGACCTTTCTCAGTAGCTTCGACAGCAAAGCACGGGTATTATGTGATATTTGTTGATGATTTTTCTCGTAAGTGCTGGATCTTCTTCATGCAGAAGAAGAGCGAGACATTCTCTAAGTTTTGTGAGTTTAAGGCACTAGTGGAGAAAGAATCGAGGAAGCAAGTGAAGGCTCTTAGGAGCGATAATGGCGGTGAATTCATCTCTGGCGAATTCAAAGACTTTTGCAGTGCAGAAGGAATTCAAAGAGAGCTCATAGCGCCTCATAACCCACAACAGAATGGGGTCGCGGAGCGAAAGAATAGAACGATCGTGGGTGCTGCACGGGCGATATTGCATGATCAGGGCCTTCCCATACACTTGTGGGCCGAAGCTTGTAACACTGCGGTTTATGTGCAAAACCGTTGTCCTCACAAAGTACTTGGCATGAGTACACCCGAAGAGGCGTTTTTTGGTAAGAAGCCTGATATTTCTCATTTGAATATTTTTGGCTCACCTGTTTACATTCATGTGACGAAGGATGCCAGGAAGAAGCTGGAGCCGACCACAAAGGTTGGGATATTTGTGGGGTACACAGAAACACTCCACAACTATCGTGTGTATTTGCCAGACATTCGGAAGACCGTTGTGCGACGGGATATCAAATTTCATGAGGAAAAAGCCATGAAGTGTTCACTTGAAAGGGAGCCACACTTGCATGCAGATGAGGAGCTATTAGTTCCTAAGGATGAGCCTCAAGATGTGGATCAACCACAAGAGGAGGTTCATGGAGTGGAAGAAACCACTCATGCAGCGCCAACCATCAGAGGGCAGAGGCGCACTACAGAAGCTGAGCGACTAAATCTTGATGCAGAGAAGATTGTAGGAGCACCTACATCACAGCGCAGACAAAGACAGTCACCTGATCGATATACTGGATACATGGCTCTGATGAGCAAGTGTATCCTGACAGAGCCATCCTCTTTCGAGGAAGCTGTGGAGGGCCCTGCATGGGTAGATGCCATGGTGGAAGAGTATGATTCGATTGTCAGAAATAGTGCATGGGAGATTGTCCCAAGGCCGAAAGGGAAATCAGTGGTAGGTTCGAGATGGATCTACAAAGTAAAGCAAGCAGCTGACAAGAGCGTCGAGAAGTAAAAGGAAAGATTTGTTGCCCGGGGCTTCTCACAGATTGAGGGGATCAACTATGAGGAAACCTTTGCACCTGTCGCAAGGTATTCTTCCATACGGAGCATCCTAGCTCTCTCAACGCAGATGGGATGGCACATTCAACAGATGGACGTGAAGACTGCGTTCCTCAACGGAGTCATTGAGGAGGAGGTGTACATAGAGCAGCCCGAAGGTTTTGAGATCTTCAGCAGCGAGTCGCATGTGTGCATGCTTAAAAGAGCATTGTATGGGTTGAAACAAGCACCTCGTGCTTGGTACACAAGGATAGACAGTTATTTCACCGGTCTTGGATTCACCAAGAGTGAGGCGGATCCAAACCTATACCAGATTGTGGTGGAGGATAAGTTGCTGATCATTGTACTTTATGTAGATAATTTGATTTTGACGGGTGATGAACAATTGATACTCTCATGCAAGGTTGATCTTGCAAAAAAGTTTGAGATGAAGGACTTGGGCCTCCTTCATTATTTCCTGGGATTGGAAATTTGGCAACGCAGTGATGGATTGTTTGTGTCTCAAGGCAAGTATGCCCGGGAGATACTGGAGAAGTTCAACATGCATCGCTGCAAGCCTATCGACACTCTTCTTCCTAGTGGTTGGAGGAAAGAGAATGCTACATTGGCAGAGGTAGTGGATGCCACTGTTTACCGACAGTTGGTGGGGTCGCTTATGTATCTAGTCAATACACGCCTGACATATGCTACGCTGTTAACTAGCTTTCACAAGCTATGGTTAAGCCTACCAAACTCTTTTGGAAGGCGGGGAAGCATGTATTGAGATATCTCAGAGGCACATCGAGATATGGATTATGGTACAGACAGTCAGATGAGGTGAAACTTCATGGCTTCACGGATGCAAATTGGGCAGGAAGCCCAACGGACAGAAAGAGCACATCTGGAGGGATTTTCAGTATCGGGTCGACAGCAGTTTCTTGGTACAGCAAGAAGCAGAGATCCGTGGCACTCAGTTCAACGGAGGCCGAGTACATGGCAGCAAGTTTCGCTGCATGCGAGGCTATATGGATGAGGAAGATCCTGGTCGGGTTGTTCGGTTCACACTTAGATCCTCCTGTGATATATTGTGATAATCAGAGTTGCATCAAACTCTCGATTAATCCAGTATTTCATGATAGATCTAAACACATTGACATCCGATATCATCATATCAGAGAGTGTGTGTAGTGGAAGATCACGTTACTTTTTTACATTCCTACGGAGGATCGGGATGCTGATATCTTGACGAAGGCGCTCACCAGGAGCAAATTCGAATACCACAGAGGCAGGATCGGGGTGGCAGATAATCTCTATCTTGTTGAGAGGGAGTGTTGAGATTGCAACAAGATGATGAGCTTAGTGAAAAGAGTCGCCTTCACTAAGTGGGCCCGCAGGCTATTTTTGGTGCAAGTCTATTTTTAGACATGTCGATCATATTCTAAGTTGCAGGATGTTATTTGTGGATGGTTGGTCAAGTTGGAAAAATAGATGGACTTCTATTTTTAGACATATTGGGTAGAATCTATTTTTAGATTGCCAGTCTAAAAATAGATATGTCGAATATTATTAGCTCTTAATAATATTTGGACTATAAACATTATCTTATTCTCTTGGAGCACTTCACTTAAGTGCACAGATGTGGCACAGGAGCTGACAGAAGGAATTACGCTATTCCTAAGGGTTAAGTGGAGCTATTGCATGGAGACTTCAGTTAGAACTCATGTGACAAAGTTTGGTGGAGTTATTGAGGTAGTTGGTGGAGTTGTGTTCAGTTTAACTCAGTTAGACATAGTTGAGCTAGTTGTATATAGTCTAACTGATTGATACACTAGTGAGAGTGGTGTGAATTAATTATTAATTAATTCACTAAATATTAACTCATTAATCAACTGAAGAATACATCAGTTAACTACAGTGCATGGACAGTTTCAGTGGAGACCAGTGGAGAGGTAGGTGAAAGAGCAGGTTGACTATCAGTTGTGACTATAGTATTGCATGAGTTTGCACCACACATTGATAGAGATGCCAATGAGGATTGCGTGAGCAAGGCTGGACCAATTCGAGTTCATTCAAAGCCAATATTCAGCAAGGATTGCGCAGTAGAGGCAGGCTAGCAGGTGGCAAAGATCGGTGCATGGATTTGCTAGATCGGGCCTGATTAATGTGTAGCGATTGTATTGTACTGAAAGCTTGATATGATCAGCTTTGTATGAGGATTGTTACATGATCTCTATGACATATATTATATACAGATAGTTGGGGTTTTTAGCTTTAGGCTTTCCCGTTAAAACATTGTGTTCATATGTGAATTTTTATGGTTTCAATGTGTGCATGCAATTGATTTAATTTCCGCAATTAATGATCAATAGTAGAAGAGACTCTGTATTGTGCATGAAGTCAAATAGTGTGTGATCAAGAGAATCTTGGATGTATAATGCATTAGTTATATAATTTCTACATCACACTTATGAGCTAGCCGAGAGACTGGTTGAGCAGAACATTGGGTTGTTCAGGATATAGTGGACTAGGGAGGAGTTGCTCAGGTTTGGTGGATCATGCAACAATAATGAGTTGAGGAGGAAGGGTCTCTGCTTCATTTGCAAGGGACCTTGGGGACCTTATGACTCATGCTTGAGTGACAGTAAGGAGATGATAGAGGTAGAGCATGAGGAGATTCCTTCTGATTCTCGAGGTGAGGATTCTTCTTTGGACGAGTCCATGGGCTCATACGAGGATACCTCTGAGGAACACGAGTCATGCAGAGATGTTGACAACAGACCAGATTTATATAGTTAGCAGTCAGTGGACCCTATGGGAGACATTCAAGATGATGAATCACTAATGATGATTCAGCACGAGCAGCATATGGTGGAGCATGAGTCAGCTGAGGGGGATGATATGCACAGTATGCATGATAAGCCTTTTGGGGAAAGCCAATCAAAGGTTCATATTGAGCCTGTGATGGATGTACAGCTACCAGTAGGGTCAGCCATTGATTAGGAGCAAACAGATGTACGGACATCTAGCAGGGTGACAGTAGTTGCAGACAATTATCCTCAAGAGGTGTTGGAGATTGACAAGGCAGTTCTATGGGAGGCTAGTAGACAGCAGGAGCATGGAATTTCCAATCAGAGGAGGGAGGATTTGTTGGAGATGGTGGTGCATCTATTTTTGGGGCGACCCACTGATGAGGTGCAAGTAGATGCACAGGCAGTTAGTAGATCTGCAGTACTTTCAGGAAGCAGCACTCTCCAAGAGTACATAGATAGGGATTGCAGCACATCTTTCACAGTGTCACCTATTACAAAGAGAGGGGCCCGCTTCCTCAAACAAATATCGTTGATGGACAGGATAGAGCAGCATGAGTTGGGCATGGCCCGGGCGCAGCATAGTAGACTTATCCCATATGTAGGTGTCCTTGCATTTGATTTTTCCCGAGATATATTGGCGGGAGATTATAATTTGGTATCCTATTGATGGGGTATCGTTCTTAGTTCAGGGCACAATACCGTAGGAGCCCTTAGATGAGAGGGTTATCGCATGTTTAAGTGGGGGTTATGGACCAATAGTTTATGTATTTCAATAGCACTAGCCCAGCATCAGCAAAGTAGGGTTTCTCTCGGCCTATGTCAGAGGTTGGATTGGAGAGAGTTGATGAGTTGGTATTTGCTTCATGGAACAACAGCTATAGCTGGAGACAGAGCACAGTCTGAGCCATGGGACTTGGGCGATGATTGGCCATGGTGGCATTGGGATGCAGGCGGATTGGTTGATGATAAGAAGTGCGTAAGGGTCTCCACATATTTGAAGTAAGCCAACATGAAACATGGAGGTAAGCCGACTTCTTCACATGGAGAATATTATCCATCTTTTGGCCAACTTCAAGAGGTATAGTTACAATGTCTTGGAGTGTAACTTTTACATAGAAGATATGTCTTTTACATGTGTAACATGTCTTCATTTACATGACTCTAATTACCTTTATGACAAGATGACAAATACCTAAAGACATCAAGAAGAAGTCTTTGACCTATAATAAAAACACCTTTCTCATGAAACCCATGAGGCAAGTAACACAATACATTTTATTATTCTTTGCCTTCTTCATTTACATAAAAACATAATTACAAGTCATTATGAAGACCCAACCTAGTTACACTTTTCAACACTCCCTATAACTAGGGAGGTATTTATAATGGTACATGGTCATTCTCAATCTGAAGAGACCTCATAAGAAGAGTTGGATTTGTAACCCATTTGTTTCTGGCATCATATCAATCCAACATTGTTACATAGCAAGGCCTTGAGTAACAGCTCCATCTCATTACGAGACCATGAGCTACAATGTTGGTGAGACCAATGACTATAGACACCATCGTCATTGTCTCCAAGGTACATACTCCACCGGAGTGTTCACTTAGTATGACCTCATAGGACTATTCTTATCGGGATAGCTAATCCTCAAAGAATATCCATCCTGGACTACTCTTATCGGAATGCTCTACCACATTCTCAAAGAGTATTGGACGCCAGATGGTTACCAAATCCCAAAGTACTCCATTCTTTCTTCCAATGAAGACAAGAATGTGTGTCTATCTCTCCCTCTCACATAGGAAGCATACATCCACCAAACCAAGCTTGTCTCTTAGATACACAAGCTTCTTGTTTGGAAGTGATTTTGTCAATATATCAGCTATTTTTTCATCAATGAAAACATACTGAAGTTGTAGCACACCATTTTGTACTAGCTCTCGAACATAGTGATACTTGTTTATGTGCTTTGTCTTTCCTTGAAATACTGGATCTTCAAACAAACGTATACAACTGGTGTTATCACATAGTATCTCTGTAGAGTTCATCGGTCCTTCAAATAAGTCGGATAACAGCTTCCTCAACGAGACCACTTCTTTGCCTACTTCACAAGTTGCAACATATTCAACCTCAACACTACTCAAAGCAACAGTCTCTTGCTTTCTGCTCATCCATGAGACCACAGAGAATCCCAAACTGAAGCATTCGTCAGTGGTGCTCCTGCCATCTTGTTCACTGCCTCCCCAGTCGGAATCTGTATATACAATTAGTTGGACATCATTCCTTCTATTATATTTTAGACAATAGTTGATGGTTCCTTGAAGATATCTCAGAATGTGTTTTGTTGCTAACCAACGATCCTGCTTCGGTTCCACTTGGAACTAACTGAGAATATTTATTGCAAAACATATGTCTGGCCGAGTGTTCACCAAATACATTAGTGAGTCAATCAATTGCCTATATTTGGAAGGATCCACGGGGCTTGAATCAAAACTCGTAAGTCTCTTCAAGTTTGTGATCATCAAAGTGGTCATAGGTTTGCAATCCATCATGCCAAACCTCTTCAGCATCTTGATCACATACTTTCCTTGACCTAGATAGATTTCATCGGGTCCTTGACAGAATTCTAGTCACAAATAGTAATGCATCAAGCCAAGATCCTTCATATCAAATTCTTCTGCTAGTTGTTTCTTACATTCTTTAATTCGTCCTTCTATACCTGTCAATAGAAGATCATCTGCATATAAAAGAATAATTATTAGCTCACCCTTTTCTACTTTGATATATAAGTTTCAGTCAGCAGAACTTTTCTTGAAGCCTAGCCTTTGAAGATATGCATCCATCCTAGCACACCACGCCCTTGGTGCCTGCTTGAGGCCATATATTGCTTTCTTTAATCTACACACATATGCCTTTCTATCCTTGATTTCAAATCCCAAGGGTTGTTCTATGTAGACTTCTTCATCAATTGTGTCATTCAGAAACGCAGTCTTGACATCCATTTGATGGATGTTCCATCCCATTGATGCTGCCAGAGAAATTAGTGATTGAATTGTTGTATATCTTGCGGTAAGAGCAAATGTTTCTTCATAATCAATGCCTTCAAGTTGAGAGAAACCTCTGGCCACAAATCTTGCTTTATATTTATCTATACTTCCATCGATAGCATATTTGATCTTATAGATAAGTAACCACAGATTTGTCTTCGGGCCTAAGTACGATCTCCAATAAAACATTCTTCATAATAGATTGGTATTCTTCATTCATGGCATTCTTCCATTCGGGATTTCGTACAACGTCTTCAAAAGTGGATGGTTCTGCTTTTATAAGTTTTGTCATGTATGCAGCATACCTAGAATATTTCTTGGGTTTCTTACTTTCTCTAAATGTCCCCTTCGCTGCTCCATGACCTTTTGCATCAAGTATTATGGACTTCAACCAATTAGGTCTTTTTCTTGTTTCAGGTATGACCATATGTTGAATGGTTTCACTGGGACCTTCTTTTTCATGGTGAGATTCCTCTACTTCTTGGTCCACTTCTTCCTCAAATATTGGAAGATCTTCATCATCAGAATCTGTGGAAAGATCTTTTGTGTTAAATTTTAGGTACCAGAGGACAAGTGGTTCCCCATGGCTTTGATCTTTTTCCTAGGGAAAAGTGTCCACTCTATTGTACTTCTCCTAAAAATGACTTTATAAGTGGTAAAGTCAGTCTAATATTAAAGTGACTTTATAAGTGATAAAGTTACATTCTAATTTTAAAGTGACTTTATTAACGTCAATAAAGAATTAGAAAGTGAAAAAGTGACTATGGAAATAAAAGGCTAAGTGGATCTTTATTTAAGTGGGTGAGTGATGAAATAGAAATAGTGAAAATAATGTGCATTTATTTTCAGCCCTTGATCTAAAGTTATCTCAGCCATTGGATTTAGGGATCACTCCAAAGTCACTTAGGTTAGGGTAAAAGGAGAGAAGAATAAGAAAAGATCACATTCATTCTTTCATGAGCATTTGAGAGAAAGCAAGAGAGAGCAAGGAGATTTTCTGAGCAGGGAGGAAGTGAAGGAGAGCAAGAAACCTTGGCACGCATCCCAAGGAGGCATTCACAGAGAATCCGTATAGCAAGCGTTCACACGCATTCCAAGATAACAGTCCGTACAACAGTGTTTTGGCATGCATTCCAAGGAGTATGGCACAAATTTAGAGAAAGAGACAACAGGTTGAAGGCGCAATTTTCGAGGCATTGCTAGGCACGAATTTCGAGGAAATTTGTTGTACCTTTTCCGTACAATCTGTACAAGCTATATGCGACATTTTGGGCATGAAAACCGAGGCAGGTCGTATAGCAATAATTGCTGTAATTTTTCTGTTGTTTTATGTTTTGCTGTGGCACGATTTTTGAGGTGGAGTTTATGCACGGAAATCAAGATAAGTTGGTTTTTGTAAATGCTAGAATTTTTCTGTGTATTTCATTTTCTCTGTAAAAGATTTTCAGAAATAAAGAAGAGCTCTCAAACTGGTTTTCCCCAAGAGTTGTAGGGGGTTTTTCTAGGGTCACACTAAACAAAAATCATTGTCATTTTCTGTGTGTGGCTGTTATAATTTTGCTGTGCATTTTCCAGCAGTAGTAAAATCTCTAAATTTGTGTTTTCAGAAAAAAATGCCATTTCCAGATTTTAGTGTTTTTATCATGCTTGGTTTTAACATTAAATGCATGGAGTGATAAGGGAAAACTGATAACCGAAGCGGGGACTGAAATTTTACATGATATCAGAGCTTAGTTGGCTGCAAATTGTTATTTGGGACAACAATGTGTAAATTACAGTTGTTTGATTTTTACATAGAAAACAGAAAACCTTTACCCAGATTTGAAATTTCAGTCTTATAGGACTGTGAATCATTGCTTTGGGATTGAGGGTTGAAGACAGGTTAGATGGGCAGAGTAACTATAGTGCATGGAGGGAGAGAATCCAAAGTATCTTTGAGGAAGCAGAGGTCTGGGGCATTATGGTGCATACCACCCAGCACCCAGTAGCAATTCTTGCTGATCCAGTACAGTTAGCAGAGTTTAATAAAAAGAATGCTAAGGCCAAAAGACTGATTTTGGATGGAGTCAAAGATCATGTCATTCCTCGTGTGAGAGGAAAGATTAATGCACATAAAATGTGGACTGCCTTGACCGAGCTTTACCAGAGCTCAAATGAAAACCGTAAGATGCTCATAAAGGAGAAACTGAAGGCTATAAGAATGGCTAAGGCTGACAGTGATACAGCATACCTCACCAAGATCACTTCGGTGAGAGATGAGTTGACAGCCGTAGGAGAGATCATTGCACCCACTGAGTTGATGAGAATAGGTTTGCATGGACTTCCCAAGTCTTGGGAAAGTTTTGTAGATGGTATTGTTGCACGGGAGAACCTTCCTGGATGGGAAAGTTTGTGGGATGATTGCAATCAGAATGAGATCAAGAAGAACCATCTAGGGGAAGCCAAACAAGGGGAGGACGATGACAATGTGGCATTGTTGGCAAGAGGCAAAAAAGGCAAATCAAAGAAGGGAACTTCCACCAGTGGAGGCAAAGGAAAAGGTAAAGGCAAGCAGCAGAGCAAAGAAAAGGACTATTCCAAAGTCAAATGTTGGAATTGTTAAAAGATGGGACACTATGTTGTTGTGTGTCTAGAGAAGAAAAACAAGAAAGGAAAAGAGAAAACAATGGCAGCTTCTATAGAGATAGAAGGCTTCTTAGAGAGCTTTAATCGAGAGTTTGGATTCATAGCTTGTGAGTCCTCTAGTGCAGTATCACCTGCCATACAGGTTCAGAGGGAGTGTGCACTCACCTCTACTAACAGAGCATCTTTTAGTGTTTGGTATGTTGATAGTGGTGCTTCTTGCCATATGATAGGAGTCAGGGAGTACTTCTCAGAGCTATCAGAGAGTGATACTGATATGGAGGTAGTACTTGGTGATGACAGTTTGTTAGAGCAGTCGGTGTTGGAACATTAACATTTGATAGGGAACCCAAACCTCCATTGAAAGTGTCAGATGTTCTATATGTGCCTGGAATGAAGAAAAACTCTATATCCGTTTCAGCACTTGAGGACAGAGGGTATGAGGTGTTGTTCAGGAATGGACAAGTGCTCATATATCCTAGGGGAACTCCAGCTGCTTCAGCTAGAGTGATTGGAGTGCGCCATGCTAAGGTGCACAAGTTCTCATTCCAACCCTTGATGGCATTGAATAGCAGTGCCAGGGACAAGACCGACAGCAGATCTAGCAGTTCAGAGTTGTGTGAAATTTGGCATCACAGGATGGGTCACATGTGTCATGGGGCCTTGAGGACATTGCAGAAGATCACCATTGTTGTGCCATATTTTAGTTCTGATCACCTTGATGTATGTAGAGGATGTGCTATGGGGAAGTTTGCAAAATCTCCTTTTCCCAGCAGTGACAGCAGGACGACATGGATCCTTGACTTGATTCATTCCAATGTGAGTGGTCGGATATCTCATGTGTCCTTGAGTTGCTTTGAAAATTGAATATTATGTCTTATTCATTGACGACCACTCCAGGAAGACCTGGATTTATTTCTTGAAGACTAAGGGTGAGATCTTCAAGCGGTTTCAAGAGTTCAAAGCTCTTTTGGAGACCTAGACATGTAAGAAGATAAAGGTACTTATGTCAAACAATGGAGGTGAGTCTGTGGATTTTTGTGTTGAGGCAGGCATTAAGAGGGAGTTCACGGTCCCTTACAACCCCCAGCAGAATGGGGTGTCAGAGAGGAAGAACAAATCCATTATAGGCGCTGCCAAAGCCATGCTTCACGATCAGGGGATACCTTTAGTTTTGTGGGCAGAGGCCTGCAACATTATTGTTTACTTATAGAACAAGAGTCCACATCGTGCCTTGGGGAATGTGACTCCTAAGGAGGCTTTCTCAGGGAAGAAGCTTGATGTTGGGCACTTTCGTATCTTTGGGTGCCTTACATATTCTTATGTCCCCAAGGAGAGCAGGACCAAGCTAGAACCTACTCCAGACAAGGGCATCTTAGTGGTTATAGCGAGACCTCGAAAGGTTACCGAATTTACATTCCTGCAAAGAGGAAAGTGGTTGTCAAGCGGGATGTAAAGTTCGAGGAGGAGAGAGCTTTCAGGAGGTCACGGGAGTTACATTATATAGAGTCACCAGACACCCAACAGCAGCTGAGTCAGTCACAAGGATCCAGTGCACAGGGTGCAGGAGGTCAGGGATCAAGGGGTACATCTATTACAGTTTCAGGTCCATCAGTGAGCAGTGGCTCTCAGAGTCAGGTGAGGGGATCTTCGAGCAACATACAGGGCAGTCCGCAGAGCAGTTCACAGTATAGTCCACTGATGGACAACTCACATGGTACTTCAGCTTCTACAGGCACAAGTACAGGGATGGGGTCAGTTGGCAGGCCTTCAAGAGTTCAGGCTTCTAATGATGATGAGGATTCTTTCACTTCGGTGGAAGAAGTAGGTTCAGGGAAAAGGAAGCCCAAGTGGCTTCAAGACACCTTGCGGGAGGCCACATCAGTTGTTGGTCCAAAGAGACGGATCAGAGAGAGTAGACCACCTGAGCGGTTATGTAATTACATGGCATTGGTAACAAGCATTGTTGATACTGAGCCTTCTAGTTATGAGGAGGCAGCCAACCAGCAGGTCTAGAGAGAGGCCATGATGGAGTATTCTTCTATTATGAAGAACGATGTTTGGGGGGTAGTGCCTAGGCCTGAAGGTAAATCAGTTGTTCCTTCCAGATGGCTCTACAAGATAAAGCATGCTACAAATGGCAGCATAGAGAAGTTCAAGGCTTGGTTTGTGGCAAGAGGGTTCTCACAAGTAGAGGGAGTTGACTATGAGGAGACCTTCGCTCCCATGGCTCGGTATATATCTATTCGCTCCATTATATCGATTGCAGCAGAGATAGGTTGGAAGATCCACCAGATGGATGTGAAAACTGCCTTTCTCAATGGCTTCATTCAAGAGGAAGTTTATATTGAGCAGTCGCAGGCCTTTGAGGTGCATGGGCAGGAGACCCATGTATGCAGATTGAAAAAGGCACTCTATGGCCTAAAGCAAGCTCCTAGAGCTTGGTACTCTCAGATTGATACATACTTGCAGCAATTGGGTTTCACTAAGAGTGAGGCTGATCCGAACCTATACTTCATTGCGGTGGGTGAGGAGCCTCTAATTTTGGTGTTGTATGTTGATGACTTGGTCATCACTGGAGCAGAGAGACTCATTGAGGGTTGCAAGAGAGATCTTGCTTCAAAGTTTGAGATGAAAGATATCGGCTTGATGCACTACTTTCTGGGATTGGATGTGTGGCAGGAGGAGGGGCATATCTCCCTGGGACAGGGGAAGTACATAGTGGATATTCTTAGCAGATTTTCCATGGAAGACTGTAAACCCATGTCTACACCTATGATCACTAACTGGAAGAAGCTTCACGCTTCCGATTCCAAGTTGGTGGATCCTACACTATACAGGCAGCTAATTAGATCGTTGATGTATTTGGTCAACACTCGACCAGATATATGTTTTGCAGTTAACACTATGAGTCAGTTCATGTGTGAGCCCAGGAGAGAACACTAGGTGGCTACAAAACACATTCTTCGTTACTTGCAGGGTATTGTGGATTATGGTCTGGACTATAGACAGGGTGATGGAGTGAGACTGGCAGGGTAAACAGATTCAGATTGGGCAGGATGTGCTTCAGACAGGAAGAGTACTTCAGGGTGTTGTTTTGGGTTGGGTTTGGCAGTTGTGTCGTGGTTCAACCGAAAACAACAGTCAGTTGCATTGAGATCAGCTGAGGCAGAGTATATGGCTGCTAGTTTGGCTAGTTGTGAGGTCATATGGCTTCGCAAGATGTTGTTTGGTCTATTTGGTCAGGCATTGAGACCTTCTGTGATTTACTGCGATAATCAGAGTTGCATAAAACTCATGACAGGTCAAAGCATATTGTGATCAAATATCACTTCATTCGAGACTATGTCCAAAAGGGAGCAGTCAAGCTTGAGTACATCTCCACAAATGAGCAGGTAGCAGACATCTTCACCAAAGCCTTACCATGGGGCAAACATATCTACTTTAGAGACAAGATGGGAGTGGTGAGGAACACTTTTCTCAGTAAGAGGGAGTGTTAAATTTTGGGTACCAAAGGAAAAGTGGTTCCCCATGGCTTTGATCTTTTGCCTAGGGAAAAGTGTCCACTCTATTGTACTTCTTCTCCTAAAAGTGACTTTATAAGTGGTAAAGTCAGTCTAATATTAAAGTGACTTTATAAGTGATAAAGTTACATTCAAATTTTAAAGTGATTTTATTAAAGTCAATGAAGAATTAGAAAGTGAAAAGTGACTATGGAAATAAAAGTCTAGGTGGGCCTTTATTTAAGTGGGTGAGTGATTAAATAGAAAAAGTGAAAATAATGTGCATTTATTTTCAGCCCTTGATCTAAAGCTATCCCAGCCATTGGATTTAGGGATAACTCCAAAGTCACTTAGGTTAGAGTAAAAGGAGAGAAGAAGAAGAAAAGATCACATTCATTCTTTCATGAGCATTTGAGAGAAAGCAAGAAAGAGCAAGGACATTTTCTGAGCAAGGAGAAAGTGAAGGAGAGGAGCAAACCTTAGCACAAATCCCAAGGAGGCATTCACAGCAAATCCGTACAGCAAGAGTTTGCACGCATTCCAAGACAGCAGTCTGTACATCAGTGTTTTGGCATGCATTCCAATGAGTACAACACAAATTTCAAGGAAGAGAAACAACAGGTTGAAGGCATGATTTTTGAGGTAGAGCTGGGCACAAATTTCAAGGAAATCTTCCATACAATCCGTACAGGTTGTACGCTACATTCTGGGCACAAAAATCGAGGCTAGTCATACAACATTAATTGCTGTTATTTTTCTGTTGTTTTCTATTTTGTTGTGGCACAATTTTCGAGGTGGAGTTTGATGCAGGGGCATTAAGCTCAAGAAATACTTTGTATTTTAATAGACATAGGAGGTCTTGTGTTTTTAAAAGAATATTGGTTTCTTATGTAATTATTAATGTTTTTGAGTGATTTTGATGAGAAATACTAATATTGTGAGAAATGTGTAAATGTTCTCGAATGATTGAAGAACATGAGCGAATTAAGATAGTTTAGAATTAATTGTGAATCTTAAGTTAAAATTAGTTTCATGATTTTATGGGATCAAAGAGGATCCTTAGGGATCAAAGATAGACTTGAGGATTTTGAGGAATTTGTTGAAGATATGAACCTAAATTAATTCAGATTATTCTGTATAAAAATAACAAGCCTCAAAGGCAGAAAGACAGGAACACCAGACAGAGAATTGTAGAAAGTAGGGATTGGTTGTAAGCCTACGGGCAGCAAGTATAAGGCCATTGATTTGAAGATCAGGCCAGAAACAAGAGGGTTTTTGTAATTTGATTACATATGTATATATGAATGAATTGTCTCTGAATTATGTGTGCATTGCTCGATTGAATTGTAGATTATAAGTGTTTAGAGTTTGTGAACAGGGTTGAGATAGAACTCTGCAGTAAGGGCTTGAATTAGTGATTCTGCATATCATTGAGCGATTTGATGCAATTGTCGTGACAAGGTTGCATATACATTTGAGAAGGTTGGATGATTCAGTCATCGATCACTAGATGGATCGATGACATAGTAAATATTAAATTGATATTCGGAAACACTGTGTAAGTGGGAAATGCATCCAATTTAGTAATGAATTCAAGATCTGGAACGATTTCAGGTTTTAATGGAGGTTTAATGCATAAGATGTGTTCAAGCGAGAAATGGAGGGTTAAAAGAATCTCAACAAAGCGAGATTGATGAACAGGGGGAGGAGGTTTGGAAAGCTCCTAAAGAGTTTTCGCGCAGCATTTAAATGAGGAATGAACCTGTTGAAAGGAGAAATGGCACAGTTTGAATATGGAATCGAGAGGAAATGGAACCATGTGAAGTCAGAACAGTGAATGAAGAGTGGATTCGGAAATACATAGATGGTTTTCGCATAGGTTGAGGATAGTAAGTTGTTTTGTTGAAATTGAACGCGATATTGGTCAACAGTTGACACGTAGCATCGGCGGTTTTAAAATACAACCCATTTCACTTTTCATTGGAGAATTAACATGCAGGGGTAAAATGAACGCGATAGTCGTTCGATGATTGCGGTTTAAATCTGCTGGTGTTCGCATTCTAAAGCTGCGTGATGGTTAATGACGACGGAAAGGTAAGTTAATTGTTGTGTTGATAGGGTTTTAAACTAAAGTATGGAATGTTGATATAACCCAAGTATATATTTGATGAATGGTGAGTTGAATGTTGTGGGCCATAGATCTACATATATGTGGTGATACTTTGGGTTATGTTAGCCAAAGTCGAGATTGGTGTGAAATGAAATGATAAAGTTTATTGGCATTTGGTGCAGTGAAAGCGTAAAACGCATTTCCATATGACATTTGTTAAATGTGGGCCAGATGCTGTTATGTAGTGCTTTTGGTTTTTATTCAAAGTCGGGATTTAAATCAAATGAAATATTCGCGTGGGTTTGGATATATGGTAGGTTGGTAAAGCATTGGCACACATATTAATGAGTGTGTTGGCCGAGGTTTATTTATTGGGTTTTATTCCAAAGACATATATTGATTCCCATTTCATAAAGTGGGTTTTTATTCTATGGTTTTAACCATTATTGGAAAGGTAATCTTCCGCTTAGGAAGGCTATCTCTGTTTGAGGTTTAAGAAAAGAAGAGGAGCTTTCGAATTAAAATATGCCAAGTTTGGGAATAGTTTTAGTTTAGAATGAACCATGCATTTTATATGCATCTATAGTGGAGAATGTGGGTATTAGCAGCTTTGGCTGCTATCAAGTGGTATCAGAGCAAGAAAGGCTCTTTGGAAAAAAAAAAAAAAATTTTGAATGCATGTGTGATGAAAGAAATAAGGAAAGCTTGGGATTTTAAATATGTTTGACAGTAATTGTAGATTTGAACAAATATGTAGTGAAAGTATGATAATGAGGAAATTCAGATTTGCAGAATCTGAATTTGAAAGCAAGGTGCTTTGAAGATTTACCATGATATGTTTTGAAAGATGTGAACACAGGTATAATGGTGATGGCAAAGAGATCAGATTTGAATCTGACAAACAGCATGAAGTGTAGCAGAGTATTGAAGATTTGCAAAAGCAATTACAAATGGGTGTTGAAACAAACCCTTGAAGGTGAGGTATTTTGAGTTTATGTGAAGATTATGTTTGCAGAATGCAGATTGCAGGCAATTGAAGAGCATCTCAGCAAGAAAATCGCAGCTTTAAAAAGCAGTGATGAAGGAAACCAGTGAAGGTTTCTAAGAGAAAGAAGAATGTGGCAGAACCTTGAGGAATTCCAACAGAGGTTGGATAAAAAGAACAGTTGTGTTTTTAAGAGGGTGCAGATGAGTTGAAGCCTAGAAGGAGCAGAGAGGAATGCTCAAGAGGTTCCAAAAGGTAGAGGATCAGTGCTTGCCAAAAGACCAAGTCCAGAAGAAAGGATTGGTAAGGTAAGTTGTAACAAGGAGGACTTGTTATTGTAGAGACTTTAGTACAGCTCATGATGAATGAGTGAGGAACTCATGAAGATAGAAATGAAGGGGAAGATGACTACTAATAGTCATAATAGAAATGGCAAAGGTTCTGAGAGATCACAACAGAATGAAAATGAAGAAAGAAGATTCCAAGACAAATGGCATACAGAGACAGTTAAGGAAGGAAGAGTATGAGAGAGAGTTAGCTAAGATCAGAGAACAGTTTAAAAAATTGAAAATGATGATAGAGGAAGACATGAGGTGTGGTTTTCTTGTAAGAAGAAAGATAAAGTGGCATAGGCTACAGATGAAGAAAGAGCAAATGATAAATGCTCAGTTGAGGGAAAAATTACTCAGAATGAATGAGTATTTGGAGAAGGACTTGAAGACTGAAAATTCAATTGAGACCAAGAGGTCGAATGATTTTACATCTAATACATTTTGTATGTTTGCAGGAAGAACATGTGGAGAAGGACAAACTGCTGATATTCTCATAAAAGAAGAAAATGGGACAGCCAGATCTTTTGAAAATGTCCATACACAGTTGGAGAAAAGTTTTACTTTCCAACATATTGGAAGCAGAGGAAATTTAACTTATGATGATGGCCAAAAGCTGGAAATGAAGCAATCAATTGAAAAGCTTGAGGGGATTGAAGAGAAGACCATTGAAGAATTTTTGAAATGTATAGAGGACTTGGAACAGCAGGAGGATTTGGTGATTAAATCATCAAATGAGGCCTTGAGGTCTTATGGTTTTAAAACTAACAAGTTGTGTATGAATGCAGGAATGACAGGAGACAATTCATGTGATGAGACTGTATTGAGTGAAGCTGAAAGTTGCCAAGCAAAATATGATGATGATCATCTTTCAGAAGAAGATCAAACTGAATTATTTCAACAAAAGGAGTTCATAAATTCCTTGTTTTGTGAAAAGAATTGTTTCAATGGAAATATGACAGTTGTGCCTGAATATGAGAAATTTGTTATTGATAATAACAATGAGAAATTGATTTCATTAAATGACCAAAAAGAGAGTGATGGATAGATAATTAAACCTATTGCAGAGATGGAAGATCAGAATTCTATTTTGATGAAAGATGAAGAGATAGTGACAGCAGGAAACTTGACTTGTGATAGAGAGGAAGATAGTGAAGATTGTATAAATATTTTCTCAAATGAGATGAAAGATTTGTGGAATGAGTTAAGTATTCTGGAGCAGAGGCTGGAAACACTGAGAATAAGTGTTCAGGTTGTAAAGTCAGAGTTGAATGGGAATGAAAAAGTTCATTTTTATGAACCAGAGCCAAGAAACATCCTTGAAATGGATGATGTGGAAAAGAGACTAGTAGACAGTCTAGAGAATTATTTGACGAATTGGAATCAGCATACTGATGTGCTGGTAAAGAAGAAAATGTTAGAGCAGCAAATTGAAGTGTTGCCGGAGGAAGAAGAGACACAAAGGTTTTATAATTTTGATGATTGTTTTATGATTGCAGGTATTGGTGAAAAGACTAAAGAATGTTTGGTCTAGGGGAACAAATTAAAAGAAGATGACAATGACTGGCAATTTAAATACCAGTCCAAGGAATTGCTGAAGTCAAGAAACAAAGATATTGTCATAAGTGACAATCAGGAAAGTTTTCAGTTGCAGAAAACAAGAGGATAAGGATGATAGGGTGGCAGTAAGAGCTCAGCAAGTAAAAGTAAAAGTAAGAGTAAGAGTTCAGCAAGCAAGAGTAGAAGTTCAGCAATCAAGAGGAAGGAGTACTCAGCAGTCAAAAGATATATTAGACAATGAAATTGAAGTGATAAGAAGGCTAATGGTGAAAGTGTCTCAGAAGAAGACAGCGGTAAGAAAGCAAAGAAGCAGCAGCAGCAAGAGAAAGACAGTAACAGACTGTGAAAGTGCAGCTAGTGGAGCAAGGCAGCATAAAGTATGGAGACCTGGAGAAAAGCAACAAACAACAACAGAAATAGATGATACATTACAGAACAAAGTATGGGATCCAAAAAGACAAGGACTAAAAGCACATGATTAGGAGATCATGATTGTTTTTAACCTTGGGAGTCTAATGCAGGGGCATTAGGCTCAAGAAATACTTTGTATTTTAATAGACATAGGAGGTCTTGTGTTTTTAAAAGAATATTGGTTTCTTATGTAATTATTAATGTTTTTGAGTGATTTTGATGAGAAATACTAATATTGTGAGGAATTTGTAAATGTTCCCAAATGATTGGAGAACATGAGAGAATTAGGATATTTTAGAATTAATTGTAAATCTTAAGTTAGAATTATTTCGTGATTTTATGAAATTAAAGAGGATCCTTAGGGATCAAAGATAGACTTGAGGATTTTGAGGAATTTGTTGAGGATCTAAACCTAAATTAGTTTAGATTATTCTGTATAAAAATAACAAGCCTCAAAGGCAGAAAGACGGGAACAGCAGACAGAGAATTGTAGAAAGTAGGGATTAGTTGTAAGCCTACGAGCAGCAAGTATAGGGCCACTAATTTGAAGATCAGGCCAGAAACAAGAGGGTTTTTGTAATTTGATTACATATGTATATATGAATGAATTGTCTCTGAATTATGTGTGCATTGCTCAATTGAATTGTAGATTATAAGTGTTCAGAGTTTGTGAACAGGGTTGACATAGAACACTGCAGTAAGGGTTTGAATTAGTGATTTTGCATATCATTGAGCGATTTGATGCAATTGTCGTGACAGGGTTGCATATAAATTTGAGAAGGTTGGATGATTCAGTCATCGATCACTAGATGGATCGATGACATAGTAAATATTAAATTGATATTCGGAAACACTGTGTAAGTGGGAAATGCATCCAATTTAGTAATGAATTCAGGATCTGGAACGATTTCAGGTTTTAATGGAGGTTTAATGCATAAGATGTGTTCAAGCGAGAAATGAGGGTTAAAAGAATCCCAACGAAGCGGGATTGATGAACAAGGGGAGAGGTTTGGAAACCTCCTAAAGAGTTTTCGCACAGCATTTAAATGAGGAATGAACCTATTGAAAGGAGAAATGGCGAAGTTTGAACATGGAATCGAGAGGAAACGGAACCATGCAAAGTCAGAACAGTGAATGAAGAGTGGATTCGGAAAGCCATAGATGGTTTTCGCGTAGGTTGAGGATAGTAAGTTGTTTTGTTGAAATTGAACGCGATATTGGTCAACAGTTGACACGTAGCATCGGCAATTTTAAAATACAACCCATTTCGCGTTGCATTGGAGAATTAACGTGCAAGGGTAAAACGAACGCGATAGCTGTTCAATGACTGCGGTTTAAATCTGACGGTGTTCGCATTATGAAGCTGCGTGATGGTTAATGACGGCGGAAAGGTAAGTTAATTGTTGTGTTGATAGGGTTTTAAACTAAAGTATGGAATGTTGATATAACCGAGTATATATTTGATGAATGGTGAGTTGAATGATGTAGGCCATAGATCTACATACATGTGGTGATACTTTGGGTTATGTTAGCCAAAGTCGAGATTGGTATGAAATGAAATGATAAATTTTATTGGCATTCGGTGCAGTGAATGCGTAAAACGCATTTCAATATGACATTTGTTAAATGTGGGCCAGATGTTATTATGTAGTGCTTTGGGTTTTTATTCAAATTCGGGATTTAAATCAAATGAAATATTCGCGTGGGTTTGGATATATGGTAGGTTGGTAAAGCATTGGCACACATATTAATGAGTGTGTTGGCCGAGGTTTATTTATTGGGTTTTATTCCAAAGACATATATTGATTCCCATTTCATAAAGTGGGTTTTTATTCTATGGTTTTAACCATTATTGGAAAGGTAAGCTTCCGCTTAGGAAGGCTATCTCTGTTTGAGGTTTAAGAAAAGAAGAGGAGCTTCCGAATTAAAATATGCCAAGTTTGGGAATAGTTTTAGTTTAGAATGAACCATGCATTTTATATGCATCTATAGTGGAGAATGTGGGTATTAGCAGCTTTGGCTGCTATCAGAGTTTATGCACGGAAATTGAGATAAGTTGGTTTTTGTAAATGCTGGAATTTTTTTGTGTATTTCATTTTCTCTGTAAAAGATTTTCAAAAATAAAGAAAAGCTCTCAAACTGGTTTTCCCCAATAGTTGTAGGGTTTTTTCTAGGATCACATTGACCAAAAATCACTGTCATTTTCTGTGTGTGACTATTATAATTTTTCTATGCATCCTCCAGCAGTAGTAAAATCTCTAAATTTGTGTTTTCAAAAATAAATGTCATTTCCAGATTTTAGTGTTTTTATCATGCTTGGATTTAACATTAAATGCGTGGTGTGATAAGGGAAAACTGATAACCGAAGTGGGGACTGAAATTTTACATTTTGATTTCTTAAATGTTATGCTCTCATCAAATATGACATCACGACTAACTTCTATGTGATGGCCATCCTTTATGTAGCTTCTATATGCTTTTGATGAGTTGCTATATCCAACAAAGATTCCTTTCTTCCTTGAAGGATCCAGTTTCTTTCTTTTGTCCTTTGGTATATGGATATATATAGGACACCCAAAGATTCGGAGATGATCTACAGATCGCTTCTTTGCCGTGAATACTTCTTCTGGAGTTTTATTATCCAGAGATTTGTGAGGACATCTATTTTGAATATAGCCTGCAGTTTTAGTTGCTTCTCCCCATAGAAACTTTGGCAGATCCTGATCATGAATCATTGCTTTTACACTTTCTTAAATGGATCTATTCTTTCTTTCTGCAACACCATTTTGTTCGGGAAGTATGGAACTACCAGCTCCCTCTTAATCCCTGACTCCTTACAGAATGATATGATCTCCTTGGATGTATATTCTGCTCCATTATCAGATCTGAGGAATTTGATCTTTCTTTCTATAATATTTTCGACTTCAACTTTGAATTCTTGAAATTTTGTGAAAACTTCATCTTTGGTTTTTAACAGATAAACCAAGGTCTTCCTTAAATGATTATATATAAAGGTGACATAGTATAGATGACCACCAAGAGATTTTGGAGTCATAGGTCCACACACATTAGAGTCGATGAGATATAGGATATCCTTTGATCGTGAAGCACTACTTCCAAATGGTCTTTCAACATTCTTGCCTAATGCACATCCCTTGCAGGCTCCTTCATGGTCTTCTTTAAGATTTGGGATTCCAACTACAATGGAGCTTAGAGAGGGAAGAATTTTGAAATGGAGATGACCAAACCTTCGATGCCATAGTTCACAGGCACTGATTTCAACGTGAACTAGGGCTTGAGCTAAAGGGGGGATCAATCTGTAGAGCCTTGCTTCTCGAATGCCAATAACTTTAGCTTGATTTATATTTGAGTATTTTTCCCAAACAACAACCTTTCCATCAATGAAAGCTACTCTGTCTCCATTGTCTTCTAAACTTGAAATTGAAAGAAAGTTTTTATGCAAACCTGGAACAAATAGAATATTGTTGAGGTGGATATTGCTTCTATCTTCAAGCTTGATTGATGTAGATCCAATGTCTTTTACGGGATAATTGTTGTTGTCTCCATGTTCCACGAAATAAGTGGATTTTCCCTTTGCTAGAGTCTTCAATTGTTTTGACTCTTGAGTGACCAATCATGTGTCTTGAAGCACCATTGTCAATTACCCAAATGTTCTCTTCTTGAAATGTACCGGAGAGGGTTGAGAAAAGACCTTTATCTTTTATGATTGATACTTCCTTGGAAGAGAATAGGAGATTCCAAATCTTCTTGAAACCTTTCTTGAGATGGCTTGCAATCTTATTGATGACTTCCATGATGCCCTTGAATGACATTAGCTCTGATACCATGTTGAGAATTTAGTAGGGCAGTGTTTAATTCAATTCTCTTACTTGATAACTGCTTGTGTTATACTTTAGCTTCTTTCTCTTTGATTATTGTTATTACGATAAGCAATACATCAAACAGTTACCAAAACAATAAGAACGGTGACATAATATGTAGGTTGCAAACTAGGGCCAAAACCCCTCCTCTTGAGGGGAAAACCTGCAAATATCTTCTTATAGATGCTTCAATTGATGAATACTACATTAGAGAACTTTTAAGGTCTAAAATGGGCCTCCTAAGAAAAATGTACAACCAAAATAAATTTATAAGAACCAATAGGATTCAAGATGTCAACCATGGGGGGTGATTCACCATTTTTGGGGTAAAAAAGTAAAAAGATTAAAAAAATAATTTCGATGGACCCTACTACATGAAAAATGAAAAATACATGAAAAAAACATGATTGCAATCACGTTTTTCATGTATTTCTCATTTTTCCTGTAGCAGAGTCAATAAAAAATATGGAACATGGGTACTCCTTGGATGGAGAATCAAATTATGCATCTAATGAGTATTCCTCTAAAGTCGATATTAATCTAATCTTATTTTATAATTTCCTTAGGAGACCCATTTTAGACCTCAAAATTCACCTAATGAAACCCTTGACAAAGGCAATTGACACAAGTTTTCCTCCAAGACTCTTGTCACTATCCCTTGCTCTCCTCGGCCTTTACACTTCAATCCTTCTTTTCTCACACTGTCTTGCACTGTCACCTAGAGAGTCTCGGTCTCTATTCCGCAGTCCTTAACGCAATACCTTTGACCTCCAATAATTATCTTTCTTCGCTCCCCAAGAGTCTCCTCCCTTCGGCCTCCTTCCAGCACCATTTTGCACTTGATGATAGCCCTAGACCTAACTGTGGTAGTCCTGAAAAAAAACCCTCGGCCTTCGCTAAGATTGCAGAGATGAGGTACAAACCTAGTCTGAATATGTGGAGACCCTTACACTTCTTATCTTCCTCCTTTTTGATGTATTACCCTTAAACTCTTCGCATTGTGATCTGCACCTTGTATTGCGGATATATCCAAGTTGCTTGGTGTTACAATGAGGTCGAGTCACCTTTCATATAGTGACTGATCTTTCTATCTAGGCCAACATGAAACATGGAGGCAAGCCAACTTCTTCACATGGAAAATATTATCCATCTTTTGGCCAACTTCAAGAGGTATAGTGACAATCTCTTGGAGTGTAACTTTTACATAGAAGATATGTCTTTTACATGTGTAACATGTCTTCATTTACATGACTCTAATTACCTTTATGACAAGATGACAAATACCTAAAGACATCAAGAAGAAGTCTTTGACCTACAATAAAAACACCTTGCTCATGAAACCCATGAGGCATGTAACACAATACATTTTATTATTCTTTGTCTTCGTCATTTACATAAAAAAATAATTACAAGTCATTATGAAGACCTAACCTAGTTACACTTTTCAACATACTATGAACAGCTGTAGAGTGCTTGAGGGCAAGCAATCTTGGGGCGGGAGGATTCGTAATGTGCCCAATCTTATTTTCTTCCATAGCACAGCCAGGGTGGATTTCGAACAAGGGGTGGTCAGGTCATTGGAGCGGGTTCATGTCATTAGGGGCTCTGAGGGAGTTTTGAGGAGTTTTTACAGGATTTAATTGTGAAATTTTCAAACTGAAAACTATATAGTTGCAATGATAGATTTATCTCTCCTACTTATTATTTCAATAAGTTATTATTCAGAAATCTTATGGAAAGTATCGAAATAAATACTACTGCAACATTCACAAATATATATGCAGAGAAATAAACAGTAGGGAACATAAGCACAAGAATCAATCACATGGACAATTATCCCCGGAAAAACCCAATGCAGGAAAACCGGTGCAGCAGATGAGAGTTTTATTAATTCTTCAACAAATGATATCTTTACAGGAAATATAATGGCAAATAAAATCTAAAACACTTGAGACTGAATTTTCGGCTCCCTCAGACAATTCTTTGACACCCTAATCAGCCCCTGCTGGCTCCTGTGTCTGTCTGCGTGATTCACAGTGCAGTCCCAGTGCTAGACTAAGTCTGCGTGGAGACTTCGTGGGTTCTCTGCACTGCAGCCTCAAGTTGCTTCCAGTGGCCCACTGCTACCCTCCGTCCCTGATCTCGATCACTGATGACTCCCTCCTCCTTCTGCTTCTGCAAACTCCTCGGCCTACAACTCTCCCACTGAAATCGAATTCTCTTACTTCAGAATCGATCTCCTTCGGGTACTAAGTGTATGCCCGGCTTATTTTCCAAATAACCCTCAAGCCTTCTTTTATAATCTTCCTATTGGAGAACCAACGGCCCAGATTAAAAGATTAATCAATGGCTAAGATTAAAACTTGATTTGATCCATGTTTTCTAGAAGATTCACACTTAGACTTATTAATACCCTTTAATTATTTCATTTCCCTAAGTTTAGACTTAGGTTCTTCATTAAAATAATTAATTATTTTAATAAGTCATGATCTGAGTGGAATTTCCACAAATTGTTTCTGGGTTCTTTGGAATGTTGTTGTCCAAGCCTCCCTGCAAAGTTTGAGACTTGGAACACTTCCGGATGCTACAAAAATTAACACTAATGGCATTCGCTTGGCATATTTCATCATCCACACAATTTGTCTTTCATTTCGTTACATTCCGACAACTTTCAAAAATTAGCATTATTATGGGGCCTAACTTAATTAATTATGCTCGAGGTGGCATTCCAAGAAGATTATTTGATGGAACACCTTAGTGTAATAACTCGTTGGAACTAGAATGAGAATATCTACAAGATGGGATGTTGAAAAGTGACTTCTAGTGGTCGGAGAGAGTATGGTGGGCGATTTACCATTTTTAATTAAAAATGACTTTAATTAGTCATTTAATTAAAGGAAAAATAATTAATTGGAGGAAAAGGCCCAAAAGTGACTTAAGTGAAATAGAATTAAATTAAAATGTCACTTAAGATAAAGGCAATGGAGGAGCTTCTAGAATAATAGTAAAATAATAAATTAAGATGGTTCTCAAGGCTTGGAGATTTATCCATCAGATCTATAAAAGGGGAAGAGGAGGTCATTTGGAGACATATGGGATTTGGTATTTCTTTTTGTATGTGAGGTTAAGAACTCGGATTTCTACACCATCGGTAGCCCCAGGACGGAAACCCTCGAGTATGTTGTTGAGTGTTGGACGAAAACCCAACTCTCTTTGAGCAGACTTCATTCAAGAGTTTCATAGAGCTTAAGAGATATTGGAGTGAGGATCATTCAAATCCTCAATTGGTGCTTCATTGTCTTTTAGTTGATTCAGTGGCAGTTGTTGTTGGTGGGAGAGTGCAGTTGTTCAGTTTTGAAGGTCGGTGCAGTGCAGCAAATTATCTTGGAGGCCTACTTTTCATCTCAGCTATTTCAGGTGGATATGCATGTAAAACCCCAGTTTATATATTATAAATAAAGTTTAGATTTCTTCTTGCTCGTTATTGTTATTTGCATGTCTTATGTTGATTAATTTTATATGGCAATCTTCTGTTCTTGAATGGAAAATTTATCTGTTGTATTTTTCAGTTAAAATTTCAAGAACATTCCAAATTTTTGGCATTTGGGACATTTCATTGAGTTAGTATTGAGTCTGTAACAAGCCTAGGTAGCTTGGGACCTTTGCCAAAAAGTGAGTATTACTCTAAGAGGTTAAAGATGTGATTAATCCAAAAGACATTTTATCTATATCATCTCTGTTAATTTTGGACAACTAGGTCCAAACTCCATGTTGTGATGCTCAGATGAAGATGCCAATATTTTTATTGGATTCCTCTTTTAGAGGTGCAACATCGATCTAAAGATCATCTTGATCCGATGAGCAGAACATTTATTTTGAATTAATTCCACCTATGTGCCAAAATTGTAATCTAGGCTTGAAGCCCCAACAGATGTGTCACACACTCTCACTGATGGATATATGTAGGTCAACGTTGGAGGTCATTTTCACCATCACTCATCACACATTCTCTCTCTACATCTGATTGGTTCAATCATCATCTTGGAGGCTCCTCTTCACTCACACGTGGGAAAAAGCAGCGGCTAGGGTTTCGGTCTATTCTAGGGTTTTCCAGCGCAGAATTGACCAACGTTGACTTTGGTCAACGCTTGGTCAAATTGACCCAAAACTCTCCCTAAACTTCGATCTCCTCAATCCGCATTTTTTGGCACAAAACTGAGGCTAGAAGTTGACTTTGACTTGGTTGCGTTGACTTTCTGCTGCTGATGTTTTGTGTTGACCGTTGACTAGACAACGTTGACCTTTGTTGACTTTGGGTTGACCGTTGTAGAGTTGTTCGAGAGGGTTGTGTGACACATTCTGGTTGGCTGACCGTGAGGAGACTTTGCTAGTTGAAGCATCCTGTTGACTGTCGTAACGCACCACAACACATATATTTTCTTGATCAAGTTAAGTGTATTTTTGGCTTGTCTTCCGTCGATCTATTGGTATGTTCTATCAGCATTTTACTTCCTTGTTTATGTGATTGATGTTTGATATCAGGTATAAAAGTAAAGTTGCATCAAGCATAGAACATCTACGAAAATTTACATGGAATCAGAGCTAAGGTGAAGACAAAGCCCAAGTTTGTATTAAGAGCAGTCACCGAAGAAGGAGCATTTGTCAAGGACCCATGGGTACCTCAAATTATAATGGCTTCAAAGTTGATGACAAGTTGACTGGAAAGGCTAACTTTCATGCCTGGAAGATGTCTTTTGATTTAATGTTGGAAGACCAAGATGTCATGGACTATGTGCAAGGTAAAATCCAAGATCCTCTATCATCTGCACCTGTTGCCACCAAGTCAAAGTATAAGAAGGGGGAAATCAAAGCAAAGTTGATCATCCGAGATTCCATCCATAAGAGTCTAGTTGCCTACATCTCTGAGCTTCGCACATCTAAGGAGATGTATGATTAGTTGGTCAATATGTTCAAGGCCAACAATGCAAATCAAGTCCTTTTCTTTAAGAACCAATTGAAGAATCTTAAGAAAGGCAGGGATGAATCCGTTCAATCTTATTTTCTGAAGTTGACCGAAATCAGGAATAATTTTCTGGCCATTGGGGAGACAATAGTTGATCGAGAAATGGTTCTCACCGCACTTGGACGTCTCCCCTCCGAATGGCATGTATCTACCATTCTCAATAATAATGTGATACATGATTTTGATGAAGTATTGTCGAGATGCATTCAAGAGGAAACAAGAATGATGGAATATGAAAATGAAGGTAATGTTGTCTTTACCGCTCGTGCTAAGAAGAAGAACAATGGTGGTCCAAGGAACCTTGGAAGAGCAAGGGCCCAAGGAAAGAAAGGAAGATGTTACACATGTAACGAAACCGACCACTATGCTAGAGAATGCCCTAATAAGAAAGATTCTCTCGGGGTTGATGACAACAACAACAATAGGAAGAATGGCAATCAAAGGAACAAGAAGTTCAAAGAAAAGAGGAAGGTTCCCTCTGTTCGCAATGGAAATGGGCAACCTTTCAAAAGGTCAAGAAATTCCAGGTATGAGGAATCTAATGTTGTTGATGATAAAAAAAAGAATTCATTCTTGTATCTGCCTTCTTCGCTGCATCTCCACCCAACATTATGGATGTATGGTTGATTGATAGTGGTGCCTCAAGGCACCTCACTGGGTTCAAGGAAGCACTTTTTGATTTGGTTGAGAAGGATACTAATCTGAAAATTATCCTGGTTGATTGATAGTGGTGCCTCAAGGCACCTCACTGGGTTCAAGGAAGCACTTTCTGATTTGGTTGAGAAGGATACTAATCTGAAAATTATCCTTGGAGATAATGCCACATATCCCGTGAAAGGGACAGGGACTGTGACCCTCCACTTATCTCAAGGTCAAGTCCTCCGCTTGCAAGATGTACTATATGTACCTGATTTGAAGAAGAACCTTGTGTCTATTTCGGCCATGGAAGACAAAGGTTTCAATGTGGCATTCGTCGATGGGAAGGTACGCATCTGGAAGAAGAGTTTCATGGAAGATATCACGATTGGGTTTGGAGTTGATACACTCTACCAAGTTGGAGGAAGTCCACTCGGGACTATGACATGTGATACTATCTGTCAAACCGAACTATGGCACCAGAGTTTTGGACACCTTCATTACAAAGCCCTTCCCGAAGCAAGGAAGGTGGTGACAGGGATGCTCGAATTCAAAAATGATCATGAAAGTGTGTGTCAGGGTTGTGCCAAAGGAAAGCATACAAGAGGACCTTTCTCCTCAAGTGTCACAAAGACATCTGATGTCTTGCAATTGATACATTATGATTTGTCTAGTATGCTACCCCTGACATCCTTGGGAGGATGTTCTTATTATATGACGTTTATAGATGACTTCTCTCGCAAAACCTAGATATACTTCTTGAAAAAGAAGGATGAGGCTTTCATGTGGTTTCGTCTTTCAAAGCCTTGGTGGAAAATCAAACAGGGAAGAAGATCAAGATATTGAGAACCTATAATGGCACTAAATATGAGACGAATGAGTTCAATAAATTTTGCAAAGAAGCTGGCATCAAGAGGGAGACCACAACCGTATATACTCTTGAGCAAAATGGCATTACTGAAAGAAAGAACAAGACCATTGTGGAAGTTTCCCATGCCATGCTATGTGGCCAAGGTCTTCCGAAGTTTCTGTGGGGAGAAGCTGCGAACACTGCTGTGTACATACAAAATCGATGCCCGCATTCTGCTCTGGACTCCAAAAGTCCTGAAGAGGTTTTCTCTGGTAAGAAACCTAACGTCTCTCATTTTAGAGTTTTTAGTTGTCCTGTTTATTTTCATGTGCCGAAAGAGAAGAGGAGCAAGCTGGATGCTTCTGGGAAAAAGGGAATGTTAGTAGGCTACAATGAAACTTCGAAGGCTTATAGAGTCTCTGTTCTTGGTCAAAGAGAAGTGTAAATTTGCCACAATGTTACCTTTGATGAAGATGCTTCCCTCAGGAAAGTGATAAATCTTCCGAGCTCTACGGAAGATCATGAAGTAAGGTCTGGGAATCAGGAAAAACCGAAGGATGAGACGATGCCCGATGTTGAAGGACCGATGGACCCTATTGATCCACATCCTTCAATGAAGAGAAGACCCTCATGGATCCAGGATACTCTCGAGGATGCCAAGAGACATATGGCCCCAAGGGGGATATTTCGTAAAAGCAAGAAGCCGAATAGATACCAAGGGTATCTAGCAGCCATGAGTATAATTGTACAATCTGACCCTGGACCTTTTGAAGAAGCCGTAAAGCATCAAGTCTGGAAGGATGCTATGCACGAAGAGTACGAGTCCATTATGAAGAATGATGTCTGGGATGTGGTTCTGAGACCAGAGGACAAAGTTGTTGCCACCTCGAAATGGCTCTATAAGATAAGCATGGATCCGATGGTAGTGCTGAAAAGTTCAAGGCAAGATTCGTTGCCCGAGGCTTCTCTCAAAAGGAAGGCATAGGCTATGATGATATATTTGCAACTGTGGCCCAATATACAACCATCCGATCTATCATAAGCCCTTGCTGCTACGCAAGGATGGAATCTTCATCAGATGGATCTGAAGACCGCCTTTCTGCATGGTTCAATAAAGGAAGAGGTGTATGTGGAGCAACCTTTGGGGTTCGAAGTTCAGGATAGAGACACCCAGGTGTGCAGGTTGAAGAAAGCCCTCTATGGGTTGAAGCAAGCCCCCAGGGCTTGGTACGAGAGGATAGATAGCTACTTGATGAAACTGGGCTTCACTCGTAGTAATGTTTATCCAAACCTTTACTTCAAGGTTGATAGAGAAAAGCCTCTCATTCTAGTGCTCTATGTGGACGATCTCTTCCTGACAAGTGTTGACCCTCTCATTCATCAGTGTAAGAGGGAGCTCGCTTCTCAGTTCGAGATGAAGGACCTAGGACTGATGCATTACTTCCTAGGCCTGAAGGTCTGGCAGAGACCTGGCGAGATTTTCCTCTCTCAAGGAAAATACATTGTGAAGCTGCTGGAAAGATTTGGAATGGTGGACTATAAGTCCGTGTTGACATCGATGGAGCTCAACTTTAAGAAGTTGAGTGGCAGCGCTGCTGGGCCCGTGCTAGCAAATCCTACCGAGTATCGTCAACTCATAGGGGCCTTAATGTTCTTAGTGAACACTCGTTTGGACGTATGTTTTGCAATGAACACTTTGATTCAACACATGGTTGATCCTCATCACATTCACTGGGTTAGTGCCAAGAATCTGTTGAGATATCTTCGAGGCATGATAAACCATGGGCTAAGATACACTGCCGGGAGTTGAGACTCCATGGATACACTGATGCCAATTGGGTTGGCAGTGTGGTGGATCGCAAGAACACATATGGATGTTGCTTCACACTTGGGTCTTCTTCGATTTCTTGGATGAGCAGGAAGCAGAAGTCAGTGGCTTTAAGCACCGCTGAGACCAAATACATTGCAGCATGACCTGTTGTGAAGCAATTTGGTTGTGAAAGTTCTTCGGTGAGTTGTTCAAGCATGTGCTAGATGCCACCGTTATCCTTTGTGATAACCAAAGTGGGATTCGTTTGTCAGATAATCCCATGTTCCGCGATCGATCCAAGCATATTGATATCAGGTACCACTTTATCCGGGATATGGTACAGCGAGGCGCCGTAAAGCTCGATCATATAGGAACTGATGAGCAGATCACAAATATTCTCATAAAGCCCTTGGGGAAGGTCAAGTTCCTAACTTTCCGTGAGAATCTTGGAATCGTGGAACGACCCTATTCTGAGGGTCCTGTTGGACGATGAGCTCTAGGAGCTCCATGGGGCTTTGGGGATAGCTTCGTGGAGCTATAAGCAACCACAGGGCTAGGCTTGTCGAACCTTGTTGGTGTGCTTCTGCCCCACCGTTATGATATTGAGTTGGTTCACCTCTCTCTGATCTGTGCCCCGTATGCATCCTACCCATGGAGTCCCGGACTCATGGGAAGTACCTCTCATTTGGCCAATGAGGTGGGAAAAGCTAGAGACTAGTAGCAAAGACCAATGGACACATCAAAGATTGTCGTACTCTCTATGTCTAGGATGGCACGTGTCCAACCACTTGATCTGGGATCAAGTCTAGTGAGGTTTCGGATCTCCAACTGACTTCGGGTCAGTTAAACCAACTTCGGGTTGGTATGTGACTCCTTTGAATCCTATAGAGGTTTCGGACCTCCAACTGACTTCGGGTCAGTTAAACCAACTTCGGGTTGGTATGTGACTCCTTTGAGTCCTATAGAGGTTTCGAACCTCTGAGCTGAATTTGTCAGTCGAAAGTGATGTCTTTGTGACTCACCTTTTTGTTCTGAAATAAAGAAGCCAAGAAAGCAAGTTACGACGGGATGACGCACGATGTTTGGATGGCACAGGTGGATGGAGTTCTCCCTAGTTGAGAGGGAGTGTTAATTTTGGACAACTAGGTCCAAACTCCATGTTGTGATGCTCAGATGAAGATGCCAATATTTTTATTGGATTCCTCTTTCAGAGAGGTGCAAGATCGATCTAAAGATCATCTAGATCCGATGAGCAGAACATTTATTTTGAATTAATTCCACTTATGTGCAAGGTCGACCAGAATTGTAATGTAGGCTTGAAGCCCCAACAGATGTGTCACACACCCTCACCGATGGATATATATAGGTCAACGTTGGAGGTCATTTCCACCATCACTCATCACACATTCTCTCTCTGCATCTGATTGGTTCGATCATCATCTTGGAGGCTCCTCTTCACTCGCATGTGGGAAAAAGCAGCAGCTAGGGTTTCAGTTTGTTCTAGGGTTTTCCAGCGCAGAATTGACCAATGTCGACTTTGGTCAACACTTGGTCAAATTGACCCAAAACTCTCCCTAAACTTCTATCTCCTCAATCCGCATTTTTTGGCACAAAAACTGAGGCTAGACGTGGACTTTGACTTGGCTGCATTGACTTTCTGCTTTGACCGTTGACTGGACAGCATTGACTTTTGTTGACTTTGGGTTGACCGTTGTAGCGCTGTCCGAGAGGGTTGTGTGACACATTCTGCTTGGCTGACCGTGAGGAGACTTTGTTGGTTGAAGTATCCTGTTGACCGCCGTAACGCACCACAACACATAAATTTTGTTGATCAAGTTAAGTGTATTTTTGGCTTGTCTTCCGTCGATCTATTGGTATGTTCTATCAGCATTTTACTTTCTTGTTTATGTGATTGTTGTTTGATATCGGGTATAAAAATAAAGTTGCATCAAGCATAGAACATCTACGAAAATTTACAATCTCCCTACCAAGACTTAATAATTAATTGGGTTTTTTCCTCCAAATTTACCCCAAAGCCGGAGTATGGCTTGATGGTGAGGTCTTGGGTGAGTCCTAGTGCCTAGAGTCTATTTATATTACCATACTAGATCATACAAAAAATTTCGTGGAATTTGGTTAGGTATAGGTAGTCAATTTTAAATTTTTTAGATTTTCCGTAGGTCAAAAATTGCAATAAAAGTTGTAATTGAATTGTAATAAGTGTTGTCTAGAGAAGTTGTATGGGGTATGAGTAATAAAAATTACACCTCTCACCCTCAACTTTCTACTATGACACAATTTGAGGGGTTAATAATGTGTTTTGGACCCTCAAAACCCACGTTTCCTAAGTTTAGTGAAAATTGTGGCAATTAATTAAGCTAGAATTAAATAAAATAGAGAGAAATAAATTATTTCATGTGACATAATGACTTGGAAATTATCCTAATTCAAAGGACTTGAGTCAACGAACATGTGGAGAATGACTGAGCACATTGCATCATTAATACACCATTATTTTATAAAATCAAATTTCCCAAAGATAAAACAACAGTTGCACATCTGGAAAAGCAAATTAATTAGAGGATCTCATGCACTGAAGGAATATTATACGGAATATTTGGAATGAAGATTATGTGGAACCTCCTCTCAGAGTTCTCTTGAGTGCTTCAACACGTAGCACTTCACTTGGAGGATTTATGACTTTCCTTTGGCTTGACTACAAGTAAAATTACTTTCCTTTGGATTTACGACTTTCCACTGCGTCTATATTGCCCTTACTTTGCATTGTACTCTTGGCCCTCCTGACCAATCACTGCATCTTCCCCTCACTGCTCCTCTGAGTCACTCAGATTTGATCTTCGTCTGAGCACTGATCCATCAGAAGAATTCAATCTCTTAGACTCGGTGTGTGTTCTCCAACTGACCCCAAGCCCTTCCTTTATACTTTTCTCGTTGACACATCAACGAACGTGATCTAATCTCTAATCAATGGCTAAGATTAAAAGAAGCTTGATCCACATCACTTAGAATGTTCTCATCACATGTGTAAATTAATTCACTTTAATTTTTCAATTTCCCTAAGTTAGACTTAGGGTCCTCATTAATTTCCCTCTGAGGGCTAACTTCCACTAATTACATTGGGCACAATTTACTAATGTCTAGTGACCTATCACTATTACCAGCTCAAGTTGCTTCCGCACTCTTCTTTCATCTTTTCTGGTTGTGGCTGGTTCATGCGACTATGGTCGAGTCTGTCGATCTTTGCTTCTTGCCCTATAGCCTCATTTCTTATCAGCGATCTTTGCAGTTGCAACTCCCCTACAATGATCCATGGCAACGGTTGGTCTATCTCCCCGTGCTTGTGTTTCCTTGCATGACATCTCATCGACCCTACGACCTTTGCACAGCAAATCTCGCCTACTGCCTACGCTACCTGTGCCCCTCGGCACTGCCTGTCTGCCACTTAATCAGCATATCCCCACTCTTCTTTGCTTGACCTACGATGCACAATTTGTGGAACTCCAACCTGGCGGCTCAACCTTTCACCTCAACCCCGTAGTACCTACTATGAAAATTCCTAGATCCTAGATCCGGAATCCCTACAACAACAAGTTGAACTACATCTCCTACTTGTAAATCTAATTTAACGAGTTATTCAAAGATTACTTCTTAAAATATCAAAGCAGTTACTAAAGCAGCCTTAACCCATTAAAATACATCTGTGAAAACAGAAACTGAGCAGGAAAAATAATGCACACACAGGACACTATTATTTTTGGAAAAACGTCCCCGAAAAAACCCAATGCGAGAAAATCGATGTAGCAAATCTGAGGGTTTTATTATTAAGCAACAGCTATTCTGGAAACAACCCTGAATGTCTCACCGGACGATTCAGTTACAGAGAAGTACTGACAGAGTTAAATGGCGAGTATACCTCACTCTACAAGTCTCAGCTAATCCGATAGCTGAAATGACGAAACCCAACTCACAAATTAGAAGAAAATATAGATCAACGACTTAGAAATAAGCCTCTTCGAGAGGGCAACCTCCTTTACATTACATAAATGAACAATTCTTGGATTATTCAAATGATAAAACCTCCTTTCTATATATAGGAGTCCATGGGGTCACAATATAATCCTAGCCGACCTAACAATAATAATGTAAGGGCACAACAATAACAATAGTGGGTTATTATGGAGCACAATAATAACAATATGGAGACTACAAGGATACAACAATAACAATAAGGGGGCTACACTAACAACAATAAGGGACTACACTAATAATATAGGGCCCTAACATGCCCCTTTCCTTAAAAGAAGTGTTGTCCTCAATGCTTGAGTAGTTATGGATGCTTCTGTATAAAATTATCATCCTCCCATGTGGAATCTTCAATGGGTAAGTTCTTCCACTTGATTAGATACTCTGAAATTGATCGATTTCGTAGCTATCGAGTTCTTGTTTCCGTGACTGCTTCAGGTTCCAATATGATTTTTCCTTCCTCATCAAGTTCTGGCAATATTGTTTGAACCGAAAGTTTGTCACATATAACCTTATTTAAACATGAAACATGAAAAATTGGATGCCCTCAGGAAGATGCAGGAAGCTCCAATTTGTATGCCATAGTACCAATCTTTTGCAACACCTTGTAAGGACCATAGTACTTTGGCGATAATTTATTATCCTTCTTAGCTTGCTTGAGGGACATTTGTTTGTATGGTTGTAGCCGTAAAAATACCCAGTTGCCTACATCAAAACTTATTTTGCTACGATGTTCATCTACCTGTTGTTTCATTCGATTATGTGCCAAATTTAGGTTATCCTTTAAGAGTTGGAGAACTTGTTGTTGATGCTCGATGTGATCTTCCACTGCTTGAACCTTAGAATTTTCTCTTAAAGATGATGTGATGGACGACGGATGATATCCGTAAAGTGCCATAAATGGGGTCATTTTTGTTGCAGTGTGGAAGGAAGTGTTATGCCACCATTCAACCAGAGGTAACCAATTGACCCATTGTGTTTGTTTATAAGATACAAAGCAATGAAGATGTCCTTCCAAACATTTGTACACTATCTCAGTTTGCCCATCGGATTGAGGATGATAAGATGAGCTATGAGCTAGTTGAGTACCCAAACAAGAAAATAATTCCTTCCAAAAATTTCCAATGAAAATGGGATCTCTATCGCTTACAATAATCTTTGGGTTTCCATGTAGCTTTTGAATTGTTTCCATAAATGCAGTAGCAACTGTACTCGCTTTAAATGGATGAGATAATGCACAAAAGTGTGCATACTTGATAAGTCTATCCACTACCACCATGATGACACTCTTTCCTTCGGACTTAGATAAACCTATGATAAAATCCATTGAAACCTCCTCCCAACGTTGACTTGGAATGGATAAAGGTTGTAGCAGACCCGAGGTCTTAATTGTCTCAACTTTATTTTCCTGGCAAACCAAACATTCCGCCACAAACTTTTGAATATCAGATTTAAGGCTATCCCAAAAAAATTATTTCTTCGCCCTGTGGTAAGTTTTTAAAAATCCCGAGTGTCCTCCTAAGGGATAGGTGTGCAATTCCAAAATAATCTTTTGTTTTAGTTGAGAATTCTTACAAAGATATAAGCTATCTTTGTACCATGAGGAATCATTTTTCCAACTAAATGTATCAGATGTACTGGGATCTTGCTGCAACTTTTGAATGAGTGCCATACTTCTTCGTCATTCTTCCATTCCTCCATTGCTTCAATATGCAATCTGGTTGGATAATAAAAATGGCACAAAGCAATGCTTCCACATCCTCATCCTTTCTTGAGAGTGCATCTGCAACAACATTTAGCTTCCCTTTTTTGTAGATTATTTCAAAGTCATAACCCAACATCTTTGTGACCCATTTTTGTTGCTCTTCTGAAGATAGTCTTTGTTCCAAAAAGTGTTTAAGACTATCATGACCAGTTTTTACCTTGAAGTGTCTTCCCATTAGGTAAGTTCGCCATTTCTTTAGTGCATGCAGTATTGCTAACATTTCCTTCTCATAAATAGGTTTCTGTAAATACTTTCCTTTGATTGGACGACTTTCAAAAGCAATGGGTCTTCCTTCTTGCATTAAACAACACCAATTCCATTTCCTGAGGCATCACATTCCACAATAAAGGTTTTTGTGAAGTCTGGCATAGCTAAGACCGGTGCTAGGCACATTGCCTCTTTAAGATGTTCAAAGGTCTTAGTTGCTTCAGGAGTCCATGAAAATGCATCTTTCTTCAATAATGTTGTTAGAGGTGCTGCTATTCTCCCATAATTCTTAACAAACTTGCGATAATACCCTGTTAACCCGAGAAATCCTCGCAACTACTTTATGGTTGTGGGGACTTTCCATTCCCTAATGGCTTTAATTTTGTTAGGGTCTACCTTAACACCCTCGTGAGATACAATATGACCCAGATATTCCACCTCTTGTACTCCAAAGAAACATTTGGATGTTTTTGCATATAATTGTTTCTCCTCCAATAGTTTTAGCACCCTGTCAACATGTTGAACATGATCCTTCCAAGACCTGCTGTAGATTAGTATATCATCAAAAAATACTAGCACAAATTTTCTAAGGAAGGGTTTGAAAATGGAATTCATCAACTCTGAAATGTAGAAGGTGCATTGGTAAGGCCAAAAGGCATGACCAAAAATTCATAATGACCCTCATGAGTTCGAAATGCTGTTTTTGGAATATCTTCAGTCTTCATTCTAATTTGATGATATCCCGAACAAAGATCCAACTTGGTAAAATAAATTGCTCCATGTAATTCATCCAATAATTCATCAATCACAGGAATGGGAAATTTATCTTTAATGGTGAGCTTATTGAGCTCCCTATAATCCGGACACATTCGCCATGATCCATCCTTCTTGTATACCAATACTACAGGAGCAGAGAAAGAACTTTGACTAGGTTGAATTATACCAGCCTCTAGCATTTTTGCAATCATACGTTCAATTTCACTCTTTTGGACATAAGGATATCTGTAAGGCCTGATGTTTGGAGGAACACTTCCTGGAATCAAATGAATAGTATGATCACGATCACGAATAGGTGGGAGTCCTCTGGGAGTTTCAAACACCTTGGAATGATTGTCCAAGGCTTTTTGGAGATTTGGAGAAATAAATGATTTTGATGTTGGAACTTCTAGTGAGCATAATTGTGCAACTACGCCTTGTTGTTCTTTATTTAGAAGCTTTGTCATGACATTAGAGCTTATTATCTTTCCTGGCTTCTGTGCGATACCCCGTAAGTCAACTTCCTTTCCTTTCTAAAAAAATTTCATGAAAAGTTCTTGAAAATTAAAACTATTGTCCCCAAAGATTGTAACCAGTGTACTCCTAGTACAACATCAGCACCACCCATTGGAATGGAAAGCATTGGACTATTCAATACATATTCCCCCATGGTTATCTTGATATTATGGCACTTTCCAGAGCAATTTATAGTTCCTCCATTTGCCACCATCACTTGACACTCTAGCGTTGGGTATAGGAAGCAATTCAATTCCTTGGCTACCTTACAATGAATAAAATTATGGGTACTACCTGAATCAATAAGCACTATTACATTTTTCTTCTTGATATGTCCTTCTATCTTGAGAGTTTGAGGAGTGGTAATTCTTGTCAACGCATTACATGATATGGTCAGATTCATTTCTTCTTCCTCTAGGGTTGGTTCCTGGTGTATATCCTCTTCTTTTGAAGTTTCTTATTCATTTTCTTCCTCCTCTTCACAATCTATGTAAAATAATTTCTTCTCAGCACACTTATGACCTTTAGTGTATTTGTTATGACAACTATAGCAAAGCCCTTTTACTCTTTTTTCTTCCAATTGTTGTGGTGTCAACCTTGTAGGTTGTAGAAGTCTAGGAGCAGCAACACTTCCATCCTTATAGTTGTGAGTAGTAGACTTCCTTGTCGCCATAATTTTGCTTTCAATTTTTCTTGCCAACCTGAATGCTTTCTCCAATGTATCAAGTTCCCAAAGGCGAACCTCATGTTGGATGTTATCCTTTAGAGTCCCTATGAAGACATCAATCCAATGTTCCTCTAGAATATTACTTACCCTTATATTCAATTTTTGGAAATCCTTAATGTGCTCCATCATTGAACCCTTTTGTTTGATTTATCAATTGGCTAAAGAAGGTGTTGCTCTTTGTATCCTCATAATGTGCTATCATTTCCTCCGTAAAAATTGACCAAGTGACCAATGGTTTACGAGAACAAAGCCATCGATACCATACAAACTAATTTTGTTCTAAATATAAAGTTGCAATGCGTACCTATTGTGTGTTTTGCGTATTATGGAGCTCAAAGTACTGCTCCATTTGTAGTATCCAAGTTATTGGATCCTTGCCATCAAACTTCCTCATATCTATCTATGGAATATGGTGGGTCTTAAATCCAACATTAGAGTCTATGAAATCATGATTAACATTTCTTTTGTTCTCATAGTGAGTTTCCTCTACTACCTTTTTGTTGATATTTTTTGTATTTGGGGTAGCATCAGTTGTGCTCTAGGTCCCAAATTTTGTGGACGGGCTAGAGTACACTTGATCTACAAGACCCAGAAATGGATTTAAGAAATTTCAAGTTGTGTTCAAGATATTCAAATAATTAATTATTTTTAATGGATTTCCTAAGTCTAACTTAGGAAAATAAAATAATTAAAGTGGATTAATTAACACGTGTTGAAATTGTCTTAAGTCACATGGATCAAGCAGTATTTTAATCTCAGTCGTTGATGGATGATTTAATCTCGGTGGTTGAAGGGTTCAACGAAAAAGTATAAGAGAAAGGCTTGTGGGTCAGTTGAAGACACACAATTTCTATAGAACTGAGGAATAGATCTGGAATGCTAGAGCGGGTTTGCTAAGAATTTCCAGTGGAATTTCCTGCAGTGAGGGGTAGTATTGGCCAAGGGAATGTTTTGATTCCAAGGCAAAGAGACAGCAAGAGGCAAGAGGAGCAACCACAAGGACAACGCAAAGAGGCTTCAGAGCAGCAGGGACAGCGCAGAGATAGCGTAGAGGCAGCTAGGGCCAAGTAGAGGCAGCGCAGGGGCAACGTAGACCCTCCTAGGGTGACGCAGGCCCTCCTAGAGCCACGTAGAGGCTGACGCAGTCCCTCCAGGGCAACGTTAGGGCTTCAGAAGCAACGCTGAGGGTTTCCAGGATCAAATCCGGGCTGAGTCCTGCAAATCCCGTTTGAGGGTGTGGATCAGTGAGATATTTGGCACTAGAACTTCAAGTTAGCTGCAGATTATATATCTTTTATTCTCTGTCGGGTTTTCCAAGGTTGGAACCCAGATTTGTTGTACTCGGAACTACTTAATAATAAAACCCTCGTATCTGCTCAACCGATTTTCCCGCTTTGGGTTTTTCCGGGGACTTATGTCCAAAAATCCATGTGTCACTTTGTTGCATGAGTGAACTATTCAGTAAATGATCTGCATGTGAAGGCTGTAGTTGTGTTTATTTTTGATATTTTCCGAAAATAACTTGTATAAATTCAATCAAGTAGGAGGAAATAAATTGATATACCGCAGTAGAATTTTCACATGGTATCAAAGCGAGGTGGGGTGAAGCAGATCAAGTTGAATCTCTAGCAAATCAGCTGAAGAAATATTTTTTCTGTAGAGCGGCAAAAGAAGCAGCAAATCCGAAAAGGGCATCTTGATAGCAAGGGAAAGCAGATCCAGGAAACAGTGCTAAAGTTGCAAAAGGCCTTTAGGCTTACGCAGACCCTTCCCGAGGCAGCGTAAGGACTGCGTCACCCAGTCTAGGGTTACACAGACCACTTCTGAGCAACGTCGGGACTGCGTTGAGCCAGCCAGGAGGACGTTGTCATGTCACCTCTCTTGTTTTAGAAGTATTTTTGCCAAGATCCGAAAGCAGTGCTTCAGATCTTCAGCAGTGTTGGTGGGGTAGAGATTCTACAGGGGTAGAGATTCTGTAGGTGCATAATTGTGCCTAGCTAAGGCAACAAAGGCGGGAGGAAGACAGTAATTCAGCAAATCTGAGCCAAACAGATCTAAGATTCGATCAAGAGGATCGGAGAATACTGTTCGTTTGAGTTTTGGTGGAAGATTTCCAAGAGGGAAGTCAGTTTGCAGAAAGAAGCAGTTACTAGAGGGTTTCTAGTCACCAAGAAACCCAGATCCAGAGGGAGAAGTATTGTTTGCTTTAGATCTGAGCAAAGATGGCTCGATATGGATTAAGGGATCAAGAGAGATTGGATGGCATGTCCAACTATGTTATCCGGAAGACCAGAATCCTCTCAGTTCTGGGTGAGTATGGTCTCAAAGATCATGCAGGGAAGACACTTGATGTACCAACCAACGCAGATCCACTTAAGAAGTATGAAGAAAATCAAGCACGGACGAAGAGGTTGATCATAGACGGAGTCAAGGATCACGTGATTCCTCATGTGACTGGTAAGAATACAGCACATGACATGTTGTCAGCTTTGGAAGTGATGTACCAAGGAGGTTCTGTGCAAAGAAGAATGCTTCTTGAAAATCAGATGTGGATGTTTCGAATGATGAAGGGTGAAGAGATTGATCCATTCCTCTTCAGACTTCAAGTTATCCATGACCAGCTGATTGCCATGGGTGCTAATCCAGATGAAGGGCTCCTAGTGAGGACAGCCCTGAATGTTATCTCTGAAGAATGGGAAACGTTTGTCCAGAGCATTCTGGGAAGGGCAGCGTTACCATCATGGGCAGATATGTGGGCTATTCTCCGCAAAGAGGAGATCGGGAGGATCACCAAGAAGCAGTGCAACAGTGGAGGAAGCGGATCAGCCAGAGTGAAGAAAGAAGAAGAGGAGGATGAAACCCTTGCATCAAGGGAAAAGAAGCAAGGGAAGAAGAAGAAGGACCTCTCCAAGGTTCGATGCTTTAACTGTGGTGATCTTGGTCATTTCGCCAGCAGTTGTCCTAAGAAGAAGGACAAAGGAGCTTTTGATTCTAAGGCTGCAGCAGCAAATGACGATGGCTTTGATGATGATGTAGCCATGAGTGCTCATGCACCTTGAGAGAAGAGGTGGGGTGACATGGATATATAGAGTATCCAGATTGGATGGCGAGATCTTTGAGTTAGCCCTACTCTTGGATCACATACGAGCTACGGGAGCCTTAAGACGGTAGCGGGATGAGTCAGGAGATGGTTGCAGATGACCACATTGAAGAGAAAGAGGGACTTGAAGAGTTGAAGAGTGAGCAACATGATGCAGAGGCAGCAGCAGCGTGGAGACAGCAGCGCAAATAAGCTGGGCTCACGCAGTGCAATGTTGCAGCATGACAGTGTCTCTAGGGGGATAGCGTGATTCAACATCCAGAAGGCTTCAGTGGTGGAGGGCAACTTGACTTGTCTGTCAAACAGTTGGGCAGAGTTATTCAGTTGCTTACTTCTCAACAACTGAGTTGTAATGCAGCAGTTAGCAGTGGCAGTGCTATGGGCAGCATGATGCAGCGATTTGAGCGGGAGCTACAGTACAAATGTGGCAGTGTTAGTGGCAGTGGCATGGGCAGCAGTATAGAGAGCAGCAGTGCAGTAGATGGAGGCAACGGCCAAGCATCAACAGCACAGACCAAGTACTCAAGATCTTGTAATGCATGGTGTGATGTATTGCTAGAGCATACTTCTGATGCTAAGAGGGAGTGTTGAGATTTTGTGTATTTGGGATAGCATCAGTTGTGCTCTAGGTCCCAAATTTTGTGGACAGACTAGAGTACACTTGATCTACAAGATACATAAATGGATTTGAGAAATTTCAAGTTGTGTTCAAGTTATTCAAATAATTAATTATTTTTAATGGATTTCCTAAGTCTAACTTAGGAAAATAAAATAATTAAAGTGAATTAATTAACACATGTGTTGAAATTGTCTTAAGTCACATGGATCAAATAGTCTTTTAATCTCAGCCGTTGATGGATGATTTAATCTCGGCATTGAAGGGTTCAATGAAAAAGTATAAGAGAAAGGCTTAAGGGTCAGTGGAAGACACATAATTTCTGTAGAACTGAGGAATAGATCTGGAATTCTAGGGCGGGTTTGCTAAGAAATTCTAATGGAATTTCCTGCAGTGAGGGGTAGTATTGGCTAATGGAATGTTATGATTCCAGGGCCAAGAGACAGCAAAAGGCAAGAGGAGTAGCCACAAGGTCAGCGCAGAGAGGCTTCAAAGCCACGCAGAGCAGTAGGGCCACGCTAGACTACGCTGGCCAAGTAGAGGCAGCGCAGGGGCAGCGTAGACCCTCCTAGGGTGACGCAAGCCCTCCTAGAGCCACGCAGAGGCTGACGCAGTCCCTCCAGGGCAACGCTAGGGCTTCAGAAGTAGAGCTGAGGGTTTCTAGGGTCAAATCCAGGCTGAGTCCTATAAATCCCGTTTAAGGGTGTGGATTGTTGAAAAGTGTAACTAGGTCGATCTTCATATTGACTATGTAATTATTAAAAGAAGAAGACAAAGATAATAAAATGTATTTTGTACTTGCTTCATGGGTTTCATGAGCAAGATTTTATTATAGGTTAAATAGACTTCTTCTCGATGTCTATCTAGGGTTTTGTCTTCTAGGTATAAATGTGTCATATATATATATGAAGCATCTAGTCTGAGAAATGTTCCAAGACCTAGTCAGAGAAAATGTGAATCAATGGCTTAATTCAGCTCTACATCAACGTTGAAAGTTAGGCTATTATGATGTGTTATGAAACGGCCTTCTAATAGCTAATAAGTCATCCTATATGTTAAAGTGGTGGTCAGCCTAAAAGACAATGAGACTGTCTCTATAAATACACTTGGTCTGCAGCTCATTTACCGTGAAGATTTTTCAGTGGTCTTAGCAATTAAAAAGTGCGGGTTTTCTCAATGGTTCAAATGCAGATTATACCTATGTTAAGTGCGGATTTTACCTATGAAAAAGTGTGTATTCCCTGTGGGTTTAAACAGAACTGAGATATGAATTTTGAAAAACAAATGCAAGGTTTTGATGCAAACATTTGAACAACGTATTACAATGATTCAAGTTTGAAGGAGAAGCGAATATATATTTGATGATATCTTGTGCTACAGTCATATCTGAAATGCAATACAAATCAGAAAGAGAAAGTTCAATCCAGATTTGAGGATGGAGGTTTACAGTGTTTCAGATTGCTCAACGCATATATTATCGTGTGATATCTAAGTACCAAACAAAGTTGCGGTTTACCAAGAACAGTATGCGGACTATCTCTTTTTGTTCATGGAAGATTGTGCACATAAACCCAGAAGTAGTTACAACGTATGGTGTTTGATTAATGCAACGTTTAAGGGTTGTGAGTATATATTGAAGTACAGATTTGTATGAGAACAGTATGCGGACTATCCTGAAGCTAAATTGCAGATAAAAAGATAAAGTTGTTTGAATCAGTGGTCTTGGAAATTCTTGTAAATATTCCACCTAGACAGTGCAGTAAGAAGGTGATAGAACGCAGGACTTTCCTAAACTTCAGCATATATATATATATATATATATATATATATCAAGTAATCGAAGATTCCACTGAATGGTAAAAGAAAGTACTGGTGCAAAACAATGCAACTTGGCGAAGAGAAGGATCAGAATTGAAGGACATCAAAGCAGTGAGAACAAGGTCTTGGATGCATGAATAGGTCAAGAGTCTAATTCTGGGTCATGGTACTTGTCATATGAAATCTATAAGAAGAATTTCTCATGGGTTTTCCTCTCCAAGAGGGAGAGGTTTTGCCCTGGCTTTAGGAGCCTAATTTGTGTGTCTCGTGTATTTTGATAATTGACTTGATGAAAGATTAAGTTAAAAAAGAGAAGACATAAGTAATCCAAGTAAGCTCACAAGTAATTATTAAGAAGAAAATTTTGTATTAATCACCAGCCCTACAAATTTTGAACATGGATCAGTCAGATATTTGGCACTAGATCTTCAGGTTAGCTGCAGATTTTATATCTTTGATTTTCTGTCGGGTTTTCCAAGGTTGGAACCCAGATTTGTTGTACTCATAACTACTTAATAATAAAACCCTCATATCTGCTAAACTGGTTTTCCTACTTTGGGTTTTTCCGGGGATTTATGTCCAAAAATCTGTGTCACTTTGTTGCATGAGTGATTTATTCAGTAAATGATCTGCATGTGTAGGCTGTAGTTGTGTTTATTTTCGGTATTTTCTGAAACTAACTTCTGAAAAATAACTTGTATAAATTAAATCAAGTAGGAGGAAATAAACCGATATACTACAGTAGAATTTTCACACTTTTCACCATTAGGAAGCTTTTCTTGTAGCAACTTTGTCAAACCTTCCATGTCTTTCTTCAAATTTTCCATGTTGCCTTCTATACCATCCATCTTAGCTTCCATGCCATCCATCTTAGCTTCCATGCCATTCTTCAAACCATCCATCTTAGCTTCCACGCCCTTCTTCAAACCATCCATATTAGCTTCCACACCTTTCTTCAAAACATCCATCTTAGCTTCCATTTCATTTTTTGTTACTCTTTGCGAGAGCGAAATTTGTTGCACTTGGTCTTGTAATTTTGATATATCATGTTGCACTTCTTCCTCTTCATGAATCATAGTAGAGCCTTTTGAGGGCTTAATGGGTGTTGAATTCATTTTAGGGGGCATTTTAGAACCCAATATTGATATCTATGCTTCAATATGCCCTTGGAATAACTTCAAACTAATTTTTCAAACAAGACTTATGCATTTTTTTTAAAAACAAATACACACATTTTTCTTGCTTTTGAGGAGCTCAATATTGAAACTGATGTATCTCTATAAGTTCGGATCCCCAAGATTTTATCTTCGATCCTTTAGTAGCCCTCTGAATCTTCTTTCCAATGCCACAAGTCTGACCTGATTTAGATTCTTCAAGGCAAAGTTATGCCCAATCTCCCACAATGACCTAATTATGGACTAGTTCAGTAGAGTGAACTTGCACGGCGTGCCACATATCACTGTTTCCTCCTTCGGCTCTAAAATCGATACACAGGAAACTACATTTCGTTTCCTTTCGGCCATGTTTTACATAATTCCAATCCGATGCTCAAAGAGAGAGTTATGACGATTTTCCCAAGGTCACATCTTTGAGATGAAATTCAGGAGCTTGCAAAAACCCTAACTTCCACAGATGATATCTCCGAAAATATTGCGAACCAAGATCTGGAATTTTTCCACGAAGTTCCTCCAGATTTCGGCTAAAATGGGTTTTTTTTTAGCTTTTGAACCTTCGCAGAAAAAATAAAAAATAAAATAAAATTATAGCGAAAATTCCACGATGGCCTGTTTGAAGCAGCAGAACCCTAGAATCCAAAGCACTTATACCAAATGTTATGAACCCAACTCACAAAATAGAAGAAAAGATAGATCAACGACTTAGAAATAAGCCTCTTCGAAGGGGCAACCTCCTTTATATTACATAAATGAACAGTTCTTGGATGATTCAAGTGACAAAACCTCCTTTCTATATATAGGAGTCCATGGGGTCACAATATAATCCTAGCCGACCTAACAATAATAATGTAAGGGCACAACAATAACAATAGTGGGCTATTATGGGGCACAATAATAGCAATATAGGGACTACAGGGGTACAACAATAACAATAAGGGGGCTACACTAACAACAATAAAGGACTACACTAGTAATATAGGGCCCTAACATTATACCTCACTCTGCAAGTCCCGACTGATCCAGTAGCTGAAATGACGAAACCCCAACTCCCTCTCCGCTGCATCTATGCAATAGCTACATAGGCATGCGCGAGGTCAGATCTAGAACTGCGTCACCCCTTCTGTGTGATCTCTCAGCCCTTTCGAAAAATCGATCCAACCCTTCACAGCTTAGATCTGGATTTCCCCAGCTGAAATCGAACTTTCTGCTGAAGAACTGCGTTGCCTCTGCGTGGGGCCTACGTCACCCCTTCTGGGTGTTGCGTCACTCACTATGGGCTTTGCACAGCCTCCTCTTCGCTTTCCTCTGCCTCTCTGTTGTTGATCCTTGGCCCAAAGAAGATCCTCTTGCCAAAACTAACTCTGCCCCTCAACTACAATCAAGAATCACTTAGATTTAATTTTCGTCCGAGCACTTGATCCGTAAGAAAAATTCGATCTCTAGATCCTCTCGGTGTATCTTACAAATGACCCTTGAGTCTTCCTTTATAGTCTTCTTGTTGACAAATCAATGGCCAAGATTAGATCTCAGTCAACGGCTGAGATTATATTAGACTTGATCTACTTTATCTAGAAGTTTCACCCATAGTTTACATTAATACTAATTATTTATTTTAATTTCCTAAGTTAGACTTGGGTCCTCATTAAAAACAATTAATTTTTCTTATAAAAGTGTTTCTGGGTGGAATTTCCCAAAACAATTTATGGGTTATCTGTAATGCATGGGTCTAATCCTCTCCACAAAATTTTAGACTTGGAGCACATCTGATGCTACCAAAAATCAACATCTACCTACAGCCTGAACCCTATCATCCACACCTGCGACCAAGCAACTTTCATACCTAGCGTCTCCAACTTCTTTGCCTTGTCACCTGCTTGCATAGCCTATCTAACTACTTAGGCCGCTCTTGTCTGTCACCTGACCACAGTCACCTCCTACCCCCCACCCCGCCCACACCCCCTCCCGACATCGACTATCTGCTAGCTGGGTATGACAGCCTACGGCCAACCCCTACCAGTTGTAGCTAGTGCAGGTCCCTTATGCCCTATCACCCTTTTTTTATTATTATTATTTAACATTGCCTTTTGGCTAACAACCACTGCACACAGCCCCTTGAAATTTTTATTCTTCAGTTGTCTTTAGTTGTCGTACAACATAGCCACGTTGTATGTCGTATGGCCCACAATCTCAACCCCTACAAAAAAAATAATAAATAAATAAAAATAAAAATAAAAAAATAAAATAATAATAATAATAATAACAAAATTATTTTTGCCTCATACATCACAGTCGAACCTAGCCACTGTGATGCTTATATGAACTTAGCCTCTTGAATGATTCAAAGTTCACTTCTCAGAGTTTTGGCTCTAATAACATGTTAATTTCTTGAACTTAGCACACAACACTTTACTAACGTAGTTGATTACAGATCTAGTGAATAAATGCACAGTTAGATTCTTAACATAAACGGAAGAAAAATATTAACAACCAATCTTAATCACATGTGATACATAGAGATTATGCCCAATCAAAGCAGTTCTTCATTAATATCTCGATTAAGACCTACTTGGGTTCCCATCCTGGGATAATCGCCCAACTAAAGAAAATAATTACAACATACCCTGGATTTGATCCAATAATCATGCCCTAAATCTATCCTTGATCTCATTGGATGATCCGGATCTCCTAAGCTACATTTTTGTACCTTCCATGGACCTAGCACACTAGAATGGAAGTCATTCTCCAATCACCACAGAGATGTTCTCTCAATGTCATGTGCTATCATATGGTGTGTCTTTCTCCTCTCCTTAGCCTTGCTTTCATAACTTTACATTGAACTAAATCCCTAACCCTAATCTCCAAAGTGATAGACAGCCAAGATTAGATCTCAATGCATTTGAGATCAACAATTGAAATTTAAACATAATCACTAGCCAAGATTAGATCTCAATGCATTTGAGATCAACAATTGAAATTTAAACATAATCACTAAACTAAATACTTTATTTTTCCAACGTTTCTTTAGCTCAATAGCCAGCATAATTAATTATGTATTTTCCTCAGTCAGGCTTAGGCTAAGTTACAAAAACGATTTACACAGTACTTGAGCAAATATCCTAAAGAGACTTTGGATGACTTTTGCATGCCTAGACACTTAGGCATATGCAAAAGTACCAACACGAGCTACAACATCAACATATAAAATAGCACCTTATGTATAGAGAGCCAAGTGGGTTAACTCGAGAGGTTGAGTTTTGTGAATTACAAGCAGGAGGTTACGAGGTAAATACCCTCGTCTGGCTACCTCTATGGATTATTGGGCCTTGTTACACACCACTTTGTGGATGATATCCCTAGGAGAAATTTTTTCTCCAAGATGGACCTCAGCCAGTAGCCCTCGACTAGCTCATTGTGCCATTTCTCTGCCACCTGAACTAGCCATGTTGTCCCTCACCCATATGTATTGATCGTATGTTTGAAGGTGGGCCTCCTGAACCTAAAGGTATGTCTTGTCATTTGGTAATTGAGTATTGGGTTTGCTTATCATGGACACTTCTGGGCATGGATTGATGGGGGGATTTGGCGGAAAGATTTGGCTTAGTTTGTGTTTCTATCCCCTTGACCTCTTTTGGATGTTACACTCAGATTTTAGTCTCGTGGGATCTCCTTTACTGACCATTTGGTTTTGCAGTGGTACTACTTGAGAAACCCCGACTTTGGTTGCGTGGTCCCGCTCCCTTATCCAGATATACCACTCCCCTTCCATTCACTATACCCCCATTCGCCATCTCTCCCACCTAGGTCCACATTTCCTCATTAGGTCCTCATAGGGTTAGCTTCCCCATTCCCTTTCTCCCACCTTGGGTCAGGCTTGGAACGATGCCCAGGAGGTTGAAACAGCTGAAAATAAAAGTAAAAGCATAAATGGCCACATTCAACAGGAAAATGTACCACAAGATGCAAAAGATGGTCGGGACAAACATAATTAGCATGTGAGAAAAATCCAATGCATGAGCTCTACCCCATACCCATGGCCATCACCCTGGTTCCATAGGCCCTAGATGCGCCTTCTTTATCCTTCAGGAACCCATGATTGTCCCAACCCCTGGAGGGCAATGAACCACCCTACCAAAAAAGGGGGTGATCACTGTTATATCTTACACATCATGCTCTTATCCTTTGAGCCCCGAGCAGTTAATCAAAGGCAAAAGGCATATAAAGAAGGGTGGAAAAATCAATGTCGGGGCACCTCATGTGCCATGATTGCTCCCTCCTACACATTACATACCCAGGTGTGGGCTTCCCTTTCTCTAGCTACCCTTGTGCCCCGATATGTGGCCCAAGATTAACCCTATCATTCCCCATTCCATTTCACCTCTTTATCATATGCCACCACCATTTGAGGGATGTACCTTTGACATACTATCCCCTCTAAAGGTAGAAACCACCTAATAAGGTACCTGGCTAACCCCTTTTGGACCTTGGAGACATTAGCACATGCCAAAGCCCACTATGGAAGGGAATGTCATTATGAAGTATTCACTTGTTGTCCATGGTTTGTAAGCTCTTTTACCCGATTATTTTAATGACTTGTTGTACTGGAAGGTTAGGGGACGCATTGGATCTTATGCAGGATTGCAGATGGTGTCCATTTGGGTTTGGTCTCCCTATACGAAGTCCTAACCCTCCAAAGGGCTGCATTGACACATATAGGGTGTGTGTAGAGAGCCATGGGCCTCCACAGCAGTAGACAACACTCCATGGATCCCCAGAGATGTTCAGAGATTGCTAGTGATCCACCTTTTGGACGAGGAAGATGCATTTGGTACACTATGCCTAGCTAGCCCCACAGGTGCACCACACACTTGGCAAGTGTCCCAGAACTTATACGATGACATGGCAGCATCCATTCCATCATTTGATCCCTTATGGATGGTCTACAAGCATATTTGACTCATATGGAGACCCATGAGGTCATTGGTGTGCCCCCACACCCACTGGGAGCACCACGGGTTTATTGTTTGGAGAACAAGGGGCCACCCCCTTGTCCATCACTTTTGAGGATCCTATTCATCATTATGGCACTTATGGACCTCATCAGGCCTCTTGGAGGGCCCTACGACATGCAACTCCCATCGAAGCAATTGCTATGGTGTGGCTCACAAGATATCTAAAAAGAATTGAGCAAATGGGAGTAGGTAGATGGCCTAATGTTATCTTCAAGGAAGGCATGAGTGAAAGAAAGAAAACATGGATGAGACAAAACTACACATGGATGCAAAATTGGAATATCTACCTCAATGATTGTCCCACAAATAGCAAGGAGCTAAAGAATTTTGTTATGGAGAAGTTTCGTAAACAGGTATGGGGAAAAGAGTTGGGTAGAAAAAAGAAGTACTACATTGAAGAATTCAACCCTACGTATGATCTCCAACAAAAAGAGTACATTGGAGTTAACATTCCGTGGAGGGAAAAGGTTCTTATTGCTCAATTAAGAACCAACTCACATCATCTTCGGTGTGAAACAGGACAGTGGAAAAGGCCTAAAGAAGCTTGGGAAGAATGAGTGTGTACATTTTGCACGTCTGGGGCAGTGGAATCAGAAAAAAAATTTCATTTTGGAATGTGATGCATTCAAAGACATTACAGAAAGTTATGGAAATATGTTAGCATCAATTTCTTGGCATTGTCTTTTCAGCAATGAGATTGTTGGAAGGTTGGGCCAGCTCATCATCAATTTGAATAAAAAAAGAACTGAAATGCAAAAGGCGAAAAACAAGGAACTCATAGTCCCATAAGACTATTTTTAGTCTCGTGGACGTTAAAATTTCATTTCATTTCATGCATACATTATTAGTTGACTTCTTGAGAGGCTTATTATTTTATTTATGAGCTTGTTTGGTGGATTTGTCACCAAATGTTAGTTAATTTGCACATTATATTATTTGTGGGGCTAATGTAGGCCCATTAGGTAATTCGAACTCCTAATGAGTGTATAAATAGGAGTTGGATGGATTCATTTGGACAATCACTTGGATTTGGATCATTCTCTCCTTAGAGAACTTCACACTTTTTCCTTGGCGGATATTTTTGGATAATGGATGAATTTTGATGTATGGATTGAGTTCTTCTTATCTTGGAGCTTATTATATTGCAAATGTGTTGTTGGTTGGATATATACCTTACATGTAAGTGCAATTTTAACATTATTTTCTATCATTTTGCTACATACATTGGTTATGAGATTTTCACTATTTTAGGGCTAATTGTTGCATGCATTTACGGCATCGATGTGGAATTATGTTTCTATTTAGCTTATCTCTATGTATGGGCCATGTTTGATGAATGAATTGTCCTAGAGATCGAGTTATCTCAAAGAGCATCTTCCATTTGCAACGAAGTATAAATGCTTTTAAGGTCACTTTTCTTCTCTTGCCCTTAACATTGGACAAAGTCGACTTTGAGAGCCTCCTTAAACAAGAAACGAAGTCCATCTTCATAATTCTCCTTGACTCCATATCCCCAAGAGGAGCTAGGCACTGATCCATCAAAGAGTGGTCATTTTAAACCATATTCTTTCACCTTTTCCTCCCTCCTCTAGGTCTAGCCACCCTGGGCCACCTAGGGCATCAATTTCTAGGCAAACTAGCCCTAGAAAAATTTTGATCTCCTAGGCCCTACTGCCCTGGTGTGTCCTCAAGGTCTCCTCCAAATTTGAAGAGATTCCGACGGTGGGATTGCGAAATATCCCAAGCCCTAGGCCTAAGATCAAATTTTCCCTAGTGTTCCCAAGTCTAGTACCTCATAGGATCAATTTGACATCTTTAGGTGAAAATTATTGTTTGATCCTTTCCCCTTGCCTTGGTCAGGTTAAGAATATCAACGATTGCTAGACTCCATCCCCTTAACCTGGGCTGGGTCCACTTGGCCCTGTGTGGTCCCATTTCTTATCAAAGAAAATTCATCAAGGGCAACTCGAGAATCCAAGTTCTATAAGGATTTTAGGGATTGGGAAACTCCTTTTCAAGTCATTTTCCTTTAACCTAACCCTCAAATCCTCACCTCCTTTCCCTAGAAAGTCTTGTACCTTGCTTAAAGAGCAAGCAAGCTCCATTCTTAATCCCATCCTAGGGAAAGGGTTTTTAAGGTCACTTCACGTCTATTTGTTGATCCATCCTTTATAAGTGACTTCCTAATTACCGGGCCTCCTCCCATCGGTGAAAGTTCGTAAAGAGCAGGGAGTCTTAGCTGTGGGGACAGTGGGCTAAGTCTCCATCGTTGCCAAGCAGTTGCCCTCTTAGGAGCCCCTTTTAGGTCCCCTGTTGGTTTGAGTGGTAACAGGCCTCACCGATGTCGTTGTGGGGTTAGGTTGCCAAAATTGCAACTAGCCACTTTACTTAGGAATTATCCTCGAAATGAGGGGAAGTGCTCGAAGGGTTTCCCCGAGATGTGTGTGTGTGTGTGTGTGTGTATCGCATTCCCCATTTCCAAATTTTTGAGGGGTCACATTTCCAACACGTTTCCATTTCAAAAACTCTTACCCATTTCCCTATATCATGCAACTTAGGGCAAAAGAAGACTTTCAACAGGAAAGTGCAAAACTAAGAATGATTTAGAAAGTGGAGCAATAGAAAGAAGCTAAAGAGGCAATGATCATTATTGTGTACAAGCTAGGGTGGCATGAGCATAGAGAGAAAAAGAAACAAATTTAGCATTGGCATGTGGCTTTAGCAGAAGGTTGTACTTTGATGCATGAGCATCCTTGAAGACATTGCAAAGAACACAAACAACAATGAACAGAAAGGTGTACATGTTAAAAGGAGTTAGAAGGGGTTATGGTGGCATCATCCATCTATGAAGGATCCCCATCATGTGTGAGGTTGTTTGAGGAGTTTAAGAAGGAAAGTACAAGGAACGCCTGCATATATGAGAACCAACAAATCTCCCTCCTCAAGATCAACAACAGAGGGAGAAGGGGTTTTCCCAGTTGGGTTTCCCAAGAAAATTATTGTGTTGAATCTGTGTAATTGTGTCTTTATCTCTGTGTTTAAATTCGCTGCTTATCTATGGAGGAGAAATTCTGTGTCTTGGTGAAAAGAACTTTTGGTTTCAGTTTGTAGTCGCCATTAGTTCAGATTGTTCATTCAAACAGTTGCAGAATTTTCGTGGAAATTCAACAATCGGAGTAGAAGATGACAAGTCTGTAGCTGGTGAAGGAGGAGGGGAAGCTCAGCAAGCCGAAGAAGAATAGGCTTCTAGTCTACACCACTAGGTAGAACCCTTGGAGATGACAAAAAAGTCACAATGTCAGTTTAAGTGCTGGAAAAAACTGCAAAGAGAGGCAGCTGACGGAGAGTGAGCTTGCAGCTCATAAAGAAGAGAGAGCCCATAGCTCTTGACCCATAGGACACAATTCCAGCTGTGAATGCTGGGTAAAATTGTACAATAATGAAGAAGACGGTGAAGACAAGATCGTTATAATATTACAGCCAAAAGAATCACTTTGGTATAGCAGAATTCAGTTCTACTTTGTTGTGAGCCCAAAGGAGACCGAGACCAGCAGGCATCCTATAAGAAAAGGGCTAGTCCCTTGTTCAAATTTTAAAAGCAGCAAGGAGCCCATTGAGGTCGAATTCATGTAAGTTGATTTCGGTTTAATAAAAGCGGTCGTATGCTTCACGTTTCCTCCTGTGTGCTGTGTGTGTGTCAGTGTATGTTGTTGGAGTTGCTTCTGTGAGAACAGTGTGTTTTAAGCGGCTTCCATCATTGCCGTGCATACTGAGGGTTTAGACAGGGTGTATATCATGTTCCCTATGTCATATTTTCTACTTATTGGCGTTGTTGGAAGCTCATATTTGTCAAAATAGAGTATTGGAATCGATTTGCAAGTAAAAGACTGTTTTAAACATGGCATCGAAACAGTAAACGTACCGTTTTAAAGAAGCATTGGTCATGTGAAGTTCTGTCGTCCCATACAAGCAACAGAACTCGTACTCCTTCTTGAGACTTGTATTTCAGAAGCTGCCCCAGGCTCAAATCACATCCATTTGGCAATTCTCTTGTACGCTCCCTCACAAGCCTAACTTTTTCATATATGGACCATCCTGCAATGTATACCAAATGATGCGCTTCTAAAATTGACTGGCATATGTCTTCCCAGCATGTTCTATGTTGAAAAAAGTCCCCTCCTTCTAGCCTAATATCAGGAAGTAAGCCATCCTTCACATGAGCATCCTGATAAAGGGAAATCTTCCCGCCTTTCCGAAGTGGGAAATAGGTATTAGGCACCCCCGGATAATCAGGGCCAGAGCCCACACCATATTGGTACAATGGATTGGTTTCCGCTGGATAAAATTTCATTGCAATCCTTAATGCAGTTTCAGGGTTGGGAGATTGTCTATTGGGACCGAGCACAGGGAACCAATCGTTAATCGGCACACCTCCAAAAAGTCTTTCTGCAGAAATCGCCACTGTCCCTATAAAATCCGCTCCCAGGAAATCCTTGTCCTTAACAACAAAGCGCACCTCGTCCACTAAATGAGCCACTTGAATCTGAAAATGCTCATCCCAGACCGGATGCTGACAGTTTCTTATTACACGTGTTTGGGCTACAGTGGCATCGCCAAGATTCACTGATACATAAGGATCGCTGGTTATAATTTTGTGATGTTCGACACCATGCTTCGATTTCTGGAAGGGTGCCTTGCAGGTATCGAAGATTGAAAGAAATTGTCTGAGCCTCTCGACGAAGATGTCCATGTTAGGCAATGCCCTGGCCTCGTAAATCCACACATCCAATGTTCCGTACAATATAAAGTTTTCCATGGACATAATAGCCTGTGCAGGTCGCTTGTTTGATCTTGCACATCAACGAAAAATGCCAAATACTGTAAGCACACCCTGACCCATGCAACCTATTTAAAGCATCATTGCTCGCCATTGTAACAAATAAAGAAAACCTGTTCAAAATTCTTTTGCAAAGCTTGCACGCTATTCTCATTTTACCAACTTTGCACGATTCAGCTCATTTCTGTAAGTTAGCTTGTGGTTTCCTAAATCCGGACGCCACCAATGCCGACCAGCCAATTCTTTACTGAAAAAGAGTAAAATATTATCTCCAAGCTTTTGCCTCTCAGATGAAAATTTTAAAGATTTCAATTTCTGTTTCGTGCATTTAAAGATGTCAATTCTTATTCGTTCCTGACCGCCGTCCAGGTGAAGCTTCCCCTGCTGTGAAAGGCTAGTACTCTATTCACCTTCCAGACCAAAAATTTGAAGATGTCGAACTCTCATTGACTTTTACCTGCGTTGCGGGTGAAGTTTTCCTGCCGTGCGGTATATATAAGTAATGCTTTAAAACCTTTACTCAGCGGAATTCCTCAACACTCCAGCTTGTCTTAACAGTGAAAATGCTTACAATGCCATTCTTGCGTCAAATTTCAGGAACAGCAATGCAAGCTTAAGACAGATTTTCCTCAGCCGCAGCTAAATCATGCATACTTAAACAAAATCCTTGACAGACTACTGATTTGCGTCCCTCTCAAGCTGAACTTAAGCTGTTTTCCAGGGTAAATATTCCTAACTCAAATATTTTTGAAGAAATCAATATTTTTCAGCTCGGAACCTGAAAATTTAACAAGTTTTCATAGTGCGAGAGAAGGCGAGCCAAACACAGCTCAAATTTACCATTTACAGTCTAAATTTTCACCGACATTTCCGAATTTCTTGTCCAACAGCTGGGATTTTAAAAGTCCTTCAAACTTTGAAACATTTACACGGCTCTGCGCCGTTCCCGCTTAAAGGTTTTAGTTAAATATTTGGAATCTTAACCGCGGACATTTACACCGCTCTGCGCCATTCCCGCTTAACGGTGCTAGTTAAATCTTTGGAATCTTAACAGCGGACTTCGGGTAACTTAAAAGCCATTGATTCATTCATTCTGGTAACTTAGGCAATATAAGTTTTCTCCAGCAAGCTTCAAGAGACGCGTTTCCTTCGATCGAGCCAATTCCAAATTATTTTATCACTTTCATGTTCCTTATTTTATCACTTTCATGTTCCTTTGAGCTCCTTCGCTCCTTCATCTCTTCTGTGATGCCTAAACTCTCGCAATGGATTAGCCAGAGTTGAGAGACGGATAAACAAGACATTCTATGGCTAAGCTATGGTTTTTTTTCCATATTAGTTTTTTTTATTTTACATTAATTTAAAATTATATTAAAGTATTTGAAAACTCTTTTAGAAATAATCACATATTAATATATTGTGTGTCAATGTGTGTCAATGTTTCTAACTCACTGGGTTTATTATTTATTAAGATAAATATGGAGTAGGAACTGATCTAGCAAGAAAAATAAATGGTCCTAGTTATCAGGTGCAAGTCTTAGAAGTGATGATTGATGCTATGTGATTCATTTCACTAGTTTTAATCTCACTTTTTCACCTTTGTTAGCATCACTAGATGCAATGAGTGCTATGTGATTCATTTCACTAGTTTCAATCTCACTTCTTCACCTTTGTTAGCATCACTAGATGCAATGAGTGCTAAGTGGACTATTCAAAAATCATGAGAATTGACCCTACAAAGGAAGTGATGATTGACACCATGAGATTCATTTCACTAGTTTCAATCACACTTCTTGACCCCTATGAGCATCACCAAATGCAATTAGTGCTAAGTAGACTATTCAAAAATCATGAGAAATTAGTGAGTTACTAGTGCCTCTCATGGAAATGGTCATAGATAAATGACTTCCTTAATTCAATTGAATCCCAAAAAATGATATCTAAAATAAATAGTGTTGAGATGGTCCAAAAAGTTTCAAAATAATAGTTAGACAGTCAATTTAATAAAAAAGAAGTTAAAAAAAAAACAAAACAAAACAATACAAAACCTAGCTATCATAATGGTCAAAAATTGATCGAGACTCTAAAAAGTATGTTTAAAATAAATAAATAAAAAATAAGAGTCAGTTATAAAATTAAACTAATTATAAAATAAAATTGAGTTAAAATAGTCACTTTATTGTTAGTGGTTTTTGAGCTCTAGATTTTCACAATCCATGGTTTTGCCAATAATATTCTTTATGTAAGAAGCATATAATATATATATATATATATATATAACCAACTTAGATTTGATCCCTCTTTATGCATGGTAGATCCACAATTAAGATGTTATAAATTTGATGAATAAGGATAGTCATGATTTGCCATTAATTATGCCCATAGGCATGTCTATTTTAGAATATGCTTTGCAAAAATTTAATTTGATTATTTGTAATTATTAAGTAGATGGTAGAGGTTTAACCTCATAATAATATCCATAGATCAAGGTTTAATATTTATTTCAAATTAATTACTTTAAAAAAATGTCATATCTACACATATAATATTAGACATGTGATATTGATGCCTTATGGTATTGGCTCATGGTATTGTAACAAAATATATTTACAAGTTATGAATTTCCATGGTAAAGTTGGGGTGAATCTCCATGGTTACAAATATTGTTTGACTCTATATTAATCATTTTTATAATTAAAATAATAACAAATTAAAATAGCCCTTAATGAGGGTGTTGGAAGTCGAGATGTTGGAGGATAGGGGAGAGCCCACCACCCCACTATCTCCCATCACATTTAAGAGGGGGGACAGGGGCGAGGGCGGTCAAGGGGGGATGGTGTGGCCAACCCACCCCATGAAACAGGCATGCAAATAGCATTTACCATTATTCATTCATATGCTAGACAACAGTATGCTCAACTGCTCCAAGATGAGAGACCTTGCTCTTTGGTTTTTATGTTATGTCTAGGCTTTTCCCTCGTCAAAGGTGGGACAATTCCCTTACTACTGATAATAGGAGGCTTGTATTCTACAGCAAATTCACAGAGCTAGGGCGTATTCAATGGGTTTTCTCTCAGGCTTGGGCATTGGCCTTTTGCTCTGGTCATGAATCAATATGCACTTGCATTCTAGGCAATTTGGATTTGGGGATTGAAGACTTTTGATTCATGCATTGGCCACTAAGAAATGGTAAAGGGATAGGCATGGAGCGAGCAGGGGTTGCAACTCTCGGGACGTTGATGAGGGGGGAGGCAGGGGGTTTACGGTGCGTGGGTTGATGTGGCCAATCCACCCCATGTGACACACATGCAAATATCATTGACCACTATTCATTCATGTGTCAAACAATAGTATGCTCGACCTTTCGAAGAAGAGAGACCTTACTCTTTGGTTTTTAAGTTATGCCTAAGCTTCTCCCCCACCACAAGTGGAACAATTCCTTTAGGTAACTGATAGTAAGGCTTGTATTTAGAGGAAAATTTGCAAAGCTAGGGCATAGTTGGTTGGATTTCTATGAGGCTCGAGCATTGGCATTTGTTCTAGTCATGAATCAACATGCACCTACATTCTAGGTGATATGTATTCAAGGATTGAAGGTCTTCGACCCATGCACTAGGCATTGAGCAATGGTAGAGGGATAGGCCTAGAGCAAGCAAGGATCGTATCTCTCGGGACATTAACGGCAACCTCGGAGCTCAACGTTGCAAGAGCGGGAGGCATTAGTCTTCATCTAGTTCACACATCATCGTTGTTTTAGGTTTGGAGGGTTGATCAGTAGTGGGTAATGTCATCTATATCAAATTCCTTTGGTTTATCCATTTCACTCTCTGGTTACATTTTAAGTTGGTGGATGATAACTTGTTATGTTTTGAGCTCAACCGGGGTGTGTGGCGGACTAAATTCTAGTGTCTCTCGGTGGTTATTAGACCCTACCAAGAGTCTTTGATCTCTCAATCCTTTTCATTTGTATTCCTTCGATAATTGTCATATATTTCTCTAGAAACCATAACTCCTTGGGTTTTACCTTTATTTGGTTTTCTCAGTATCAATCCCTTGGGTATCTAGGTGTTGTGGGTAAGAAATCTAGCTTGGTTATTTCTTATTTGGTGCAATATCCCTTGACAAAAAATGTGTTATCGTTAAGGGGCTAGGGGAAAGTGTTATTAGGTCAAGTCGCATGCCCAAACCCAAGCCTAAGCCTAGGATGTCACAATTATCTTCCATTCCACCACCCCCCTTGAAATTTGAAGGGAATTCGTTAACCTGAAACTTTGACCACCAATGACTAACAAGCTTATTCTGATTCAAAAATCCAAGCAGAGGTAGCCAATTAGGTTCCCGACCCTAGACACAATAGGGGTATATGAATCCAATACTTGAACTTCATCACCCTTCATTAGTAGATGAAAACACTTATGGGCAAGGTCCTAGAGGAGAAACATGAAGACTGCAATGGTATCATCTATTTTCTAAATGAAATCAAGTGGGTGCAACGTTACTAGTTCTCTTGCCTTACTAGTTTGGATTCCCATCTTGCTCACTTTGAAAGCCATCTTTAGTGCGAACTAAAAGTCTAAAACCTCTTGCTCCAGCTAGAACAAGCGCTCGAGACCCGACCCCAACCATTTCATAAGACTCTTGATGTTATGCTTCGCCACTCAACAATTTTTTTATACTTTACATAGTTTAGTCTACGATAGATGTCAATAGTTTCTCGGTGTTAGTTGCTTTTATTTTGAATTATCTAAACTCTGGTAAATGGTTAACCATTATTGATTTGGAATAAATTCGCCTTGAAGAATCCAATTTTGGTTTGAATTGTGGCATTGGAAAAAAGACTCAAAGGGATATCATAGGATGGAATTTCAAACCTTGAAGAGCCAAAATTACAAAGCTACAATAGTTTCAATATTGAGCTCCTAAAAATCAAGAAAAAAATGTTCTTTTTTTTTTAATAACTTTTGTGCGCAAAAATAGTTTGAAGTGATTTAAAGGGCATAGTGAAGCATATATATTTTTGTTTGATTCTAAAATAACTTGAAGCAAAAAAATGGACACACCTAGTAAGCAACTAGAAAGCTCTACTATGACGTATGAAGAAGGGGAAGAAATGCAACATGATATATCAAAATTACGAGACCAACTGCAACAAATTTCACTCTCACAAAGAGTAACCAATTATGAAATGGAAGCTAAGATGGATGACTTGAATAATGGTTTAAAATCATACATGGAAGCTAAGATGGATTACTTGAATAATGGTTTAAAAGCAGACATGGAAAATTTGAAGGATTGCATAAATTTCAAGGTGGAAGGTTTGAAGGATGGTTTAAAAACAGAAATGAAAATTGACCTGGAAGATTTGAAGGAAGGTTTGACAAAGTTGCTACAATAAATGCTTCCTAGTGGTGACAAGGTACTCCATCAAAATCATGATAAGGATAAAAGGAATACGAATTTTTATTTTAGAGACTCCAATAATGGGTTGAAGAGTAACCACATTCCAAAGATTGATATGAGGAAGTTTGATGGCAAGGATATGGTAACTTGGATACTGTAGATGGAGCAATTCTTTGATCTACATAATGTGTTGAACACACAAAAGGTACGCATTGCATCTTTATATTTATAACAAAATCAATTTGTGTATGGCTCTGTTCTCGTAAATCAATTGCCACTTGGACAATTTTTATGGAATAATTGGTAGCATATTATGAGGATACAAAGAGAAATACCTTCTTTATCCAATTGATAAATATCAAACAAAAGGGTTCAATGGTAGAGCACATTGAGGACCTCCAAATATTGAATATCAAGGTAAATGATATTCGAAGGGATCAGAGGATTGATGTCTTCATAGCAATTTTAAAGGATAACATCCAACATGAGGTTCACCTTTGGGGACCTGATTCATTGGAGAAGACATTCAAGGTGGCAAGAAAAGTTGAAAGCAAATTATGGCAACAAGGAATTCTACCACTCATAAATATAAAGAGGGAAGTGTTGTTGCTTCTAGCCTTCCACAACCAACAATATTGACATCACAACAATTGGAGGAAAAAGGAGAAAAAGGGCTTTGTTATACTTGTGATAGAAAATACACTAAAGGTCATAAGTGTGTCGAGAAGAAATTATTTTACATAGGTTTTGAAGAGGAAGAAGAAAAGGAACAAGAAACATCAAAAGAAGAGGATATACACCAAGAACCAACCTCGAAGAAAAAATAAATGACTATGACCATATCTTATAATGCATTGGTGGGAATTACCACTCCCCAAACTCTCAAGATATAAGGATATATCAAGAAGGAAAAGGTAATAGTGTTGAGTGATTCGGGTAGTACCCATAATTTTATTCATTGTAAGATAGCCAAGGAATTAAATTGATTTCTATATCCAGCTCTAGAGTGTCAAGTGATGGTTGCAAATGGAGGAACTATAAATTTATCTAGAAAGTACCATAATATCAATCTAACCATGGGGGAATATATATTGAATACTTAATGCTTTCCAATCCAATGGGTGGTGTTGATGTTGTACTAGGAGTCTAATGGTTACAATCTTTTGGGACAATAGCTTTTAATTTTCAAGAAATTTTCATGATTTTTTTTTTGGAAGGAAAGGAAATTGAATTAAGGGGTAACGTAGAGAAACCATGGAAGATAATTAGCTCTAATGGAGTGAAAAAGCTTTTAAAGAAAGAGAAACAGGGAATAATTGCACAATTATGCGCACTAGAGGTTTAAACATCGAAATCATATATTTCTCCAGATCTCCAAAAAGTCTTGGACAATCATTCCAAGGTATTTGAGACTCCCAAAGGCCTCCCACCTATTCTTGATTACGATAATGCCATTCACTTAGTTCCAGGAAGTGTTCCTCCAAACATCAGGCCTTATAGATATCCCTATGCCCAAAAGAGTGAAATTGAACATATTATTGCAGAAATGCTAGAGGTCGGTATAATTCAACCTAGTCCAAATTCTTTCTCTACTGAAGTAGTATTGTTGCACAATAAGGATAGATCATGGCGCATGTGTCCAAATTATAGGAGCTCAAAAATCTCACTATTAAAGATAAATTTCTCATTCCTTTCATTGATGAATTTTTGGATGAATTACATGGAGCAATTTACTTCACCAAGGTCGATCTTCGTTCAGGATACCATCAAATTACAATGAAGACTGAAGACATTCCGAAAACAACATTTAGAACTCATGAAGGTCATTATTATTTTTTTGTCATGCCTTTTGGCCTTACTAATGCACCTTCAACATTTCAAGGTTTGATGAATTCCATTTTCAAACCCTTCCTTAGAAAATTTATGTTAGTATCTTTTGATGATATACTAATCTATAACAAGTCTTGTAAGGATCATGTTCAACATGTTGACAAGGTGCTCAAACTATTGGAGGAGAAATAAATATATGAAAAAATCTCCAAATTCTTCTTTGGAGTATAGGAGGTGGAAGATTTGGGTCATATTATATCTCATGAGGGTGTTAATGTAGACCCTAAAAAAATCAAATCCATTAAGAAATGAAAATCACCACAACCCTAAAGCATCCTCAAGGATTTCTCGGGTTGAGTGGGTATTATCGTAAGTTTGTTATGAGTTATGGGAGAATAGCAACACCTCTAACAACATTACTAAAGAAAGATTCATTTTCATGTACTCAAGAAGCAACAAAGGCCTTTTAACATATTAAAGAGGCAATGTGCCAAGCATGGGTCTTAGCTACACCAAATTTCACAAAAATCTTTATTATGGAATGTGATGCCTCGGGAAATGGAATTGGTGTGGTTTTAATGCAAGAAGGAAGACACATTGCTTTTGAAAGTCTTCCAATCAAGGGAAAGTATTTACATAAGCCTATTTATGAGAAGGAAATGTTTGAAATACTACATGCATCAAAGAAATGGCGACCTTAGCTAATGGGAAGACACTTCAAGGTAAAAAAAGATAACGATAGTCTTAAATAATTTTTGGAACAAAGATTATCTTCAAAAGATCAACAAAAATGGGCCACCAAGATATTTGGTTATGACTTTGAAATCATCTACAAAAAAGGGAAACAAAATGTTGTTGCAGACACACTCTCAAGAAAGGATGAGGATGTTGAAGCATTGCTCTATACCATTTCTATTATCCAAGTTGATTGGATAAATGAAGCAAGGTATGAATGGAAGAAAGATGAAGAGGTGTGGATACTCAATCAAAAGTTGCAGCAAGATACCAATACATATGATACACTTATCTGGAAAATTGATTCATTGTGGTACAAAGATCGCTTATATCTCTGTAAGAATTCCCAACTCAATCAAAATATTATTTTGGAATTGCACACCTCCTCGATAGGAGGGCACTCAAGATTTTTAAAAACTTACCACAGGGTCAAGAAGGAACTTTTTGGGGATGGCCTTAAATCAGATATTCATAATTTTGTGGCAGAATGTTTGGTTTTCCAACATAATAAGTTGAGATAATTAAGACCCTAGGTCTATTACAACCTTTAGTCATTCCAAGTCAACGTTGGAAGGAGGTATCAATGGATTTCATCACAGGTTTACCCAAGTATGAAGGAAAGAGTGTCATCATGGTGGTAGTGGATAGACTTACCAAGTATGCATAGTTTTGTACATTATCTCATCCATTTAAAGCCAATACATCTGTTACTGCATTTATGGAAACAATTCAAAAACTAAATGGAAACCCAAAGATTATTGTAAGTGACATAGATCCCATTTTCACTGGAAATTTTTGGGTGGAGTTATTTTCTTGTCTCGATACTCAATTAAATCATAGCTCATCTTATCATCCTCAATCTTATGGAAAAAATGGGATAGTAAACAAATGTTTGGAAGGATATATTTGTTTCTTTGTATCTGATAAACAAACACAATGGGTGAAGTGGTTACCTTTGACTGAATGGTGGTATAACACTTCCTTCCATACTACAACAAAAATGATCCCATTTATGGCACTTTATGGATATCATCCACCAACCATCACATCATCTTTAAAGGAAAATTCGAAGGTTCAAGCAATGGAAAATCACATCAAGCATAAAAAACAAGTTCTCCAACTCTTAAATGATAACCTCACTCTAGAACTATATCGAATGAAACAACAAGTTGATCAACATCACAATGAAAGAATTTTTGATGTAGGCGATTGGGTATTTTTAGGGCTACAACCATACAAACACATGTCCCTCAAGCAAGCTAAGAAGGATAATAAAATATCACCCAAGTACTATGGTCCTTACAAGGTGTTGCAAAATATTGGTACTATGGATTACAAATTGGAGTTGTCTACATCTTCCCGAATACACCTAATTTTCCATGTTTCATGCTTAAAGAAAGTTATCGCTGACAAACTCCCAGTTCAAACAATATTGCCAGAACTTGACGAAGAGTGGAAAATCACATTGGAGACTGAAGAAGTCACGGAAACAAGAACCCGACAGCTACGAAATCGATCAATTTCAAAGTATCTCATTAAGTGGAATAACTTACCTGTTGAAGATTCCACATGGCAGGATGAACATTTTATACAAAAGAATCCATAACTACTCAAGTGTCGAGGACAACACTTTTTTGAAGGAGAGGGGCATGTTAGATCCCTATAATACTAGTGTATCCCCTTTGCTTTTATTGTTAGTGTATCCCCCTATTGATATTGTTGTGGCCATGTAGGCCCCATATTTTTATTATGCCCCATAAAAGCCCACTATTTTTATTGTTATGTCCTTAAATTATTATTGTTATGTAGGCTCTAATTATATTGTGACCCCTTAGACTCCTATATACAGCAAGGAGGTCTAATCATTTGTATCATCCAAGAATTGTTCATTTATGTGATGTAAAGGAGGTTTCCCCCTCGAAGAGGCTAATTTCGAAGTCATTTATTTATCTTTTTTGTGATCTGGTTCCATAACACTTTTACTGGTGACAATATTATTGAAGGTGACAAGAGACTTCTTGATAATAACACATTTACTCATGTAGATTTGTAGTGAAAACATGGCACTGTCAATGAACCCCTTGCACAAGAATGAAATGTTTGTTCTCAAGGAATAAGATTAGTTGCATAGTTTTCCATAATAATACATATACTTCTTGCATAGGCTGGAGATTTTCAAATAAAATTAGTGTACCTTAATGAGCTCTATAGAGTCAATTGTTGAAATTCAACACCTTCAAATTTGTGCTTGGAGTAACTAGATGACAAACATGTGATGCTTTTGTAGGCCAACAGTTTCACAAGAGATAGGTCACAACTTCTGTCTATTATAGAAATCCCCAAACATAGCAACTTTGGATATAGGAACAACCTTCAGAGTTTCGATGCCTTCCAACTACTGCTTTCACAAATCGATTGGTCAGAGCGATATTTCATGGATGAGACTGAAAACGTGCTTCAAGAAATTGTGTGTTCTTGATGAGGGTTTTGCAATAATATTTGTAGATGACAGATCATATATGTAACACCCCCTCCCACACATTTACCTGCTTTTACAATCCCTCTAGTTAAATGTGAAGCGAAGTGCCACTATGACATGACCTGACCTCCAAGCTCTAGTTATGGAAGTGGGGCCTATAAACTGACCGTCGACTGACAACTCACAACATACCTCAGTGTTATTGGACACTTAGGGGCCAAAGAACCACCCTAGGTGACCAAACCTTGAGTTGGGGCTCCTTTTCACTAACCTAAGCTCCCAACTACATGCATGACAAGGCCTAGGTGTGGTTTAAGGCCTCCAACTGCATACACAACATTGCCTGAGTACGGTTGTGACCCAACTTTCCTGGTTTAGGGGGTGCAGTCTCGAGATCTGAGCCACAATTCCAGGTCAACCTCCAGACCACTACCAAGAACTGCTTGAGACTTCACATAATCATAAATGACATAATGATAAAGCTAAACATACAAACTTGAGTAAGAAACTTGACCTAGACTAACTAGAACATACTAGGCATTTTGTCAAACACATGGTAAACATGTAAGATATAGGTCATGAATGTATATCTAAGTGTAAAACTGTGCTTTTTAGTTGTGAATCAATGATAAGGTCTAATTCCCTCCCAAGTAGCTGCAACAACACTTTTTATCCCATGCATTCATCAACCATTCATTAACTTATCAAGTATAACAAGAGTCATAACTAGAACATATTATAGGACCATGCTTATAACCAACATATAACCATAATATTACCCATGACAGAACAACCATCAAGCCACATAATAAAAAGCATAAATGCTCATAGAATATAATAGAAAAATAGCTCTTATTAACTTATGCAAAATCAAACCAAGTCAGGGACTTCCACATACCACCCATAGAAAACCATCTCCACCCCCAACGCTTGGGAATTTTCCTAAAACCAACTAACCCGGATCCAAAATCTTATGGAAATCAAAAGCTCAAACCATAAATGAATCCCATCACACCGTGGCTATCCAAGAAATGACAAGGCAAGGATGAAACCACTATCAAACCTGGAAAAAAAAGAAAAAAAAAAAAAAAAAAGAGCCATGTCAGTGACAACAAATGAACCAAATAAACAAATGTGTGTACCATGCATTCACACATCAGCTAGGAAATTACACATGCAACCTGTTACCTACCAAATTTTATCACTAAAGTTGTTGATCCAGCCTTCTCCTTGCTTCCTTTGTTTGTACTTTCCTTTCCTTTCCTTCCTTTGCTTGCCTGCTTTCTCCTCTTGGTGCTCTTCTCTCTCTCTCTAAAACTAATTCCAAAGCTAAACTGACAAAAGGTTGTGAATTGATCCTTAGAAGCCTTTTAATCATTAAGGCCTTTATTTTCTTCATTTCCTTCAATTCTATTCTCATGCAAATCTGTGACTGTTCACCTTTATTTATCTTATTTTCCTTTATTTATCATAAATAAATGTCAATAAATGTCTCTTTTCCTTTCCCAATTTCCTTAGCCATTAATAAATCAAAAGTGATGTCCACTATAATGCTTTTCCTAACATTAAACTTGGATTGTGTCCCATGACCTTGGTCTTATTTTGCCTTTATTAAATTTTATTACATGAACTTTTAACCCATGGATGTTACAATATACCTCTTATGACGTTCCATAGGTATCTTTACAAGTGATGCTTCAACTTTCTTAGAAGACATGCCTTTCAACAAAGAGTTGCCATAAGTTTTAGGGCTGCAACAGATGGGTGAATTTGCTAGTTAGCACAGTCTAAGAACTCCTTCAAGTAATGTGAATTCACCTCCCTTAAGAGCAACCAAGGAGGCAAGGGATCAATCAACAAAGTTGTACATCTAGTGTTATTAAGCATCTCTATAACAAGCTCCAAATTATGCCCAATAACTTCTTCGTTCATCCTGGGCTTAAGTCTGTTACAAAATATTATCAAACATACAACAATAGCTTCAAAAGGATGTTGAATGGCCCTAGCATCCCTTCATTCCAATATGTAAATATTTCAGAATACATCCTCCACACAACCACATACTAATAACACAAGTGCCTGGCAAGAATCGAAAATTGAAAAGTGGAGCAGAGGATTGCTCTTCTCACTATTACGAATTACTTAAATAAGATTACATTGGAAACATCAGCAATAAATGACTGGAGTTAAATTTGAAACTGAACTGGGACACTTGGACTGACCATTTCGACACCTAGCAAGTGGTTGGAATTAGATTCTCCAGCACTCCCCCTTAATTACAACCACATAAAAATTTAATTAATATACATGCTGGTCTATGTCTCAGCGAGGCTTACAATTTAACAAATTGACTTCAACTAGGTTTAGTTTTCTTCTTCTCTTCTTCCAGATTATGTAGCCTCTAAATTGTTTTAGATTTTTCACTTTGTTGTATCCTTCAAACCTCAGTTTTTTCATTTGCTGGTGCAAGTCTTCTATTGTTCCAGGCTTTTTAAGCATGTCCTGGACTTCTTCAAGAAATGAGTTATATGTGGTCTGCTGCCACATATTGTCTTCTGTAGTGTGCTTTTCATCATCAATCTACTGCAACATAAGATTAGAATAACATTTTGTCTCTTCATAACTCCAATACCTAAATATTTCATTGACATGTTCATCATGCATGCTATCTTCAACATTCATATCTACAACTTCTGTGTAGATCTCATCTAGACATGGTGTTGCAAGCCATGTTTCAATAAATTTTAACTCTTCTTCATAATCATTTTTCATACCTGCACACTTGAAATCAATGTTAGAATTAAAAATATTTGCAGAGAGTGTTTTCTCCTGTTGCACTTCCTTTCTACTTCTTTGCAAACTTCTTTCTTTTTCTTTGTTTTCTCTTTGTGCTTCCTTCTCTGCATGTGCCTCCATATTTGTTTTTGCTTTCCCTTTGCAGACTTCTTTCTTTGCATCTATCATCTTTGTTTATGTCTTTATCTCTGTCTTTGTTTCTTCTTCACTGACCTGTGTTTCTGCAAAAAAGTTGTCTTCCATTGACTGAAGTGGGATTATCTCACCAAATAACATCATTTCAATATCATGTTTTTGTTGCATCATCTGCAACCAGTCATCACTAGCCAACAAATCTTGATCAAATTTTGCATCAACTAGATTTACCATAGTATTTTTACTTTCAACAGCAAGCTCAGTTACTGGATTCACCAAGTCTTCATCAGCAAGCTGTGTTGCTAGATTCACCAAATCTTCATCAGCAAGTTGTGTTGCTAGAAATACCAAATCTTCGTCAGCAAGTTGTGTTGCTAGATTCAGCATATCTTCGCCCACTTGTGGCTGTGCACAGTGGGGTTCACGAGCATCTTCATGTTGCTTCTCTACCTCATCTGCACTTTCTTCGCAAACATCATCCACTTGTGGCTGCGCACAGTGGGATGTGTTGCTGGAAACACCAAAACTTCGTCAGCAAGCTGTGTTGTTGGATTAATCATATCTTCACCCACTTGTGGTTGTGCACAGTGGGGTTCACGGGCGTCTTCGTGCTGCTTCTCTATTTCATCAGCAAGCTGTGTTACTGGAAACACCAAATTTTCATCAGCAAGCTGTGTTGCTGGCTTTTTCAAAGTAAATAATAAGTGGTACCTTAACGAAACCTTGGAAAATAACTTTAATGAAACGAAAATCACCTTAACGCGGGTGCTTGAAGCCAAACCCGCGTGGGTCTGAAATCCGCGCAAGTCACCCTGACTAACGTGTTTCTTTAATCTTCTAGGGTGCGTTAATAATGCTCTAATTTCATTGCTAGGAGTGCGTCATCCCCAAATTTTATTTTATTTTATTTTTTTATTTTTCATTTTTTATTTTTTTAAATTGAGAAATAGATTTTCAGCTCACCTTTCTTCAATTCATTTCGCAGGCATCTTCATTGGCTTCGTTGTGGTAGCTGACTTCTTCGTTTCTTGTTGCTTCTTCGCAGGAGGCTTCTTCAAAACTTCTGCTACTCTGTCAAAGAGACTTATGCAAGCTCGCCTCTCCTCGTTGCTACTCTCTCCGGAGTCTTATGCAAACTGGCTCCGATACCATGACAAGAATTGAAAATTGAAAAGTGGAGCAGAGGATTTCTCTTCTCACTATTACGAATTACTTAAATAAGATTACATTGGAAACATCAGAAATAAATGACTGGAGTTAAATTTGAAACTAAACTGGAACACTTGGAATGATGGTTTCGACACCTAGCAAGTGGTTGGAATTAGATTCTCCAACAGTGCCAAGATAATTTGTAAGAGCCAGCGAGTCCTGGTTCAGAATTTGATGACTGCATAGTTTATGTTAAATGATGCAAGAGCATTCTTCAAAACTTATAAGACCCATGAGTCTTATTTCTCGTTTACTAAAGGGAGTGGGTTCCCTTAATCAGTTTATTTATTTTTTCTAAGTTTAGTTGAGTTTGAGGAAATTTAAATTGTAAATTGATTTATGGAGAATATCTCGTGAGTTGTAAAATCTTAGGGATGAGTAAGTAATCCTAAGTATAGTGAGGATTTGAGGGATTTAAATAAATATAATCTAGGATTCTATTGAATAAAGAGAGGAGCTAAAGAGATAATTTAGGAGACAGTGAGAGATTTTTGGATTTGAACTAAACTAGTTCATGAATCCTTTTCTTTTATAAATTGTGAGCTTTTGAAGCATTAAGGGAGACAGAGAGGAATGAGAGTGAGATAGATGATAGAAGGAATTTAATTTTAAAGCCTACAGGCATAGACTGTAAAGAGGAGGAAGGCCACATAATGGCATATCATGCCAAATCCTGATTGTAAAGAAGGTTCTACTAATACTTGTATAATTATTGATTAATGAAGGATTGAATGCAGTGTGATTTGTTTTGTTCTTCTATGCGTTGTGAAATATCTGTATGATTAATTATTGTTCTGTTTTGATACAACCAAATCGAACGAGTTTGTCATATAAATGATTGATTGACTGTGGGTAATTCAACCCGAACCATGGGCGGTGTGACAGTGTTAATTCTCAAAACTACATAGGCAGATTTGGTATTGTGAAAGAAATCAAATTTATTGTGGCAAGAAGAATTCGATAGTGGATCGACGTATGGAGGGAAGATGGATGAATTAAATCCATCTTGAATTTTAAAGCTCGTGAAATTATGTGGAGAGATCCCTAGAGGAAGGGATTTTGATAAAGGGGGTTTTCGATTTTCCTGAGCAGAAGAACCGGAACCGTGAAGTAGGTTTCGGAACCACACGCTTTTGGAACCATGAGGCGAAGTGGAACAGTGAAGGTGGTTTTTAAAACCAACCAGTGGTTTTCACGCTGCTTTGGAGTGGTAAGCGGTAATATCTGAAATGAACGCGATAGTGTTAAGGAGTTGACACGTGGTATCTTAATACCACCTATTTTGCGTGAGTTGGGAATGTTAAGTTGCGGGGTTAATTCTATGCGATAGCCGCCCGATCAAAGATGGAAAAGATCTTACGGTGTTCGCGTCAGAAGTTGCGTAGAAGTTAACGAAAGCTGTAGACCCGACAGTGAAAAGGTAAGTATGGTTGACAGCTGTGGGCTATATATGATGTAAGTAGAGCCTTGACATATGTGCAGTTTGTTGATCGGCGGAATTGGTAAAGTGTTATGTTAACTTTATAACATAAAGTTTGGGTTTATGGAATCTCGCAAGGGTATGCGAAGTATTGTGGCATGGTTCATAAAGGTATGTTTAAGTTCTATCATATTTCTATTATAATAGAAGTGAACGAAGAAATAATTAACCATAAGGGTGATAAGACTTTGGATAAGGTAAGACATGTCAAATGAGTGAGTTGGATATGTGGGTTGAAATAAAGTTGTGGGCCATAAATGTTAATATGGTTTATTTGGGTTTTAAACCATAGGGGAGAAAATCATAAGCGGATATGATTCATGATTGGTAATTTGGGGTTTTTAAACCATGGTTGTGACAAAGGAATTTAATTCTGAATTAATAATCCTTTTATTTGGGTTTTAAATTGAAGTTCAAGGACATATCAAAATGGGTTTTGGTATATGGTTTTAACCATCGATTGAAAAGGTAAGCTTTTGCATTAGAGTTTGTCCCAATTTGAGGATTATTTTGGGTTATTAATGAACCATGAAATTTTATATGGAGAATGTGGGTTTTTTACTGTTGTGGTAGCATCATTTGTGGTATCAAAGCTAAATTAATGCTCTTTGGAGTTGATTGAAAAAGATTGTATCTTATTCTCAGTATGTATATGATTTGCATTGTAATGGATCCGATACAGAGGAAGCACAAGGCACAAGAGATTGTATGCAAGGAGGAATTCTGAAATATTGCAGACAATGAGACCTTCAGCATTTCATCAAAGGCAGATTGTGAAAAAGACTTGAGGAAGATAGGATTAGGTAAAAGATTTGCAGAATTTTAATGATATGTGTATGTGATGAAAGTAGCAACAAGAGTTTCAACCAAGTAGCTGTGACAAAGAAATGAATGAATAAATTACAACAGAATGTTGTAAGGAAATAAAATGAATATGCATGTACTCAGCAAGAAGGGAAATTTAGTTGACAGAAGAATTGAAGTGCAGACAGTGAAAAGTAAAGCAGCATGTGTATTGTCCAAGCCAGTGGAAGCTCAAAGAGATCAATCATTTGAATATCTCTTAGGTATGAGCGATATTTTGATGTTGGTTCCATTTGAATTGTTTCTATAAGAAATAAAATGATAGCAGCAACACACAGTAGAAGGCTGTGTAAAGAGAGAGAAGAGTTGTGTTAGTGGCAGTGAACCTAAATATTCCAGCTAAAATTTGGACAGGGAGAGCAGCTGAAGTGTTCTCAAGAGAAGGTGAGTGGAGGATGTAAGCCTAGGAAGAGCAGAAGAAGAATTCTCAAGAGGTTCCAGAAGTAGAGAACCAGTGCTTACCAAAATACCAAGTCCAGAGAGGGGATTGGTGAGGTAAGTGGCAGCAGGGAGGACTTGTTGTTGTAGAGGCTTAATGTAGCTCATAGTGAGTGAGGAGCTCATAGAGATGGAGGAGAAAGTGACTACTGATAGTCATAACAGGGGTTCAGAGAGAAGTCACAATATAAGAAAGAGAGATGCCAAGGAAAATGGAAAAGGTAAGGAAATGAGTCAAGAAGTATTTGACAGAGAAATTGCAATATTGAAAGCAAGTGTTGATGCAATAATAGTGTTGCTTGAGAAGAGTATGAAGGACCAAAGTTATGGTTGGACTATGAGAAGAAAGAAGATAAAATGGAAGCTGTTGCCAAAGAATATAAACAGAAGAATGTATATCAGATTAAGAGAGGAACTCAGAACAGTTGAGTTAGAGATGGAAGATGACTATTATAGACCTGAGAAAGAAGATTACTTTGCTGAGGAAGGAATCATTGATGAATTTCTGAACTATTGGACATGTTTGGATCAGCAGAGAGATGTGATGATTAAGACATCAAAGAAAGAAAAGCCTAGTATTTTTGGAACTGATGATTTGTGTATGTATGCAGGTGATGAACAATCTTTACAAGATATGTTTATGTAGGTTGTTGAAGAAATAAATATGTTAGAAGAGGTGACTGTAATGGAACAATTTTTGAATGAACATGTGTTCAAAGACACTACAGATGTACAAATTTTGAAAAATACCATGAAAGCTGGAGGTAATGAATCTAGTGAGATTTGGCAAAGGAAGGACAAAAAGTCCGGAGATAAAAAGAAATTGCAGATTGCAAAAGAAGAAGCCGAAGAGAGGTATGAAGATAGCCTTGTGACAGGAACAACCAAAATTATGTGTACAGTGCATCCATTTGAGGTAATGGGATTATCTCTTTCATTTTTACTCAAAAATTATGGACTTGTATTGATAGTTAATGGACAAGAAATTGTCTTGGAAGAACATAATGGATCATTAATGGAAAAGGATCTTACTAAATATTATACTGTGGAAGATGCTAGAACAAAGATTTATAAAGAGAATTCAGTCCAAGGAGGTATAGCTAGTCCAGAAAAGGCTATACATAGAAGAGAAAAAGAAGACAGTCAAGAACATAAGGATCAGTTGGCAAACGTTGATGCACAACAGAAATTTGGAGACAGTGTTATTTGTACAAATTGCAAACAGAGGAAAGAGGAATATAATCAGCAAACTAGAAAGAGACAAGTAGTCCGAGAGGATGGAGGTAAGGATGCTTTCATGAATGATGCATTTACTGTGAGCAGCAAATAGTTTCAATGGAATGTGATATTTATGATATTAACAGTGACTTTCATTGTAAGAGGAACTTTATCATGGAAGGAAAAATCTGTTGCATATGATTTTGTTTCATTTCAAGAAACAAAGAGGATTAGAGATTGACAAATTTTGATTGAAAAGGAAGAGGCATGGAAAAGACAATTTAGTAACTTACAGATTTGTAAGGGAGAAGAAGGAAGAATGAAAAGAAGTGTGAAAGGAAGGAAGGCTAAAGAAAAGAGCAGAGAACAGAATTTTGAAATTAGACAGCATTCAGGGAAAAGTGAAAACAAAGCAGACTTTTTCAAGACAAGGCAATATGGAGGAAGATATGACAATTTTGATATGCCATATGCACATCAAGAGGATGACAAATTAGAGAAATTATGGAGTAGAATTGATGGAAAATGTAATGCATTTTTTTATTTTGAATTATTAATTTTTGAATGTGTTTTCCAAGATGAAGGACAAAGTGCCCTTGGAGATATGTTTGTTTATGCAAACATGAAGAAATATGTAAATTCTGAAAATGAAGAAAGTCAGTTTTCCTTATGGAAACAAGAAGATGATAGTAAGCAGCTAGTTGACTCAAAAATTCAGGATGAAGGAAGGAGAGTTAACATAGCTCTTAAACAAGTCAATGCAGAAGAGAAAGAAGGTTACAGAGGATGTGAAAGTACAGTCCACAAAAAGATTTTGTTTTTAATCCAAAGGAGGTTTGAATTCCAATATTTTATCTTGAGTTTGCAATTAAAATTTTGAATGAACAATTCAATCATATTTTATGTAGATATGGAGGTATTTGAACCAAGTTCAATAACTAAATTATTTGCAGCTGATGGACAATATGTAGTTGGGAAGTTATATGTTCTTGTATCAAACAAGAAAGAATCTTCTTTTGAGATTGGAAAGATGCTACTTCAATTGTTGGATAAGTGGATGATGGAAATTACAAAGATGATAAGTCAGGTACAAGCCAGGAAAAAATACATAAATTTGGAACTCAATTTTATTGAGATAATGGCAAGACAACAGTATACCAGGGAGCATAAATTTATATTGTTTGAGAAGTTTTTTATGCAGGATATCAGCATCCAAACATTATGCAGAAGAGATGATTATGACAGTAGAGAAAAAGGACATCCACAATACAGAGTTTGGCATCCAAGAGAAAGAGAGAAGGCAGCAAATGCACCTGCAATTGAAAGAGGACAGACAACTAGTTGGAAGATGAAATTTGATGAACTTTACAGCAGAAGTAGTTGGGTGACTCATGAACAAGAGTCCATGATTTTTTTCAACCTAGGGAGTCTGATGCAGGAGCATTCTTCGAAACTTATAAGACCCATGAGTCTTATTTCTCATTTACTAAAGGGAGTGGGTTCCCTTAATCATTTTATTTATTTTTTCTAGGTTTAGTTGAGTTTGAGGAAATTTAAATTGTAAATTGATTTATGGAGAATATCTCGTGAGTTGTAAAATCTCAGGGATGAGTAAGGAATCCTAAGAATAGTGAGGATTTGAGGGATTTAAAGAATCCTAATCTAGGATTCTATTTAATAAAGAGAGGAGCTGAAGAGATAATTTAGGAGACAGTGAGAGATTTTTGGATTTGAACTAAATTGGTTCATGAATCCTTTTATTGTATAAATTGTGAGATTTTGAAGCATTAAGGGAGACAGAGAGGAATGAGAGTGAGATAGATGATAGAAGGAATTTAATTTTAAAGCCTACAGGCATAGACTGTAAAGAGGAGGAAGGCCACATAATGGCATATCAGGCCAAATACTGATTGTAAATAAGGTTCTATTGATATTTGTATAATTATTGATTAATGAAGGATTGAATGCGGTGTGATTTGTTTTGTTCTTTTATGCATTGTGAAATCTGTGTATGATTAATTATTGTTTTGTTTTGATACAACCAAATCGAACGAGTTTGAAATATAAATGATTAATTGAGTTTGGGTAATTCAACCCAAACCATGGGCGGTGTGACAGTGTTAATTCTCAAAACTGCATAGGCAGATTTTGTATTGTGAAAGAAAGCAGATTTATTGTGGCAAGAAGAATTCAATAGTGGATCGACGTATGGAGGGAATATGGATGAATTAAATCCATCTTGGATTTTAAAGCTCATGAAATTATGTGGAGAGATCCCTATAGGAAGGGATTTTGATAAAGGGGGTTTTCGATTTTCCTGAGCAGAAGAACCAGAATCGTGAAGTAGGTTTTAGAACCACACGCTTTTTAAAACCAACCGGTGGTTTTCACACTGCTTTAGAGTGGTAAGTGGTAATATCTGAAATGAACGCGATAGCGTTAAGGAGTTGACACGTGGTATCTTAATACCACCTATTTTGCGTGAGTTTGGAATGTTAAGTTGCAGGGTTAATTCTATGCGATAGCCGCCCGATCAAGGATGGAAAAGATCTGACAGTGTTCACGTCAGAAGTTGTGCAGAAGTTAACGAAAGCTATAGACCCGACAGTAAAAAGGTATGTATGGTTGACAGTTGTGGGCTATATATGATGTAAGTAGAGCCTCGACATATGTGCGGTTTGTTGACCGGTGGAATTGGTAAAGTGTTATGTTAACTGTATAACATAAAGTTTGGGTTAATTAAATCCCGCAAGGATATGCGAAGTATTGTGGCATGGTTCATAAAGGTATGTTTAAATTCTATCATATTTCTATTATAATAGAAGTGAATGGATAAAGAATTCATCATAAGGGAGATAAGACTTTGGATAAGGTAAGACATGTCAAATGAGTGAGTTGGATATGTGGGTTGAAATAAAGTTGTGGGTCGTAAATGTTAATATGGTTTATTTGGGTTTTAAACCATAGAGGAGAAAATCATAAGCGGATATGATTCATGATTGGTAATTTGGGGTTTTTAAACCATGGTTGTGAGAAAGGAATTTAATTCTGAATTAATAATCCTTTTATTTGGGTTTTAAACTAAAGTTCAAGGAAATATCAAAATGGGTTTTGGTATATGGTTTTAACCATCGATTGAAAAGGTGAGCTTCCACATTAGAGTTTGTCCCAATTTGAGGATTATTTTGGGTTATGAATGAACCATGAAATTTTATATGGAGAATGTGGGTTTTTTGCTACTGTGGAAGCATCATTAAAATATATTATATTGTTCAAATTATTATGCGAGGGTTGTTACTTTATATGACTGCAATTTCCACCTGCAAATACAAGAAAAATGTAACCCTTATGCCAAAAAACAAGCCATAAACCCACGTGAATTCAATTTTATCTTCATGTTTGTCTCTTCTCCACAAGGTTGAATTTTCTGAGCATGATTACTTCCTTAGATGCGCAATCATTGCTTTCATTAGCGACGAAGATGAGGATCCTTTAAATATATTTTTGGAGGTGACTTATGAGAATTCGCTGACTTGCGTATCAGAGGGAAAAACCTTATTTCAAACATTAGAGCCCAAATGAGGTCGTTTGCCTTTAGGATCAAGATTTAATTTAAATTTGAAATTAAAAACCCTTCATAAGCTTGAAATCCTCCATGAATAATTTTTAGCCATGAATGAATGAAATCCTACTTTCTTGAGCTAGTTAATGATAAGGTGCCACATCATCTCTCTTTGGGGATTTTTCCCACAAGATGGGACTTTCAGCTTCGAACTATCATATCTCTCAAACGATGAATCTTCTCGTGGGATGTCATATACCATCAAAATCAACATGATGAGGAGAATCCATTAAAGGTGAAATTAACCAAAAAAACATTAAATTTCCTTGCCATTTTTGTCCTCAAAGGCAGGGTTCCACTGGTTGTTGCTAGGGTTAACATCATTGACAACCATATTTCAATATTTATTTCTTATTTGGCGCAATATGCCTTGACAACAAATGGATTGTCATTAAGGGGATAGGGGAAAGGGTCCTTAAGGAAAGCCATGTGCCCAAGCCCAATCCTAAGCCTAAGATGTCACAATTATCTTCCACTCCACCACCCCCCCTGAAATTTGTGAGGAAATTCGTTAACTTGGAAGCTTTGACCACCATTGACCAATAAGATTATTCTGATTCAAAAATCCAAGGAGAGGTAGCCAATTGGGTTCCTGGCCCTTGACACACTAGGGGAAGATGAATCCAGTACTTGAACTTCATCACCCTTCATTAATAGATGAAAACACTTATGGGAAAAATCCTAAAGGAGAAATATGAAGACCACAATGATATCATCTATTTTTCTAAACAAAATCAAGCAGGTGTAAAGTTATCAGTGGTCTTGTCTTACTAGTTTGGATGTTTGGCTTGCTCACCTTGAAATCCACCTTCAGTGTGAACTAAAACTTCTTGCTCCAGCGAGGAAAAGCGCTCAAGACCCAACCCCAACCACTTCATCAGACTCTTGATGTTATGCTTTGTCACTCAACAATTGTTTTATACTTTATATAGTTTAGTCTATGGTAGATGCTAGTAGTTTCTCAATGTTAGCTGCTTTTATTTTGAATTATCTAAAATCTAGACAATGATCAACAAATTTGGTTTCCTTGAAGGCAGATTGAGACCATACATTGCATGCATATTAATATTTTTTTTGGTGTCTAAAGGAATTATGAGGCAATACACTCTAAATTAACAAAAAAGAACTATAATTTAGTTAATTTTTATGATTTTTTTAATATAGGAAATGTAAAATGCATTGTGTGGTAAGAATTTTAATATTTATCATAGATTAATGTTTATTAACATTTACCAACCATTTAATTTATATGGTTGTGCTAGTTGATATAGAGTTGATAATTTTGTAATGCCATCACAAAATGGAGGTGTCAACTCACCACATAAGTTTTGAAATTGAAAAAATATTTAGAAACCTTTGATTTTGTCCATTAAATTGTGTATATGATACAAAATATTCTCGGGATATTAAATCTAGATTATCTATACATTTTTATTTTCCAAAAGAATAAAAATTCTAAAAGCATTATTCCTAAATAAACTACATTATCAATCAATCGAATTAAAAACGTGCGCGTTGCTGCCTAACCTAGCATCACTCTGCCTCTACTGCCTCGGCCTCCCTTCGCTGCCATGACCCCTCCGGATTCTGATCCGAGAAGGGATCTGTCATCTGACCCTCCTCCAAACTCAACACAACATCCTTCAGATTAATCTGCTGCACCATTTTCTTGCATTATTTCGTCAATGCACCCTCCTCGAGCTCATCCAACAATGACTAATTTTGTGAAAAAACTTGCAAACATACCAGAAATTACTCTGCCTCCTACACTTCCTCACAGAGCAGCTCTTTCGCTCTTAGAAAGAGGACTCATTGGACAATTTATAGGGCTTTGGCCATCACTAAAATAGTCCAGAAACAGGTGGAGAGAAAATGGCCTCAAGTTATTGAAGGGAAAATATCCATTCGTTTCTGTGGAAGAGGATTTTTTTACATTTCATTTTGAAACAAAATAAGATAAAGATCTTATCTTCAGGAACAATCCATATTTTATGGACACAAGAGGGCTTTATCTAAACATGTGGACTATAGACTTCGATCCTGAGCTGGATGTTCCGAATGTAGTCCCAGTTTGGGTGCGCATCCTCCACCTCCCTTTGCATTGTTGGGGAGATGAGTTAGTCAAATACACTAGCAATGTTGTAGGAAAATACATAAACAAAAGCGAGTCAAAATAAAATATGCAGGCTTGTGCGAGGATTTGTGTTGAAGTTGACTTAGGAGAAGGACTCCCGGTGGCGATAAAGATCAAAGTGGACAACTGCACTCACATCCAACAACTGGAATACGAACAAATACCCTTCAAGTGCAAGGTATGTCATGAATATGGGAATTTATCAAATAGATGTAATAAGAAAGAAGAACAAGAAATGAAAAATAAGAAACACAAGAACCAAAATGGGAGCAAGTAAAGAAAAATAAGACATGAAATAAAAATCCTCTCACTTTTCTATCAACCTCGACCTCTTCCCCTCCCATGAAGGACCTCCTTCACTCCTCCATCCCCCTCCCTGAAGCAAATCCCCTCTTTGAATCTAACCCTTTTGAACCCCTTGGTACCCCCCCTGATCCTCCTCTTTCTCCTCATGCCCCTCCTCTTTCCCCTTATGCTCCTCCTTGGGATGTCCTTTCTTCTCTTTGCCCTCCCTCCTCTCTAGACTTCACTTCCATTGTACCTCCACTCTTGCCTACCCACACCTTTCCCCCTAGCCTCCCCCCCCCTCCCTCCTCTGAAAGGATTCTAACAAGAAATTAGTCAAAATAATCACTATTATCTAGTGACAAGTCAAAAAATCCAGGAAGAAGATCAAACAAAGACTTAAGAGATGAAGCTGCAACAAAGGAACTTACATTAGGCACCCAATAACCTATGGAGACCTACCTTGAAAAAGGCACATGAAGCAAGGAGAAAGGCCAACATTCTCACCGAGGGAAAGGTCCCTCTATCCCAAACCTCAGTAACTAATGAACTTGGTCTCTTGGAACTGCAGAGGCTTAGGACATCCATCTAGTTAAACATAACAAGGAATCTTATAGCCGCATAAAAGCCTAATATTCGATTTCTCCAAGAGACCAAAATCAGTTGGCAAGAAATGGAAAATATGATCCAAAAAATAAAAAAAATTATGAAGGAACAAACCTCCCAACCTTTCAGGCCTTGGGAGGAATAAGCATGCTATGGTGCAAAGATAAGTGGGAGCTACAAAACCAACAAATAGAGCCACATTGGATAAAGACCGAGTTGAAAATAAAAACCATGGAAATGCAAATCAAGCTCTATATTGTCTATGCTCCAAACCATTGTAGAGATAAAGAAACATGCTGGAAAACACTAAAAGCAAATATGTTGTTGGAACAAGAAAAAAATCTCATCATGGGAGGAGATTGAAATCTGGTTTTAAATGTCAAAGAGCAAAGAGGAGGAAATTTTCATTCAGGCCCTTCTCGAGACTCTCTCAAAGAGATTATAGGGAGCTGCTATTTAATGGATATCCCACCTAAAAATGGAAAGTACACCTGGGATAACAAGAGGACAAGGAAGGAAAACATAAAATAAAGATTCGACAGAATTTTAACTAGGGACAACATAGTATCAAATTTCAACTTAGTATCATCCAAAGTTATTCCCTTAGTTGCTTCAGATCATAAACTGGTAGCAATTATTTTAGGAACCTCTGAAAACTTTGGACCTCTTCCATTCAGATACAATCAATTGTGGAACACTAATGAAGAGGCAAAACAAATAATTACAAATGCATGGAAACAAAAGATAAATGGATCCCCCAGCTACATATGGGAAACAAAACTAAGGAATGTCCAAATTAGCCTCAAGTAATGGGAAAAAATCAGTTATAAGGAACCACAAAGAGTAAAGGAGGAGCTACAAAAATAAATGGAAAAATTTCAAGAGAAGACAAAGAACTTGGAAGACACAAAAGAAAACTAACTAAGGGAAAAAGAGCTGCACTGAGAGATTTACAAAAATAACAGGAAGGAAGAAGAAGTATGGAGGTTAAATTCAAGGAAGTTGTGGATTCAGGTGGGTGACAAAAGCACCACTTTCTTCCACAACTCAACAAACCTAATAATGATAAAAAACCATATTGATAAAATCATTGGAGAGTGGGGCGTGGAGATCAAAGTGCAAGAGGATTTAAAGAAAGAAGCACATAATCACTACAAAAAATGTTAACAACAAAACAAGGGAACACAAATGTGTAAGACTTCATTAAGCATATCGGGCACATTAGAAATGAAGAAATGAATAAAGAGCTTATCAAAGATGTCATGGAATTTGAGCTAATGGCAGCAAGATGGAGCCTCCGTCCAGATAAAGCTCCAAGACCGGATGGATTCTCCATCTCTTTCTTCCGTTCTTACTGGTTTTTAATTAAAAAATATTTTTTAAAGATGATTAGATATGTCCTCAAGAAGGAGAAGATTGGAGGATACACAAACTCGACATACTTATCCCTCATACCAAAAGAAACTCGACCTCCCCCCCTCAACAGATTTCAATGAATCTCTCTTTGTAAATATTCATACAAAGTAATAACCAAGATTCTTGCAATCCGTATTAAACCTCTCCTCCACTCCCTAATATCAGGGAACCAAGGAGGTTTTGTTCCTTGCAAACAGATTGTAGACAATATATTGTTAGTTCAAGAGGCATTACATTCTAGCATAGCACGCAAATAACATGGATTTATATTAAAAATGGATATGTAAAAGGCCTTTGACAAAGTTAATTTGTCCTTCCTTTCAGCAATGTTATATAAATTTGGCTTCTCATTAGCGTTTATTGAAATCGTAAAAGCTTGTATAAGTAGCCCATGGATAGTTCCCCCAGTAAACGAAAGGCCTTGTGAATTCTTTCAAAGCTCTCGGGGCTTAAGATAAGGCTGCCCCTTGTCTCCTTTCCTCTACACCCTAATGGTTGATTCCTTGAGCAGAAAACTAGAATACTGCAGAAGAAACCACACCTTGACAAGTCTCTCACTGAGTAAAGGGGCAAAAAGTATAAATCATTCTTTATTTGCGGATGACACCTTTTTAATGGGTGGAGCATCTTGCATAGTTGCAAGAAGATTCAAAAAAGTTCTAGATAATTTCATGGTAGTTTCTGGAGGCTTGCTAAACAATGCTAAAAGCTGCATCTTTGGTTGGAACACACCACATTGGGCACTCCAGAGAATATCTAAAATTTTAGATATTCCATTTCAATCCCAATATAATCACTTTCAATACCTTAGGCTACCAATAACAAAGAAAAACTTGAAAACTGAAATATGGAGAAAATACACCGAGAAGATGAAAATAAAGATCCACTCCTAGGGCATGATCTGGTTAAATCAAGCAGGCAAAGTCATTCTTATAAAATCCATCCTCTCAACTCTTCCGCTTTATCATTTTTCCACGATATTCGCACCTGCAAGTATACATAAGCAAATTGAATTAATAATTAGAGGATTGCTTTGGCAAGGAGGTAGACCAAAAAAAAAAAAAAAATAGTCTAATTTAATGGAGCCAAGTAACTGCGCCATATGAGAAAGGAGGCCTTTCTATTCAATTACCTATATTGATGAATCTAAATCTTGGTGCCAAAATTGCATTTCAGCACAGGAGAAAGAAGCTGGTGGAAGAAAACATTGGAATAAAAATATCTAAATGCACCAAGAATCTCAATTTTATAAGGGAAAGCACCATTAAGACCATGCACAAAAATCTGGAAACTTATAATTAAGGTACCCCCTCTTATCAAAAGCAACATATCAAGAATGTCGGGCAATGGTAAAGAGATCAACCTATGGAAGGATAACATAATGAGAAAGGAGCCACTCATCAACAATCAAGAAATACAAAGATTACGAAATTGGATGTCATCAAAAGGTTACTTCACTCTGGAAAAAATATCTCAATGGGACCCAGACAGAACTTGGCAACAATGGAAATCTCCAAACTTTCCTCAGGGATCAAAACATCAGTGGGAAAATCTGATATCCTTGCTTAAAGGAGTAGCTACAATAGAGCAAGGAAAACATGGAACATTCATATGGAACCCCTCAGGCAAGGAGTACACGGTAAAAGATGGGTACGCAAAGTTGCAAGAGCAGCAAGGCCATCATGTTCGGAAACTCTGGAAATTGGCATGGAAAATTGAAAGTTTACCAAAAATAAAAATCTTCATTTGGACCCTCCTAAAAAGGAAAATACTCACAACAAAGAATCTCAAAAGCAGAGGTATTTTGGGACCTTCTCAATGTCCATTGTGTCTTCTTGCTGAAGAAAATATTAAACATCTCTTACTAGAATGCAGCTTTGCAAAAAAATGTTGGCAGCTTCTGGCGCATCCTATTGAAACAACACTAAATTTCGCCCTCCCTCTCAATTACTTCTTCACAAAATGGACAAGGAAATATCCATACACCTTCAAAAACAAAGGCATAGTCCAACGATTTTGGACCAGTATCCCATACTTCTTATGTTGGCAGATTTGGTTAGCAAGAAACAATATGATCTTCAAGAAAAAAAAGCCGATTGTGGCAAGGGTTCTATAAAAAACATGAGGATTAGTTTCAAAATTCTTATTAGCCAAGGGGACAAAAGGAATAGACTAGACATAGCTCTAGAAAGAAGAAATGGATTGGATAAGGTATGCATATAGTAGACCCAAGATAACAGTTGTGCCTAAGCTTAGAAAGGAATATCAAAACTGGAAAATACTACTCCCAACAGTTGTGCCCTGCTTACGGTCTCCAGCTTGAGCCCGCCTCTTTGCTGACCGTTGCCATTGTCTATCAACTCTCTACTTCCAAGTCAGTTATCCTTCATCTTCTCCTCCCCTTCGCATCCTTGAATGTGTGATCTCCTTGCGCCTCCATCCTTGGGCGGTCTTTATTCTCATCAGCTCTCTATTTGAATTCTGCTCTACTCCTCAGTCTTCAGATCTAAGCCGCTCGCATCATTCCAGTTCCATTAATTCAATGGCTCCAATATCTTCCTTATTCACACTCAATAGATCTCTAGTTTCATCTCAGTCAAAATATCATAGTATTTTTCACTACTCTTGTTACAATTCATGAATGCCTCCAACATTCTCTAGAGTCACACTCAACATATCTTTGTCTGTTTGCTGCTCTGCATTTTAGTCAATTGATCAGAGCATTCTGCACCAATTCAGTTCCAATACTTCAACAATAAAGAAAGGTGTGGACTCTAGGGAATCTAAGTCTCAATCTTGTGTGCACTGTTGTGCACATAAGGTAGTCATAGATCAAATCAAGGAACAAGTGAACCAGATGAAAAATCAAACAAAAGCAGAGATTGCAGTTCTTCAACGTCAATGGGAGACCACCACAAAAGAGCTTCTTGAGGTAAAAAACAAATGTGCACATTTGGAAAACTCCATCACCTATCTCAGAGAAATCACAACAAAGAAGCTTGAGGAAGGGTCTAACTCCCTCGTTCAGGGGAGCAGACTTCGAGACAATGAAAACACAATTAACAAATAGTAGCACACCCATCTCTTTTTGGTATCGAGAGACAGTTGGCAGCATCAAGCCAATATTCAATATTTAGGTTTATAGTCATCTCATATAATGAAATCGAAATATATTATGTTGAGCAATATGTAAGAATTTGTAAGTTAAATGCAGTAGATAAGCAAAGATTCTCTAGAGAAAATAATGTAATAGGAAGGCAAGATGCTCTTCAATTAGTTCTAAATTTTGGCCTGAAATAGTGGTCATGTAATGAGGAATTAACCCTCCTTTTTTTTATATTTAATATCATAACTGATTCTATTAAAAAAAAAAGACAAAACTGTCGAGATAATTAAAAATGTTTTTTTTTTTTTTTACATAGTGATTCACTCATATTAATTGATAATTTAGTGGTTCACTTACACTTGCGACCAATATAATTTATCATTATCTATAAAGTTTTGATTTGAAGTATTATGAGTATGTTATGTATAAATATATTTTTTAAGTTGTATGGTAAGTATATATTTTTGATATTTTAGGTGATTGATTTATTAGTATTTGTTTTGATAATTTAGGTGGTTCATTTATTAGGATTTGTTAGACATTTAATTTAGATGATTGATTTATTAGGATTTTTATGCCGAAGGCCTTATCTTTGTTGGAGTGGGGTGAGAAAACACTGTTCACCCCACCCAATCAAAACATTTTCTCATCGCCCTTCTATCGAATAAAAAATTGACAATTGTCGCCTCCAGATTCGTCCTCTCATTCGGACTGTTGGTCACCCAACATGCATTTAATGCGCCTCTCGTTCGGACTGTCAGTCACCCAGCATCCATTTAATGCACCTCCAGCGTACCCTTTGCACACTTGTTGCACCGAGAGGGGCAATCTACAACCCAGTATGACCCCGATGTCGGATATGTCACGTTCTCAAAAAATAATAAATTTTACTTTTTCTAATGTTGGCCAAGGCATTAACCTAATTTTGAATTTTATATAACTTGAATATTTAAATTATATATAATTTTTTTAACTCTATGTATTATTTATATAATTTGAATGGATAGTAAATTATATACGTGAATTTGAATGGATCATAAATTTACCTTTAACAATAAAATTTACCACATTGAATTTCCAAATTAAGTAAAATTTTAAACATCTTTACTCTTTAGTAAAGTCAATACCATTTCCTAAATCAAAGGAAAAGAGTTAATTCAACACAAACAATCAAAATCCAAAATCTTTTAATATTTCTTTCAATTAAATATTTGTAAAATGAATCTTTAAAAAGAAAACCCATATTCTATGGATAAATTAAAATATTTAAAGACATAAATATTTCCCCATCAAAGTTGCAATATTTTAAAATTTAAATAAATAAAAATATAAACATGAGGTATGGTAAATAAATAAAACTTATTTTTATACTTACTCTAGAGCTATGGTAAATAAATAAAAAATATATAAACTTGATGTATGGTAAATAAATAAAAAATATTTTTATATTTACTCCATAAACCTTTTTATATTTAAAAAAACTTAAAAAAGAGGTTTTATTTAGATGAAGCCTATGAGACTAATACCATGGGACAAATTAATATTGATACCATGGGCTAAATACCATATCTATAAAATAAGTATGGAAAATAAATAAATATAAAAGAGGTATAAAGAGATATGATAAATAAATAAATATAAAATAGGTATAAAGAGGTATGGTAAATAAATAAATATAAAAGAGGTATAAAGAGGTAAGGTAAATAAATGACAATATATCAAATTGGATTATAAATAAAAATCTAATTATATAACAAGTCTATGGGCCAAATACCATAGTAAATAAAAGGGGTATGGTAAATAAATAAAAATACAAATAAACTGGAGGTATGGTAAGTAAATAAAACCTCTTTTCATATTTACTCATAATCTACTTTATATTTAAGGATATTTATGTTCATTAGTTTACATAACTAAGATGAAATAGAGAGAGAGAAGTGGAGAGAGAGAGAGTGTGTGATAAGGGAGAGATGGAGAGAGGGTGTGTATGTTTAGGGGTGAGATAAAGAGACAAAGTAGGATGTATGGAAAGAAGGGGGGAGAGAAGAAGAGAGAAGGAGAGAGGGAGGGATATAGTAATGTAGTTGGAGAGAGAGAGGGGCGGAAAGAGAGAGAGAAAGAAAGGGAGATGGGGGAAGAGAGAGAGAGAGAGAGAGAGATGGGGGAAGAGTGAGGATTGGAGGGAAAAGAGAGAGGGAGGTAGGAGAGAAAGGGAGAGAGAGGAAGGATGAGAGAGAGGAGGAGAGTGATGGGGGAAGAGAGAGAGAGAGAGAGACCAGGGAAGAGAGAGGGAGTTAGGAGAGAGAGAGAGAGGAAGGACGAGAGAGAGGAGGAGAGAGGGATCGATAGAGAGATGGAGTTGGAGGGGAGAGATGTAGGAAATAAGAAATATAGAGAGTGAGAAGTGGAGAGAGAGAAGGAGTGTTGAAGGGAGAGGCAGAGAGAGAGTGTGTATGTTTGGGGCTGAGATAAAGAGACAAATAAGGAGATATGGAGATTGGGTGGGAGAAGGAGATATAAGGAGAGAGGAAGGGATATAGTAACATAGTTGGTGGGTGAAGAGAGAGAGAGAGAGAGGGAGAGAGAGATGGGAGAGAAAGGGAAAGAGAGGAAGGAAGAGAGAGGATGTGAGAGAGTGGAGAGAGGGAGGGAAAGAGAGATGGACTTGGAGGGGGAGGGAGAGGGAGGTAAGAAGAAAGACATAGAGAGAAAAAGGTGTAGACAGATATATATATATATATATATATATATATATATATATATATAGAGAGAGAGAGAGAGAGAGAGAGAGAGAGAGAGAGAGAGAGTGATAAGGAAGATGGAGAGAGAGGGAGAGAGGACAAAAGGAGGAAAGAGAGATATTAGCAGGGGAGAGGTAGAGAAGGGGAAGATAGAGATACAGATGGAAGGTGAAGAGAGGGAAGAAGAGAGAGATGGGGACAGGAGGGGGTTGACAAAGAGATTGATATATATGGAGTGCGAGAGCGTGTGTGTTTAGGGGGGTGAGATAGAGAGACATAAAAGAAGAGATGGCGGGGGATATAGATATGGATGGAGGGTGGAGAGAGGGAAGAATATTTCTCACACTATATGGATTGATATAAGTGGAGATGGTGATTTATAATCCTATTTGATTATTTTCACTATATGCATTGATTTTAGTGTAGATATTTATTTCTAATCATATTTGATTACTTGCACTAGATGCATTGATTTCAGTGTAGGTGATGATTTCTAATACAATTTGATTGCTTTCACTGAATGTGTTGATTTCAATTTAGATGTCGATTTATAATTATATTTGATTACTTGCACTAGATGAATTGATTTCAATGTAGATGATTTCTAATCCTATTTGATTGTTTGCAGTAAATGCATTGATTTCAGTGTAAATGGCGATTTCTAATCCTATTTGATTTCTTTGAGTAAATGCATTGATTTCAGTGTAGATGTTGGTTTCTAGAGAGAGAGAGTGAGTGATAAGGAAGATGGAGAGAGAGGGAGAGAAGGGGAAGATAGAGATATAGATGGAAGGTGAAGAGAGGGAAGAAGAGAGAGATGGGGAGAGGGGGTGATTGACAAAGAGATTGATATATATGGAGTGCGAGAGCGTGTGTGTTTAGGGGGGTGAGATAGAGATACAAAAAATAATAGACGGAGGGGGATATAGATATGGATGGAGGGTGGAGAGAGGGAGGAATATTTCTCGCACTAGATGGATTGATATAAGTGGAGATGGTGATTTCTAATCCTATTTGATTATTTGCACTAGATGCATCGACTTTAGTGTAGATATTTATTTCTAATGATATTTGATTACTTGCACTAGATGCATTGATTTCAGTGTAGGTGGTGATTTCTAATACAATTTGATTGCTTGCAGTGAATGTGTTGATTTCAATTTAGATTTAGATTTATAATTATATTTGATTACTTGCACTAGATGAATTGATTTCAATATAGATGATTTTTAATCCTATTTGATTGTTTGCACTAAATGCATTGATTTCAGTGTAGATGGGGATTTCTAATCTAATTTGATTTCGTTGAGTAAATGCATTGATTTCAGTGTAGATTTTGGTTTCTAGAGAGAGAGAGTGAGTGATAAGGAAGATGGAGAGAGAGGGAGAGAGGACAAAAGGAGGAAAGAGAGATATTAGCGGGGGAGAGGGAGAGAAGGGGAAGATAGAGATATAGATGGAAGATGAAGAGAGGGAAGAAGAGAGAGATGGGGAGAGGGGGTGATTGACAAAGAGAATGATATATATGGAGTGTGAGAGTGTGTGTGTTTAGGGGGTGAGATAGAGAGACAAAAAACAAGAGATGGAGGGGTGGAGAGAGGGAAGAATATTTCTTGCACTAGATGGATTGGTTTAAGTGGAGATGGTGATTTATAGTCCTATTTGATTATTTTCACTAGATGCATCGATTTTAATGTAGATATTTATTTCTAATGATATTTGATTACTTGCACTAGATGCATTGATTTCAGTGTAAGTGGTGACTTCTAATACTATTTGATTGCTTGCACTGGATGTGTTGATTTCAATTTAGACGTTGATTTATAATTATATTTGATTGCTTGCACTAGATGCATTGATTTCAATGTATATTATTTCTAATCCTATTTGATTGTTTGCACTAAATGCATTGATTTTAGTGCAGATGGCGATTTCTAATTCTATTTGATTGCTTTCAGTAAATGCATTGATTTCAGTGTAGATGTTGGTTTCTAATATTATTTGATTGCTTGAATTAGGTGCATTGATTTCAATGTAGAAGTTATTTTCTAATCTTATTTGATTGCTTGCATTAAATGCATTGATTTCAATGTATATGTTGATTTATGATTTGATTTAATTAGATATATGATGGTACATTAATTTTAAAGTGATTGGATTAACAATATGCATTGATTTTAGTGCAAGCACAAAAAGTTATTGACAATCTACATTGATTTTTGTGTTATAGTAATTTAACCTATTAATATGGGAGAGCAAGAGAGACAAGGTATCATGTTTACTACAACCGTTCGAGCTAAAGTTTTAAATGGTTTACGATTTAAATTTTCTTTTTCATATAATTGATATGAAAAGATAACAAAACTGACAAGGGTGGCAATAAGAAGAGTAGAAGAAAATAGTTTGAGATTGATCACAATGAAGACTATTTGTAACATGAGTACATTCTTATTATTCACATTTTCTATCTTTCAACACTATTATTGTCACTTTGCATTCAAAAAAATATTTCATCATTTTTCATCATTATAGTTATTAAGAATATTTATCATCTCAACGAACTAAGGTAACTAAGAAAATTTAAAATTAAAATGACCAAGTTAATTTCAGAAATATTTAGCATATTTAAAATGATATATTAATATTTTATATATTTATATATTATTGATAAAATTAATCATAACTTCGATAGATTTTCCTTGGCAGCACACGGTTGAAACCAGCCTAGATCCATCTTAACTCTGGATCTATCAAGTGCCGAGAGGGATCAAATCTCTTGAGGTGCAAACCTTTCCTCAAGTTTTGCACTCAAAAAAGAGGTTTGCACCTTGAGAGATTTGATCCCTCTCGGCGCTTGATAGATCCGGAGTTAAGATGGATCTAGGCTGGTGCAAATGCTAGTTAGACATTTAGGACGATGTACGGATATGTAGATGTCAAGGATCAAGATGTTTGGTGAAAGAATGGTCATTAATTAATTAGTTTTTAACAATATGAAATTCAAAGCTTTATTTAGAAACTTTTAAACACAACAATTTTAATGCAATCCTATGAAAAAATAATGAAAGGGATGGATGAAGCCACCAATAAAATATTCCATATTCAAAATGATATGTAATACACTCTTAGATCAAGGACGATGGCAAAACACTTGATCAAAATGTGCAATGTTTGACATGTTTGGTATTCTTGGAGAAGAAAAGTTAATTTGATTAAAAAATACACAAGCTTTATAAATTCATTCTTTAGGAAGGTGTCGTAGAAAGTTTTGACTAGCAAAAGGAGGGAGGAGATATTTAAAAAAAAATTTAAATTAGCAGTTGCTTTTAAAGGTGCAAAGGGATACCGAAGGAATTAAAGAACTGGGAAAATCAGGAAACAGAAGAAGTGATGATTGATGCTATGTGATTCATTTCACTAGTTTCAATCCCACTTCTTCACCCCTGTGAGCATCACTCGATGCAATGAGTGCTAAGTGGACTATTCAAAAAATCATGAGAAATTAGTCAGTTACGACTACCTCTCATGGAAATGGTTATACATGAATGACTTACTCAACTTACTCAACGCAGTTGAATGCCAAAAATGATATCTAAGACATGTTTATATTAGAAAAAAAAAAAAAAATTTAGAATTTTTTATTATTAATATTAAACATATATTTAAAATTTAATTAAAAATAATTATCATATATATGTTTAAAATTTAATAAAAAAGAACGATCATTTTTGTATGTTGAAAATTTAATAAAAAAATATATATTTCGTTTTCATTAAAATTTATATTAGAAAACATGCTTATTTTTAAAGTTGTTTTATTAATATTAAATGTATGTTTAAAATTTAATTTTTTTATTATTATATATTTATGTTCAAAATTTAATAAAAAATATATTTTTCATTCTCATTAAACTTAATGGAAATGCATAAACTTAAATGATCCAAACAAAGTTTAATTAAAATCATTCTTTATCTTTCTTATTTAATAAAAAGTTGTGACTAAATTTATTAAATTACTTGCATTTTACCAAAAAAAATAAACTAATAATAATAATAATAATAATAATTATTGTGAATATTTACATTATTAAAAAATGTGTTTACCTACATTTTATTGAATGTAATTAACTTCCAAGATTTAAATTCTTACACACTATGTTACCACAGGTTTCTCAATATTCCAAATCTATCAGGTTTCTCAATATTCCAAATCTATCAACATTCTTCGATAATTTAATTTATTTTACTACATACAAATGCCTTGTTTTTTATATTATACCATCAAAACGATTTATATGCATGGTTTATGGCATTCAAAGCACATAAAACGGATAAATCCTTGAGAGTTTCTTTTCCTTACTCTTCGCTATTTGTGTTTGTCAACTTAATATTGTTGTGAGGAGTGTTGGGGAGGTTCTAAACTCTTCACACCAAAACAATAAAAGGCCAAATTGTCCTCAACTATACCAAAAACACATTTATTTGTATATAAACTCTCGATCACCAATGATCGAAGATGCAAAAAAACGACATAAGATGGGCAACATACTTAAGAGATGGGCAGGATGTATACTTAAAATTGACATGAACATGATCCAATGGAACCATTGCTGATAATTCCGATCAAACTGGAACTCAAAACCATTAACCTGTAGACATATCCCCTTGATCACAGAGGGGTCTTCGGCAAGGTACCCATGTCATTATTTTTCTGATTTTGGATAGAGTCACAGACATTTCAACAAGGTTATGAAGAATCCAAGGCCAACAATTCAATAATAGAGGTGGTAAAGGAGTGAATTTGATCTCTGTTGTACACAGGGGTAGCGAATGTAAAGGAGATGCATAGCTCTTGCCCATTTTGCCCTTCAATCATAGACTCACATGCACAGAAGCAAGGACCCACTGCATGCATACTGGTTAGATGCCCTAAGTTGCCAGCCACATTCCGAGATTCTGCATTCTTCCACTATGTATGTGCTGGCTCTCCAAAGAACATTGTAAACAACCCAGATCTCTTAGAAGAGCTTGGAGCTAGACTAGGATGTTTGATTAACTGCATTCACATTCATTCACCAGTATGAAAATTTTTACTAGCATAAACTTCATTCACATTCATTCACCAATATGAATCAATCCCAAATATTGACTAGCATAAATCCCTCTTAGCCCCTGATCTATTAAGAGTGACAAAAAACATAAATCCCTCATAAATCCCTCTTAGCCCCTGATCTATTAAGAGTTAAAAAAAGCATAAATCCCTCTTAGCCCTTGATCTATTAAGAGTGACAAAAAGCATAAATACCTCTTAATCCCTGATCTATTAAGAGTGATAAAAATAAATATTGAAAATCTCTTGGAAAAACAACATTGTCAACTTTCAAATTAAGGGAAGCCTAGTTATCACCTGTCCAACAAGCATGGCTAGCACTGGTAGTTCGGAAAAGTGCTTATGTTTGCTGATTTCCTTATGTATTTTTGTGATATTAAGCGCGCCATATCCCAGAAGGATATATCATCCTTCACTCGAGTTCCCTGGAATATCCCTGCTGAGTAGTTTTCGAGGACAATTTCTGGTAGTTGAGGCTCAAAGTGAGGTCTACAGTCCAACACACTGCCATGTACACATAAGTTTTTTTTATTCTGTGCAATGGGTATTCACATTATGACAATAAGATGTACAAGATTCAAGGTTCCCAAAAGTATGGTATTGTTGTGATGTTACCCTGTGAAGAAAAACTAGTTCAATTTCTTCTCTTTCATTTCTTTGATGTTTGCAGCTGTTCTTAAGTATGCACAGGCCAGAGCTACAACATGTGGTGTATTCCTTCGCTCGCCTACAGAGAAAAAGCACCAGTTCTTATCATGGAGAGGTAGTTCTTGATGGTTGAGTCCATGCATATGAGGAATTCAAGGATAGAAAGTGCAAAAGAACTTCATACACAAGATAAAAAAAGACTTCACATTTTTAATATGGTAGTCAAAAAAGAAAACAAAGTTTATTTAATGACTGAAATAAAATCTATCTCTGATATAGAGCCATTGTTCCAAGGATTGAAAAGGAAAGAATTTGTAAAGGCATCTCACTTGTCATAGAAGTGGGTAAATTGACTTTCCTTTCAAATGGAGGGCAACAATCTAATTTTGGTCGGATATTTTATATACTTCAATTTTATAGCTCTTCTGATCAGTTTTAGTAGTGGTGGATAGGTTTCATCGCTCCTATCTTACAGATGGTCCTTGTGTGGTTTTTGCTAAATGGTTAAGCATGTTATGTGGAGAGGCATAGTTACCATGGGCCTTTTATGGTAAAAGGGTAGCTGCTGAATATGCCATTTTCTTTGTTACCTTCATCTGAAGATATCTTTTCTGGGGACAAGTTGATGGTCCAATAACCATGAAGAACTGATCTGATCATATTGAGAGGCATGACTCACCAGTTACACTCAAAAGTTTCTTTAAGAATGTAGTAAACCCCAGTGTAAAAGAAGTTAGCCCTGACCAATCTCAATTTCTTCACGTCCCAACCAATGTCAATTTACATTTTCCATATCTCATTGATTTCCCATTAATTTGATATAGAAAGTTTGAGGAAACCCATAAACCTAATTTTTTTGGAGGTCTAGGGAGAGGATCTCAAAGGAGACCTGTTATAAGCATACTTAATTAAACCTAAACAAATATTGAAAATGGAGATGGAGGCATTCCACTACTTAATAAATAGATCTTAAGTAAGCACCACCGTTTTCAATTTGGTTTGGGAAATCTACATCATTCTCAATTTGGCTTGGAAGATCTACATTGGCTGGTCACAAATTTTTAATCATCAAGGTTTATCTGTTTATGATTTCAATGGATCTATTAATATAACATGATCAAGAAGAAAATTCAACAAGGTGATACACTAGCTATATTGCTAGAGGTGGAGTGTGGGAAGGAACATATAAGAAAAACCTTTAAGTGGCATAAAATTCATACAAAAGAATTTGTGAATCACTACAGGCGAATCACTCAAACAACCCTTCTCCCATGCCCTATTGTCTTCCAGGAAAAGCATAAGCTCAATTGATACGTAAGAAGTTTATATTTATGTGTCATGAGAGAAATTCATGAAAATTTGATAGCTAACTTGCTCTTTAGGTAAAAAACAAATACAACCTTAAAGGGGTTTGTAAGGTGAGGGTATTTTATACCCAACCTAGATTCAAAAGCCATTTCGCTTGCTTAAGCAGGCCAATGGATGGGACCAAGTGTTAAGTCTTGGGTGAAATCTGGTGAATAAATACTAAATAGATTTAGAGAAGTTGTAAAACAATAACATCGTCAAGAAAAGAAGAAAGAGAGAAAGAGACAAATGCAATAAAAAATCAGAACATCAAAAGAAGCAATGAACACAATAGCCAAGAAAATTGTTACAAATGGATTACCTTCTCTTCCAAGTCTGTATGTAAGACGCCAGACATAAAACCAGACTTGATGGAAATTTTGGTGAACCCTAGATTGAAAGGTAACAGAGAGTACTTCTTGGAGTCCAGAGCATATCCTATAGCATCAAGGCCCTTTGTAAACAAACCCTTGTTTGCTTTGCCTTTGGGTATCAAATGCCCCATTGAAGCCCGTAGTTCATGCCTTCCATGACCATCAGGAAACTCTGGCTCTCTTCCTTCAACAATTGCATTTAGGGCACTGACAAAATGCTTCGCTATAAGGAGACAAGAATGCCTGTCACAAGCACCAATGTGAACTCTGATCACAACAATTGTCCGTGGCCCTGAAGATGAGTCCTTGTAAAAATTAACTTCTAGGACACCAAGAGGAGGAGTTTCCATCTTGTTCTCATTAAGGAATGGATCATTGAGCTTGCTTCACATAATCTGATGCAATGCAAGGCTCAGCGAATGTTTTTCATCATCATGGGGAAGTTGTAAAACCCCTGGAAGGTCCACAGATGGATCTACTTCCAAAAATGGATATACAGCGGGCCATGACTTCTCCCTAACAATGGGCTTCACAGGACCATTGTTTACCTAGAGATAGAGCTTCCCTTTGTTATTCTCCACAATTTGAGCTCTGGTCAGGGGATAGTGCTCCATAAGCTCACGAGTAGTCGTGGTTATATGATGTTCTTCAAGATCTCGTCTCATGGTGATTATTGAAGCAGTAATGCCCATTCCCTGGCCTATTATCCTCGCTGAGTTCTCTTCAGATTGACCCATTGGCCTGGACATCATTACAAGATCTGATGGTTCTTGTTGTTTTGGAGCCATAAATACCCAAAAAATTTGAAATACAATTCACAAAATGCCTGTAACTTACAATAAATTTGAAATCAATTCACAAAATACCAGCAAATTATGATAACTTTGAAACCCAATTCAAAAAATACCTCTGAACAATCTCCTTGCTGAAAATTAGCATGAAAGCCAAGTACCCTACTACCATTAAATAAATTATTGTACTGTGCTCTTGATCTGAAATTGAATAGAATATTGCAATGGGCCTTTGATCTGAAATTGAATAGCATAGATCGCTCCAGCGGATTTTGACTAATTTCCAAAAAAATTTGGTCACTATGTAGAGGAATCTTCCTCTGAATACAAATTTAATTCTTTAAGTAAACCAACCCTGACACAACGACCTTCTCAACTTTTTCAAATCTTTTTTATTTGGAAAGAAATCCATGAGTTGTTCTTTGCATTAATTTGCTAATTCGATCAGATCGATTTTGGCATATTGATCGAATACTATCTGCTCTCTAGAGGGTTGGACACAGGATTGACATTCATGGGAGTTCTTCTGTACTTGTGCTTAGGATATGAAAATATTTCATTGAGTTGGTGGGGAGAAAACGTAGACGAATTCTCCTTGGTAGAGTGACCCACAGCCAATGGTATTGTCGTGGAAGGCTGCCCTGTGTTTGCCGGAATTGTTTTCCTTGTGTTTCCCCGACGCTTTCCAGCAACTGATTTTTTCGGTGGTGTTTTGATGTAGACAATTAGTATGGTGATTCTTTGCAATGTTCTAGGATTTTCCAAGTGTTAAATTTTGACGGGATAGAAGGGCGAATCTGGAGCAGAGGTGGAGCACAGGGATTAGCCGGGGTGAATAGTGTTTGCATAGCCAATCCCATAAAGGGAACACCTTCAGTGTAATTAAATACTTTTGTTATCGAATTATTAAAAAATGAAATAATAAATTCATATATTTATATTGAAAATAATAAAATAATATTTATATTAATGTATTAAAAAATAACATTGATAAAAAAATTAATATTGATTTTAAATAAAATATTTTGATTTCTATTTGAATTTTATATAAAGATATAAATAAAATATTTTGATTTCCATGTTAATTTTACATCAATTTTATAGAGATATAAAGTAATTGAAAGTTAAAAATAGTAGTTTAATTTTAATATGAAGGAAATATGTAATTCCTTTATTATTTAATATGGAGTTGAGAGATGACATATATTATTGATTCTATATTATGTATATCCATACCGTGTTTAATTAACGTGTGGTATTTAAAACAAAAATATATTAATAACCAAAAAAATATTTAGTGTTACTCATAAATATATTTCAATGTGAATATTAAAAAAGTGTTGCAAGGCTACTTAGTTCTAGCAACTCAAGTTAGAAATTATGCTATCTGAAAAATACATTAAAAAATTATAAACTACACTAGTCAATGCTAAATCAATAGACAAATGGAATCCTATAGTATTGCTTTGGTAGGAACTAATAATGTTAGATCCAAGGCTTTTGTGATCCATAGAAAAACATGAGCAAGAAGGGTGCAAGACACCTTTGTTTGAATGGTACTGGAAGATAGAAGTGCGGAACAAGGCAATAGGGAATGGAAAAGGGCACGGGGGTATCATGGTATTAATGAGAGAAAAAGAATTTTGTTTCATTCAACTAGAAAAATAAGACCCAAATAAGCAATTTTTCTGGCTTAAAATATCAGAAAATGGAAATCACATCAGAATTGCAGCACGCGAGTTTGCGTCGAAAGTTTAAAAAATCTACAAAAGTAGAGGGCTTGACCCCAAAGATCCCTTTGCAGCCCTAAAAGAAAATATTGCAATATATTCTCAGCTAGGTGAAGTCCTTATAGTGGGGGATTTCAATGCTAGAACTGCAAGTGAACAAGCTAGTATTCTTTGTTGTAAAGAAGGTTGTGACCCTATCTAGCTTATAGAAGAGAGTGATCATCAGTGGGAAATAATTTCAGAGGATAAAGGCTGCAATCTCTTTGGTGAACAATTGCTTACGCTATGTGGGGCTTTCGATTTAGTCATTTGTAATGGTTTGACTAGATGGGAAAAGTCCGGTAATTTCAATTGTAATACTTACAATGGAGCAAGTGTAGTAAATTATGTAATTTGATCTCATAGTTTGTGTGAGAAAATGGAGGAAGTGTTGATTGGAGATCAAATTTGGGACTTAAAATCAGATCACAAGCCAATTTATTTAAGTTTCCCCTAGACCAAAAAGAAGCAATTAGGGTCAAAAACTCAGCGTGTTCAACAAATCCCCCAAAGGGAAGAATTCTTTTGACTCCAGAGAATTGTAATACCTTCAAAATAACTCTAGAGAGGCTCTTCGAGAAGGAGGAAATCTCATTTCATGGCCTTCATAGTCATGAATTAACACATTTAATTCAAAGTGCACTTGTTGAGTGCAAAAGAGCAAAAATTAAGAAGTTTGAAACAAATTGCTTTCCGGTTAATGCTTGGATTGATGAGGAATCCAAAAAGGCAAGGAGAATGTGGAAGGAGTTAGACAAGGATAGCATAAAACCCAATGCTTACAAGAAGATATTAAGAAATAAAAAAGCCAATTTCATGGTTTTGAGGAGAGAAGAACTAATATTCATTGGAAAAATAACCCCAAATTATTCTGGAAGGAGCTCCAACCGAAAAAGGTGCAAACTGAAAACAAAATTACAACTTCTAAATGGTTCGACTATGCAAGACAACTTTATGAGCAGGATCCCAAGGTTGACCCTCCTCGCTTGGTCAACATAGACACAAAACTCTTCACTGTGCAAGAGGTAGAGATGGGTATCAAGAAGTTGGGTGCTGGAAAAGCAAAAGACTTAGCTGGACTCCAAGTAGATAATCTAAAGTGGGGCTTAAAAATTCTTTCACCTCACATCACAAAAAATTTCAACATCATAAAGCAAGGGTTCCCCACAGATTGGAAAACTAGAATGGAAATACCTCTTTTCAAGAGTGGCGACTATTGAAAAGTGTAACTAGGTCGGTCTTCATGTTGATTATGTAATTATGAAAAAGAAGAAGTCAAAATAGAAATATTATTGTTGTATTTGCTTCATGGGTTTCAAGAGAATAATTTATTAAGTAGATGAAATTCTTCTTTATGTCCATTAGGTTTGAGTTAAGTGTCAGATCTAGTTTTGTTATATGCTCCAAGACCTTGTGGAAAAGTCTTACACAACCCTTAAGGTAACGATTAAATAAAAGTGAAGAAAACACCTCTCCAATGATGGGATAAAACCTTATCTAGTCGGCCTAATTCAATACAACTGTATGGTCATCTTGATTGAAGGAATGTGCTCTATATATATAGATGTATGTGGTCATTATGGAGGCAAGAAATCAGACACCTCTGACATCACAGTGTAGATAAAGAGGGAGACTTCAGTGTGGATAAATCTCAGGAAATATCGTGGATCTATCACAATCAATAAGTGCAGACAAGACAATGAATTAGGGAATCTCCTGAATGTGGACAAGTGCAGGAAGGGCAACACATAAATGCAGATAACCCTGAAGCTAATACAGATCAATCTCAGAAATATTTGCAGATTAAATTCAGGAAGATTCGCGGATCAAAACTCAGGAACATTGCAGATCTATTTGAGTCAAGAAGTACAGATATATATGTACTTATAGTGGACATATACCAAGAGATAATGCAGATATATACCAGGAGATAGTGCAGATTACAGTGCAGATAAGTCAAGGACAGTTTGTAGATAGTCAAGGACAACAAGGTGCAATGTAGATATCTCTGAAGTTTAAGGAGCAGACTTAAGAAGATTAGTATAAGAATAAGTTGCTTATATACATTGTTAGGGGCTACGATAACAAGATAGAATTAGCAGAGGTTGAGACATTGATCATAAGAAGAAGAGGCAATAATTGTGAGGAAGTTAAATCTATGATTTACCTTTCTATTGTTAAAGCAATTCAACTACAAGCATATGCAAGGTGAAAATCAAGGTCTTCAGTGCTGATGCATAACTAACCAATTTGGTGAAGAGAAGATTCAAGGTTGAAGAAGTTGAATCAAGGTCTTGGAAACATATCTAGGTCAAGGGTCTAAGTCTGGGTCATGATACTTGTAATTTGAAGATCTATAAGAAGAATTATTTGCGGGTTTTCCTCTCTAAGAGGAGAGTTTTTACCCTGGCTCTAGGAGCCTAACTTTTGTGTCTTGTGCATTTTGATAATTGACTTGATGAAAGATTAACTAAACTAAAAGAAGAAGAAGACATAAGTATCACAATTAAGGTCAAAATTAATTATCAAGAAGAGAATTTGTGTTAACCTCCAACCCTCCAAATTCTCAACGTGGTTTCAAAGCTAAGGTGCTGAACATAAGGGATGCTTGTCAACAAAAACTCAAAGAAGCGAAGATCAAAGTTTGGGTTGGAAAGTCAAATCAATTTGCAAGGAAGACTACCTAGCTACTTCAAGTGAGATATCATGTGTCATTCAAAAGATCAACTCATTCAAGAAAATAATATTTTCCATCAAATATTTGCACTCAAGACATTGTTTGAAGAGAACCTCAACTTCTGAAGATATTCTTTATAATCAAGGGTTCAAGTACACCAAAATTGATGAAAGGAAACCCTTGAATTCATTCTCAATCATAATCAAGGAAGCTGCAAGCCAACCCACTCAAGTAAGTATTCATGACCCTATTTGTCAATATGCCTTATTGTAAAGAAAGTAACAAGCTGGTTGGGTCATCAAACTTTAGTGCATGGAAGAAAACGACAGACTTGAATTTAATTGAAGACGAAGTAATGGAATATATCGAAGGATCTAATGTTCAACCCCTAAAAGAAGATGCTCCAGCCCATGCCAAGTACATGAAGGGAGAAATTAGAGCCCAGAGGATTCTCATAGAATCCATCAAATACTCTCTCATTCCCTATGTATGAAAAATAAAGACTAAAAAACAAATATATGAGAAATTTGTGGAGCCATTTGTTTAGCCAATTTAATGTCTTAATTTTCTTAGCATAAATTAGCAACCGAGGTTTTTAATCTGATGAAGTGTGGTGCACTATATATGCTTAATTAACCTTTTTCTTACTTCGTTGTGTATGTTGTTTTGGGGGATCTTGTTCTTTATGTCTAAAAGTTAATTTTAATAAATGAGAACTATGAAATGAATAAACTGAATCTAATGAAATTTAAATGTTAAAAACTAATTTTGAAAGAAGGAAGAAAATGAAGTGTTCTTTAACTATCCTAATTTTCATAAAAATGAATCAAACTTTAGATGTTTATCCGATCTAAAAACAAAGTATTCATTCTAATGACTTTGAGCTTTTGAAAATTAAAGTTAATTCTAATCTATCTTAACTTAATTCTACTCCATGGATTGAAATATGAATATTATGACGGAGAATTGAAATGACAATGCTAATCTAAATGAAAGCAAATTGAAAGGAAAAAGCAACTATTGTATGATCAATTACTCAAGCATTCAATGTGGAATTATGACAGAGTCACCCTCTTGACATGATTTACAAGAAATTGATTACACTTTAGTTTAAAAGTTTGTTCTAAGAAAGCATTTAAATAACATGTAAATGAAAACTCAATTACTGTATAGGTTAAATACTCAAGCATCCAATTTGGAAGTATGACAGAGTCATCTTCTTGGCATGATTTAAAAGCATCCAATTGTACATTTAACTGAGGATCTAATCTAGGAAAACAATGTAAAGACATGTAAAGGAAAACTCGATTATTGTATAGGTTAAATACTCAAGCATCCAATTTGGAAGTATGACATAGTCATCTTCTTAGCATGATTTATAAGCATCCAATTATACACATAATTGAGGATCTGATCTAGGAAAGCAGTGTAAAAACATCTAAAGAAACTAAACAATTGTGAGCTCTAATGCCTCAAACATAATCCAATTGGAAAATAGAAGAATCTACTTTCTTGAGATGTTCTATGAAAGCAAATATTACACAGTCATTCTGAAACTAATACTAAGAAATCATTCATAAATTTAATCTATGAAATGATAAACAATTTAATCTAAAGAATAGATGCAAATTAATATAAATCTAACTTATGAATTGACAAACCAAAAATAATGAAATTAAACTAAAACAACTAATGAAAAACCTCCTCCTGTTCAGGGGCCCTCTGCGATAGAATAGGTTGAGATCCTAGGAGGCTATACGTGCATTAAGAAGAAACTGGAACCATGAACACGGTCTTCGTATTATGAAAAGGACAGAGTCTAAAGCATAAACAACGTTTGTAGAAAATTAAGATTGTTTTCGGTCTTCAAACAACTGGTATTTAAACAAAATAAAATATAACTGTCAGGAGCTAATTCCACCTACAGATGGCAATTACAATCGAAACATAGAAGCAAATTCTAAATGGTTAACTCTTGATTTGCAACGTTAGAGCAAATCAAGAGTTCTTTGCTCTCGGATCACGTCCTTTGACCGCACTTTGACCACGATCACATGCACGTTTTCCTGTTGATTTCGACCAGGTGGATAGGACGAAATCCATATATGGATCATTCTGGAGATTCCCATGTGGCTCGTTCCTGTATTCGCTCCTCGGAACCTATCAAACCATAAAAGTAGCTGTGGAAACAATAATTAGCTGCAGAATAGGCTGCGTTCTGTAGCTGAGTTACAAAAATCCATTCAAATAACAAGAACGTCAAAATATAACATAGAGATAATTCTAATGCATTCTATGAGATAAAACATGTCATTTATCATTAATTGGAGTGTATGGATTTATGAAAAGGTAAGGAAAAGTGATGAGAAAGAATGTTAGAGAAAGGACAATATTGAGGTTCAACATACCCCCACTAAGAAGCCATTGCATGTCCTCATGCAATCTATCAAAAATGTGAACTTCCTTCTCCTATTGCATTTGTTCAAACACTTCTGCTAATACATCCAGTTTTATCTTCTTGCTTTTCTTTGAAGTGATTGCCATCGTGGGCTTCCTCATAAGGAGTTTGTATTTGAGATTGATGAATGCCCTGTTCAGTGATTTCTTCTTTCTTTTTAACTTTATGTTCTTTTTGTACCACAGTCCCAAACACAGTATGGTGTTATTACTAATGAATTTCTCCAATTGGTTCTGCTGCTTTAAAGCTTCATTCTCCTATTTAATATGCATATTCAATAACTCGAGCTCATAGATTTCTTGTTTAAGGTTGTCACCCAGAGGTTCTTGTGGATTGATAAGCAGTTCTCGATTCACTGCTGCATTCCTTTTCTCCATTGACTCTATGTAGTCATATATCTCTTACTATACTGGGTCTATGCCTGGAGATCTTCTGCTAGGACTGCCTTCAAAATTATGTATAGGAGAATTTACAGGGCTATGTGGAGGAGAGATATTGATGGGAGATGGCACGAGAGGTTCTTCCTCTAAATTCATAAAATTTGTTTCTTGTGGTAGTGTCTTCTTCATTTAACCTCAGCGTCTAGAGCTTCTCCTCAGCTATAGAGGGTTTACGTTTTCTTCACTTGAAACCTTGCTCTTATTTTCTATTTTACCTCCTGTCTTAACTCTACCCTGCTTCTTGTTCCTCATCAGTTCTGCAAGGGTGAGTTCCTCTTCACTTTGCTGTAGTGGAGGTGAAGGTATATCTTCAATGCTTGTGTCAATCTTCTTTCTTCTACTTCTCCTAGTATTGTCTTCCTTAAGCTGCTCTGGCTCATCTTGGAAATGGTTTATGATCAGAAAATTCTCCCAAAAATCTCCTATACTTTTCAAATGGAATTCAAGAAGTATTTTTACCAACCCATGATGGTGCATAGTGTTATCTATAAATTGAATTCCTCGATGTGGTCTGGTAGGCCCCTAAGGCCTCAGGAAGCCTCCCTGCCCAATCTCTCCTGTGTAGATGTATCGTCTTAGTGAAAATTCCTTCAATCACTTTATTGGTAGACTCCACTTGACCATTTGCTTATGGATGATAAGGAGTGGTTTTTCAATGCTTGATCTTGTAGTTTTCCACGAGATTTTCCACCAACTTGGATGTAAAATGGGATCCCTGATCTGTCACAATTTATCATGGAACACCAAAATGAGTGAAGATATCCTCAAAAAGAATTTTAACTAAAAAATTTTCATTAGCTGAAGAAAGTGCTTTAGCCTCTACCTATCTAGTGACATAATCAATACATACCAGAATATATTTCTTTTGATCAGATGGTGGATTGATTGGTCCAACAAAGTCCAAGGCCCATTTTTCAAATGGTTCAACGAGTACCTAAGGTTGTAATGACATTTCATTTGTAGGAACAGGTTTCCCCATTCTTTGACAATTTCCACACCTTTTGACATACTCCCTGGTAACTTTAAAGATGGATGGCCAAAAATATCCTAGATGAAGGATTTTATAGGTTGTCCTCTTATCAACAAAGTGTCCACCACAGGGTTCATCATGACATTCCTTAAGAATATTAGGTATTTCATCTTCTTGAACACACCTTCTGATAATGAGATATGGACCTTTTTTATACAACTCATCATTAATCCATGAATAAAGTGCACTTGTTTGAATAATTCTTCTTTTCTCTCTAGGAAACAAGTGTGCAGGTAAGTAATTAGCAATATTTGCAAACCAAGGAGTTTATGTAGTTATTGCAAAAATATATTCATCTAGAAAATTGTCCTCAATTGGAGTATCATTTTTGACATTTTGAATTCTAGAAAAGAAATCAACAACTATATTTTGTTTTCTAGGTCGGTCTAGAATGATGATATTGAATTCTTGTAGGAGTAATAACCATCTTGTGACTCTACCATTAGTAATATATTTTTCATTAAATATCTGATTGTAGAGTGATCTGTATGAATAAAGGTTTCATAGCTGGCGATATAATGTCTAAATTTATTGATAGCATGAACAACAACTAGAAATTCTTCTTCAGTTACAGTGTATTTTAACTCAGCAGGAGTCAATTTTTTTCTTGTGTAGTAGATGGCATAGGGGATCAAATATTTTTGTCATAATAAAACTCCAAGAGTAGTATCTGAAGCATATGTTGAAATTTGAAAAGGTAGTTTATGATTTGGACCTCTTAAGATGAGTGCTTTAGAATTTTTTTTTTTAAAGTTTCAAATGCCAATTGGAAATCAAGATTCCATCTGAGTTCACAATCTTTGGTAAGTAATTTGAAGAGTGGAGATGCTATTTTAGTGAAGTTTTCTACAAATATTCTATAATATCGTGTGGATCCTAGAAAACTTCTAACATCCTTTTGACAACTTGGAATTGATAATTTGGAGATGACTTCAACTTTATATGAATCAACTTTAATTCCATCTCTTGAAATGTGATGTCCTAAAACAATTCATTCAGTAAACATCATAAAACATTTTTCATGACTTAATGAAAGATTTGCTTCTTTACATCTCTTAATAAAATTTTCCAATTTTTCTAAAGCTTCTTCAAATGAATTCCCATAAACTGTAAAATCATCCATATATACCTCCATGCAATCATGTATTAGATCAGAAAAAATTCCTAGTACTTCCCTTTGGAATGTTGCAGGTGCGTTGCACAAACCAAAAGGAAGATCTCGGTAGGCATAAGTTCCCCATGGATAGGTGAATGTTGTTTTGTATTGGTCTTCAGGTGCTACCTGAATATGATTGTAACCACTAAAACCATCCAAGAATGAGAAATAATTCTTACATGCTAATGTATCCAATACTTGATCTATAAAAGGTAAAGGAAAATGATCTTTTAGGGTAGCTTTCAACTCTCGATAATCAATGCATACCCTCCATTTACCATTATTTTTATGTAAAATCACTAAAGGAGAAACCCACTGACTGTTTGAAATTGGGAAAATGAAGTTCACATTCAACAATTTTTGCAATTCTTCTTTCACAATTTCCCTAAGATTTGGATTCATCCTTCTTTGAGGTTGTTTGATAGGTTTACAATTTTCCTCAATGTAGATGTGATGTATACAAGTCTTATGACTAATTCCTTTCATGTTAGTGTATTCCCATGCATATGCCGAAGAATGTTGTTGTAATGTTTTGATTAACTTTTCATGTTGTAACCTTTCCAAGTTTTTGTTTATGTTCAAAGATTTTCCCAGAAAGATTTCAACTGTAGAGTTACCAAACTCTTCCATAGAGTATAGATAAATCTGTCTAGATGAAAAATATTCAATATTGCATTGTTCTCGAAAATGATCATGTTCATATTCTGAAGATGATTCAAATTTTATATTGAATTTAAGATTTGACTATATTCACTAATAGTAAAGAGAGGTTGCATATCATTGTCATCATCAATCCATTCTTCATCTTCTAATTCTGTGATTGTTTTTGCTAGAGGATATATAGTGAATTTCTTTGTTGAGTTACCATCAAAGATATACATGTCACCAGATCTACAATTAATGAAAGCATCATATGTAGCCAACCAAGGTCTTCCTGATATTAGTGGATGCCCTACTAGATTGTTATTGGGGGTTAAAATGATAGAATTGACCAGATACTCCCAAGAGTTCAAGGATACTGAAATGTCTTCTAATACACCATCTGTCTTGATTAAAGATCTGTCTGCTAACTGCAGTAATGTAGGTGTATAATGAAGATTTGGAATCTTGAGTTGTTCCATGGTTTGTTTGCTCATGATTTTTATAACTGCTCATAAATCAATCAATGTATTTGGAATTTCAATACCATTGATATGTTTTTTTACAACTAGACTTCCCGGATCTAAATATTTTTGAATGGAAATTTTTCCCATCAAAATGTCTGCAAATTTTCCTACTAGTTGAATTCTTTGTATTTCTTTTGTTTTTCTTCCTGGTTTCTTCATGCTCAACTCTTTTATTGTTTTGGCTAGAATTGGAATTTCTTTAATGGCTTGTAGCAAAGGAATTTTGATACATACATTTTTCAATTCATCTAGAAAATCATAATTAGGCAACATTATATGTTTTTATACCCCTCTATCAACTTGTAATCTTCCAGGAAAAGGAGGGTTAGAAATAGATACTGATGGTTGCTCTATGATAGGAGTTGAGTTTGTTGGTTATTTTTGTTTTTCATTTTCAGAATTCTGGTTTTGAAGATATGTTCTATCTTCAAAAATTTTATTTGGCTGTAGAGAATCTTCCTCAAAATTATCTTGTTATTGAATAAAAACAAAAGACTTTTTCCTCTCTAATATTCTACTAGATCTAAGTTGAACATCATTAAGATCCAGTGGAGTAATCATGTAAGTTGGAAACTGTTGTCCTTATATAATGTAAGCATTTTGAGGATTCATATTATTGGGGTTTGGTAATGGTTGGGCAAGTAGTTGATTTGGTATTTGTGGAAATTGTAATGAAAGTTGTAGATTTTGGTTTTGGAGTTGGAGTTGTTGATTTTGTTGAGGAATTTGCTGGGGAGGATAGTTTGGATAAGATGGAGGATATTGGTAGTATTGCGAATATATACCATAGGGATTTTGCATTCCTTGTGCCTAAGGTTGAGGTTGGGACCAAGGTTGTTGCCAATAATTTCAATTATTTGGTGGGGCTGAGTATACATTTGTTTGTTAAAACCTTGAGTTTGTGACCCCTGCCATGGTCTTCTAGAGAAAAAGTAAAGAGATTCTGGATTTGAAGTTACTTATTCTTGAAAAACAACCTTAAGAACTGGAATTGAAGGGAAACTCTTAGTTTCATGGTTTTCTAAGCTAATCACACAGGTCTCTATGTCTTTTACATCAAGGGGACATTATCTTAAAACATGCTTCTTTCTGCATTTAGGACAGAAAATAGCTAAGGCATCAGTTTCGATTTTCTGCTTGTTTTGTAATTTAAGGGTGTCTATTTGTTCACTAAGAATCCCTAAAATGTATGTTTTAAATTCACTAAGCATATTTCCAATTTCTTCCCTACTCACTATTCTAGTTGCAAATTTATTCACTCTAGCAAGAGAAGGATCTCTTGGATTTTTCCCAGTTTTTTATTTTCCCCTTGAGAGATGAATACATAATTCAACAATGTCAAGTAATGTGAGTTGAGATATATCTCCCTTCCCCATCATGTTGAGAATGTCTATCCATTCATCTCTAATGACTTTTAACAAAAGAGCTTTTAAAGTATCTTGATCTAAATTATCCATTTTAGCTCTTTTTATGTTATAATTGAATCTTTCAATTAGATCTTCCAAATTATCATCCTCTCTTTGCATCATCTTGAATACTTCATCCTTATGATTAATAGGTATGCAATAATCCCAATATCTCTTTTAAAATTCTCTTTTCATTTCATTCCATGTCCTAATAGTCTGTGTGACTAAACTCATGAACCATTTTAAAGCTACTCCTTTCAGTGTTGCAGGAAATAAATTTAGTTTTTGAGAGTCTTGTAAGTAATCATAAGATCTACACAAAAATTCAAATTCAAACAAAAATGTTTCAGGTTCTTCACTCTTTAATCCATGGAAATTTGGAATAATAGAGGGTGAAATATTTTTCATTGTGGCATTTGTATCCCTATCAATTATAGGAAATCCAAAAGAATTATCATTTTCCCTATTTCTTATGTTTTCTTCACCTCCTATTCCTCCTCCTCTATTCCCTCTATCTCTTCCTCCACCTCTTCCTCCTCCAAACAAAAAATTTTCTCCATTTAGAATTTCTGCTCCTCCTTCTCCTCTTTCTGCCATTATAGATTCCTCAGAGCTAATATAAGGTTCTAACTATAAATTCCATTTATCTTCCTCCGGTTCTTCTATTAATGGGATACTGAAGAAAGGTTCTTCTTCTTCTTCTACATTAGGAATTTCTAACTCTTCAGCGAGAATGTGTTCTCCTGTAGAGGTGAAAAAGGTTACTCCTTCTGTTAGAGATCTAGGATCTTTTTCCTCTAAGACTGCCTTTGTGGATGAAGTAGGATATCCTCCTAATTAGATTTCCGGCCTTAAGACTTTAGGAAGTCTATGTCTAATGAAGTATGGAATATGAGTTTGAGATGGTGGTGTATCACTACGCGGTCTAGATGGAGTGAGTGGTGTTGTTGGAATTAAACTTCTGCCTCTAGCTATGAATCTACCCCTAGAATCTCTTTCTCTATGCATATAATTATTATTTTTTTAGATGTAAGAAATGAAGTTACCTAATTACACTTCCCCGGCAACAACGCCAAAATGTTTAGCCAATTTAATGTCTTAAATTTCTTAGCATAAATTATCAACCGAAGTTTGTAATCTGATGAAGTGTGGTGCACTATATATTCTTAGTTAACCTTCTTATTACTTCGTTTTGTATGTTTTTATGTTGTTTTGGGAGATTTTGTTCTTTATGTATAAATGTTAATTTTAAGAAATGAGAACTATGAAATGGATCAACTAAATCTAATGAAATTTAAATGTTAAAAACTCATTTTGAAAGAAGGAAGAAAATGAAGTGTTCTTTAATTATCCTAATTTGCATAAAAATTAATCAAACTTTAGATGGTTAGAATCTGATCTAAAAACAGGGTATTCATTCTAATGACTTTGAGATTTTGAAAATTAAAGTTAATTCTAATCTATCTTAACTGAGTTCTACTCCATGGATTGAAATATGAATCTTATGACTGAGAATTGAAATGACAATGCTAATTTAAATGAAAATAGATTCAAAGGAAAAACCAACTATTGTATGATCAATTATTCAAGCATTCAATATGGAAGTATGACAGAGTCACGTTGTTGACATGATTTACAAGAAATTTATTACACTTTAGTTAAAAAATTTAATCTAAGAAAGCATTTAAATAACATGTAAAGGAAAACCCAATTACTGTATAGGTTAAATACTCAAGCATCCAATTTGGAAGTATGACATAGTCATCTTGTTGGCATGATTTACAAGCATCCAATTATACATTTAATTGAGGATCTAATCTAGGAAAGCAGTGTAAAGGCATGTAAAGGAAAACTCGATTATTGTATAAGTTAAATACTCAAGCATCCAATTTGGAAGTATGACAGAGTCATCTTCTTGACATGTTTTACAAGCATCCAATTATACACATAATTGAGGATATGATCTAGGAAAGCAGTGTAAAAACATGTAAAGAAGCTAAACAACTGTGATATCTAATGCCTCAAACATAATCCAATTGGAAAATAGAAGAATCTACTTTCTTGAGATGTTCTAGGAAAGCAAAGATTACACAGTCATTCTAAAACTAATACTAAGAAAACATTCATAAATTTAATCTATGAAATGATAAACAATTTAATCTAAAGAACAACTGCAAAGAAATATAAATCTAACTTATGAATTGACAAAATAGAGTTGTGTTATGTGAAGTTGGGTTACACTTTTTTCCCTTTTTTGAGAATTATTATTATTATTATTATTATTTTTAATTAATTATTTAATTTTTTTATTATTATTTTTTTTTTCGACTTTCTACAAGCCAAAACAATTTTTCTGTTTAGAATTTCATTTTGCGATAAAAATAAAAGTTGTCAAAAATTTTATTAGCTTTCTATTAATTATTTTTTGGAATTTTTTTATACACATTTGATATGTCAACTTAGCATTTTTTCGAGTGTGTGTTTTTTAACTATCAAAGGATTCATAAAAAATCACGTTAATACGCGCTGGTGTATTCTTTGAAAACTTTGTGTTTTTGAGAAACAAAATGTGTTACAACAATCTAGATAGATAGAGTCTACTTCAATTTCGTTATATTTACAAAACCAACTGATGCATATCATAATTACTAGATTTTTTTGATCTGATCCAATATGAAAAAACTGCATATTTTGAATATGTTTCCCGATGCGCAAAATTTCTCAACATATAAGTTATAAACTAAAAATCTAAAAACTACCCATTACACATGACGGACCAATATAATGCACCATAATTTTTTCAATTTTTTACAGTGTAATTTGGAAGATACAAAATATTGATTTCACCGAATCATAATGACCTTCAGAAATTGTTTGCACATGTTTTATTACAAAATTAATTAAAAGTAGTAAATATTTATGAAATTCCAGAAAAGTTATATTTCCCAAAAGTAGATTGAATTTTGCAAATGCCTGTCTTGGTTACGAAAATTAATTCAGAATGTTTCATGGAGTTTAATCAGTCCAAAATTGAATAAATGTATTTAGAGCTTGGCACTGCGTAATTGCAGATGTGTTAGTTCGGTCGTTCGGCCGATTTTTTTTTGCGCCGACTGCCCGTCAAGTCTAACGACACAAAAGTTCGACTGAGCTTTTACTTGACTTTCCGTCGGCTGGAAAATACAACGAAGCCCCTAAAAAAAAACATTTCACGACAATATAAATTGACGTAAAAGTGTTCATTATTTTCGCATAATTTTGCACATTTCTTCATTTGGTCTGATTTTGCAAATGATTGTTTTGGGTTTAAGGACTTGTTGGCATAACATTCAAAGGAAATTTCTTGGAGGTATGTGATACATTTTTTGGATGTATTTTGGGCTTCATTTTTTTGAAGGTATTTTGTGTTTGGAGGTTTTGTGCTTAATTTTCATTGTTTTTTTTGAAGGTATTTTGTTTTTAGAAGTTTTGGGCCTAATTTTTATTGATTTTTTTTAAGGTATTTTGTTTTTAGAAGTTTTGGACTTAATTTTCAAAGGACATTTTTTTGGATGTATTTTGTTTTTAGAGGTTATGGCTTAATTTCCAAAAGTCATTTTTTGGTTTTAAGGTATTTTGTTTTTAGAAGTTTTGGGTTTAATTTTCACTATTTTTAGAGGTTTTGGGCTCAATTTTCAAAGGACATTTTTTGCATGTATTTTGTTTTTAGAGGTTTTGGGCTTAATTTCCAAAAGACATTTTTTGGAGTTAATTTCGAAAGAACTCTTTTTAGGCTTAATATTCAAAGGACATTTTTTGAAGATTTTTTTTAAAGTGATATTTTTTAGAGGGTTTTTGGAGGTATTTTTTAAAGAGTCATTTTTTTAGAAGTTGGAATTAATTTTTGATGGACATTTTTTGGAGGTATTTTTTGAAGTGACATTTAGAGTACGTGTTTCAGGTTGAAGTAAATATTTTTTAATGATTTTTCAAAATGAGTTTTTGTCTAACTTTTTAGATGAATTTTTTTTGCAGAACTTGGAAGGAATTATTTTGAGCTTCGTTTCATTTTTGTAGGATTGTTTAAAGTAAGTGTTTTGGATTGAAGTATGTATTTTTTGCAAATTTTTTAAAATGTGTTGTTGTTTTTTTTTTGTGATGTTTTTTTTTAATTGAGTTATTGTCTAATTTTTTGAAGGATTTTTTTTGAACTTCATACTCTATTATCATGGGAAATTGAAGGAATTGCACGAGAAAATATGTTTGAACAAGAGACCCTGAGGAACATAGAGAAGAGGGGAGAAAATCTCACAAAAGAAAGGAAGAAGCACTCTCAAATATTGAAAGGGAAAATCAACCTCAACTAGAAGTTGAAGCAGGTATGTAAATGTAAATATTATGAATTTGATATTTAAAATTTTCCTAGTGTAAAATGTGAAGCTCAATTTTTATTTGATGAACTAAATTGAAAAATATTTTGCAATGTAAACAAAGAGAGATATTCTTCAAAACATTGATGATGAGATACAAAATTTTGAAAGAGAAAGTGAAAGAGATATTGAACCAATGATTGAAGATGGTGAAAATGTTGAAAGAAATTCAAGTGACGAAATTGAATCACAAAGTCTATATATATATATATATATATATATATATATATATATATGTTGAACACATGCACGTATTTTTGAAATTATACATATTTATTAATTTAGTTGTTTGTTGAATATGTAAACTTATTATGTACTATTAAGTCGAATATGTACATATGAAATCAATGGTGATGATGAAATGTTAGATAATGTTGATACTCACACATATGGAGATAAAAGAACTGACCATGTTATATGATATCATTTTAAACATATTTTTGATACGTACTTCATAAAGGAAAATGTGGCAATTCAAGCCCAATTGTTGAAAGGTCTCTTATCATTAAGGAAATTAAAAAAAGCTATGACTTTATTGGGTATTCGAAAATCAACAAAAGATAAAAAAATGAAGGAAAATGTGATACAAAATTTAAATAGTGCTATAAATTCAATTAGAAGATCTAGGCAAAAAAATGTTCTAGTTGTATGTAAAACAATACATATGGTAGTGGTTTCATCAAGTACTAAAGAGAATTGCTTGGTAAAATCTATGGCATGAGCATTAGGAATCTCACGAAAAACTTTGCACAAAAATCAGAAATTTCGGTTGCAAATAGATGTAAATGATGAACTCGCTTGTTGGAGGGCTAGTTGTAAGCAACCATACAAAGATAGGCTTGGATAAAATGTTAAAAAAATAATATATGAATATTGAAAGAAAAATTCACGTGTTTCGCCAAATGCAAGGGATGTGATGCGAAGAAGAATATCACGAAATCATTACGAAGAACATTCAAAATATTTCTTGGACACCAGTCATATAGAGTTGTTCAACAAGTTCAAATAAGAGAATCATGAAATTGATGTCTCAATCAGCGTTTTTTTTCAACAAAAACCATGGTATGTAAAACCTATCACCGTACGCGACACTTCTTGTTGTTGTTATAATGTGGAATTTCAGTGATATTATGACACATTCCTTAATTTTGATAGAACATTTTGGAAAGATTTGCCTCCTCCTTCCACTATCTGTGATTTCATATCTCAAATTCTATGTGGAAGAGAAAGTGATGAATTATTTTACGAAAAGAAATGTGTTGGTGGTAAAAATGCGATGATTGTGGAAATTTGACTAAATTTCAAAACAAATATCGTACTGATATAAATGATCAATCATTGTCGAACATGAAAGTGAAATGGAAGAGATATGAATATATCCATACATCGATTCAAGGTTCAAATAGTGCTAAAAGAATTGAATTACAAGAAGAAGAAATTTTTGTGATAGATTTTTTGAGAAAGTTTGAGGCAGGAATTTATAAATACACCAAGCATTCCCATAGAGCTTGATGGGAGGACTTGCAATTCAAAAAATCCCGTGAATTTTTTCCACTAGGGACCATTTTGTCAGTAATTGGTTTTGCAGAAAACTACACATTTGTTCCACAAAAATAAATTCAGAGTGAATACTATCATTCTGACCAAGTCTCCATGCTCGTCCATATTCTATATAGACATGCTGAACAAAATGTTGATCATATAGAAAGCACCACTGAAAATCGGCATGTTATTAAAGAATATTACTTTTATATCAGTGACGATCGTACACATGATACATATTTTGTACAACACTATTTTGGAAAGATTTGACTCCTTGAAAAATCATGGAAATAAATTTAATGAACATTGGATATGGTCAGATGGATGCGCAGGTCAATTCAAATCTTCATGATCATTCTTTTGGTTGTGTTGTCTTCATAAGAAAACTTGCATTAAACATTGTTGGAATTTCGTTGAGACTGGCCATGGAAAAGGAGAACATGACGGTGCAGGTGCATGCATAAAATGAGCACTTCGAAGATATCAAATGAAACCCTTTGCAAACTGACTTGTGGAAGCTAAAGAAGTTGATCAATGGTGCATCACTGCACTAATCCATAAGACTAACTGATCAAGGGAAGTGCGAAGGCACATTCAAATTAATTCTTATTGGATATCCAATTTTAAATAGTGTACATTTATCATAATGGTTATCTTTGATGGTATTTTGATATCATATTTACATTCTTCTTTGAATTTTCCATATAAAGGTTTTTTTGGCATATTGGGGTCGAAGATGTAGATAGGTCGATTGGAAATGACGTTGAAACAATAAAAGGGACTCAAAAATTGCATTCAATTAAAACAAAGTTGTCCACAAATGTGTTTGCATTGGATAAAAGAAAATATTCTTGTTTTTGTCATGTTTGCATAGACAACACAAAATCCAATGATGTTTGTGAAAACAAAATGTATGTAAAATATTGGAAACATACAGAGCTAAATACAAAGGGAAAAATGTCCGTTGCAATGTTTGAAGAAATGCAATCAGAGGAGACTACAATATCATCTGATGGTGATCGAGTTTCTGATCTTGTTAGAGAAGGTAACATTTGAATTGCTTTCAAATGATAGAGATCTAGAAATAGATACTAAAATTATTTTAAAGTTAATTTTTCATACATTAATTATGATCTAAATTTAAATACATAAGTTTGTTTTATTGTGCAGGAGATGTTTTTGCTGTAATTGCACCTATTGTCAACGATGAAAATGTCAAGTATTATTTGATGCGTTGCACTGAATGAAAGATGAAATTATTATAAAACTATAATGATCACGGGTTTCCATATGACAGAGGATCTATAATACTGAAAGGTTATTTTTTCAAACAAACTAATCAAAGTGAGGATTTTGTTTACTTTGAAGACTATGAACCTGATGTCATAAGTTGTCAATATAGTCACTTGGTGTGTGCAACACGCATAAAGTTGATAGAGGTTCAATCAAAGAAAAAAATGAAAATGAAGATATGGAAAATGTCAAAATCCGATCATGAATGGATCATTGAAAATGGCATTCCATTGGATTTTTTTTTATTGAATTGTCCAACAATTTCTTCTCTTTGGATTCATGTTTTAGAACTTCCAAAACTCAACTAAAAATTGAAATGCCTTGTTATGTTATATGTGCAAGTGTTTGCACATGTACATTTTTTTGGTACATGCACACTAGTATCAACTGAAAGTAGTTTTTCTATGTGCATTGATGAAAAATGTTGCACGTATTAGATATATATATGTTCTAGAATGCAATTAACCGAAAGTAGCTTTTCAATGTGCATTGATGAAAAATGTTGCAAATACTCGATATATATGTTCTAGAATGCAATTAATTTAAAGTAGCTTTTCTATGTGCATTGATGAAAAATGTTGCACGTACTGGATACATACATGTTCTAGGCAATTAACTAAAAGTATATTTTCTATGTGCATTGATGAAAAATGTTTCACATATTGGATATATATATATTCTAGAATGCAATTAACTGAAAGTAGCTTTACTATGTGCATTGCTGAAAATGTTTCATGTATTGGATATATATGTTCTAGAATGCAATTAAGCTAGAAAGTAGCTTTTCTATTTTCATTGATGAAAAATGTTGCAAATCTTGGATATATGTTCTAGAGAGATACGAATTAAGCGAAAGTAACTTTTCTATTCACATTGATAAAAAATGTTACTAACGTCTTGGATATATATATTCTAGAATGAAATCAACTGAAAGTAGCTTTTCTATGTGCATTGAAGAAAAATGTTGCAAGTGCTGGATATATATGTTCTAGAATGAAATTAACTAAAAGTAGTGCTTCTATGTGCATTGATGAAAAATATTGCGTGTGCTGGATATATACATGTTCTAGGCAATTAATTGAAAGTATCTTTTCTATGTGCATTGATGAAAAATGTTTCACGTGATGGATATTATATGTTCTAGAATGCAATTAACTGTTCAAGTAGTTTTACTATGTGTATTGATGAAAAATGTTTCATGTACTGGATATTTATGTTCTAGAATGAAATTCACTGAAAGTAGCTAAATTCTATTTTCATTGATGAAAAATGTTTCACGTACTGGATATACATATTATAGAATCCATTTTTAAAATCTTATGATTGTTTGGCACATCTAACAAGACCTAGAATCTTATGATTGTTTATATATATATGTGTGTGTGTGTGTGTGTGTGTGTGTGTGTATTGTACTTCAATCGTTTTAACATATATAATCAAACATGCGTACTTAAATCATTTCTACATGTAAATATATTCATGTGATTTTTTTTTGTTTGGAAAACGACAACTTGAATTTTAAAAACAAAAAATTATATCCTAATCACATGCCAAATGTAGTTCAACCATCCAAAACTGGAGTTTTAAAAACAAAAACATTATTTCACAACATTACTTCACATGTCAATTGTAGTTCAACTATCCAATAAAAACAAACATTATATCACATGCCAAATGTAGTTCAACCATCCAAAACTTAAGTTTCAAAAACAGAACATTATAGATCACAACATTACTTCACATGCCAATTGTAGTTCAACCATCCAAAACTTAAGTTTTAAAACAAAACCAATTATAACACAACATTAGTTCACATGCCAAATGTAGTTCAACCATCCAAAAATTGAGTTTTAAAAACAAAAACATTATATCACAACATTACTTCACATGCCAATTGTGATTCAACTATCCAATAAAAACAAAACATTATATCACATGCCAAATGTAGTTCAACCATCCAAAACTTAAGTTTTAAAAACAAAACATTATAGATAAAAACATTGCTTCACATGCCAAATATAATTCAACCATCTAAAAATTAATTAAAAAAAAAAAAGACAAATTATAACACAACATTAATTCACATGCCAAATTCCAAATGTAGTTCAGCTATCCAATAAAAACAAAACATTAAATATCACAATCACATGCCAAATGTAGTTCAACCATCCAAAAATTGAGTTTTAAAAACAAAAACATTATATCACAACATTACTTCACATGCCAATTGTGATTCAACTATCCAATAAAAACAAAACATTATATCACATGCCAAATGTAGTTCAACCATCCAAAACTTAAGTTTTAAAAACAAAACATTATAGATAAAAACATTGCTTCACATGCCAAATATAATTCAACCATCTAAAAATTAATTAAAAAAAAAAAAGACAAATTATAACACAACATTAATTCACATGCCAAATGTACTTCAGCCATCCAAAACTTGAGTTTTAAAAACAAAACATTATAGATTAGAACATTACTTCACCTGCAAATGTGATTCAACTATCCAATAAAAACAAAACATTATAGGTTACAACATTACTTCACATGCCAAATGTAGTTCAACTATTCAATAAAAACAATACATTATATCACATTCACATGTACCAAATGTAGTTCACATAAAATATGTCCAAAATTTGTAGATTTCACAAGTATCAAGTATCAAGTATCAATTTATATATGACTGCATCTAGATAAGAATATATATAAAAAAGTAATTTTAAGATTAAATCTCTTGAAAACATAACGTTGCACGTGTGCATGTGCATCATCCATCAAATACAGATGGATGTAGTGTCTCTCCCAGCAAAGTCACGATCTTCGAGCTATCCTACGAAGCATGGGGAACCTATACACAATGTGTACAAAAATTAAAATTTAATGTTTTAAAATTGAGTGAGAATATATAGAACTTTATGTAAAAAAACAAAAAGTAAAAAAAATCATGCAATATCTCATGAGGTTCCCTTTCCATTTGTTGCTCGTGTACTAAAACTTCCTCCATTGGAACATCTTCAACAGTAAAATGTACAATATATATATATATATATATATATAATTTTCAAATGAAAATGCATATATAAACTTATTTTCATTAATATTAAAAAAGTTAGACAACTTGTTCAAATAGTTGAAATGGGGTGGGTGTTCCTATCTCCATCATACACTCGATCGCTAGAGTCCATGGAGAAAATAAATCCTCTACAGGAACCTAAAATTCAAAAAATTTAAAAGTATAAAATAACTCCAGATCTAGATCTCAATTAATAATAAAACTTTTGAACTTCAATTTATAAATTATAACTTAAAAACATATATTTAAGTGAAAAATTGAATACTTATGCTGGTAGATTTGACACATCTCCTAAGAGAGGCTCCAAAAGAAAATCTCCAAAAACCTAAAATTCAAAAAATTTAAAATAACTCAAGATCTTTAGATCTCAATTTATAATAAAACTTTTAAACTTCAATTTATAACTTATAACTTAAAAACGTATATATATTTAAGTGAAAAATTGACTACTTGTGTTGGTGGATTTGACACATCTCCTAAGAGTGGCTCGGAAAGAAAATATCCAAAAAACTTAAAATTCAAAAAAATTAAAATAACTCAAGATCTAGATATATCTCATTTTTTAATGTAACTTTTTGAGGTGGAATATATAACTTGAAAACATATTTAAAAGTGAAAAATTGTTCATACTTGTGATGGTGGATTTGGCACATCTCCCAAGGAAGAAGAAGGTGCCGCCATCCCAAAAGCATCGGACGGAATCATAATCTGTTAAAATATTTTATTATTTATATACATGTACATGTGTGCACAATTATTTATTTTAAAAATATCTCATCATGTTTCGATATATATAATAATAGATAAAAAATAATTGTACATAATCATGTGTTCACTTAAAAAACACTAACATTTTCCAACATATCTTGATGGTAAGAACCATCTTGATTGTATGATTGATGGTGAGACCCATCTTAATTGTTTGAACCGGAGGCTCTGACAATGATATTAACATTTTCTTCATTCATCAAGCGTGACAACTGCAAATGGTGTTAACATATAATGATACATTTTTGTTAGATTAATGTATACAAATAAATGTATGTATATATGTATTTATTAAAAATTGTACACATGTTAAATAATTGAACCCTAACCAATAACACATACCATTCCCATGCCCTCTTGATCATGAACAATTAGGTCTCGCCAACCATTGCGGCAATTCTTTGCATATGTTTTGATATCTTCAACACTCATGTTGTTAATCTCTTCATCTGTATAATACACAAAATTAATACGTGCATTCTCACGTGATCTTTGTCGATTCAGACAAAAATCGACTTTACCCAATCCACTGTAAACATTGTCAATGATGGCATCCATTGCTTCTCGACTAATTTGAGAAGTGACATCCATCTCTGATCGCAAAATTTCGACACAAAGAGGTCGACTAACCAATGGTGGTTTGGGGTGAGACAAATCAACATTGCGCCTAGCGCCCCTACATTCACACAATCGACCTTTCCCAAGACCACAAAATTCAGAGGGAAGGTCATTGTAATTGGGTTTCATTTGCAAAAATAATTCTGCATAAAATAATTTTGCAAAATAAAATGGAATCTCGTTGTTCCATGGGAGTCTTCCATACGTCGCAAGGTGTCTATCATTCAAATAGCGAGCTATATGAGGGTGCTTGAAATATTGCACCTTCAGCATCTTTATTTTTGGCCCTTCCTTGAAATTAAACATAGACTTGGCCTTTTCTGTTGTAACTCTTTGTTTAACATCCCATGTATCGGGACCCATCACTGTTTCCTTTATTTTTCTCATCATTTCTATAAAAGTATCAGTGGTTGACCCAAGCTTTAGGTACACATCTACTGGTTCGCTTAAAGAGTGTGTAACTATTTCGACAAAGCTACGAGATCTCTCTTCAATTTTGCATGAAGATGTTGACACCTTTGTAAGGTGCATTGCTGCATGTTTATTTCCCAAGGTATATCGGAAATTTCGGATGTATAAGTCATGGTTGGTGTACAACCTTCTTCTTCAATGACGCGTTTTGCCCTACATATTTTTTGAGCAACATTTGGAGCATCATTTTCTGCCTCTGCATCAATATATAAAATTTTGTATATTAAAAAAACACATGTAAACAAATTTGTACAAATTGAATAAAAATAATATTCAAATTGATGGCCACCTCGATATGGTTGGCTAGCATCTTGCCCACCCTCAAGCTGTTAAGAACCAGAACGAATCTGATGAGAACCAGAACGACCATCGATTTGTTTAGAACCAACACGACCATCCGTTGATTGGCCTCTGGGCTAATACATATCACCACCTTCACGCAATCTGCCATCACTTATTGATGGCCCTTCAAGGGAATGTGAAGCACTACCAACCTCACGAGACGAGAGAGAAGCCTCATAAAAAAATATGAATTTATAATTAATTCAAAAATACATTCATACATATAAATACATGTACATATTCATTGATTAAATTACGTGAACCATACCAAGATTGCGTGAACCATGGGCATGCTCCATTGATGGAGTAGACACCCTTTTTCTCCTACCTCCTAAAAAATAAAAAATGAAACTTATTAACAACTAATTTAACTCACAAAATTGATAAAAAATCAATTCCATACGTACACACATACATGTATATGTATGGAGATTTAAGATTATATTTAAATACCATGAACATCCCTCGATCCCTGATCCTCCTCTCTCGTAGAGATATGAGATTCTGTTGATCTTCGTCGTTCATCCTCCATGATATATATATCTACAATGGACATGTACAATTATTTTTTTAAATTACTATTTAAAATAAATTCAAAATAAATTTCACAAAATTAATGTGTTTTAATGTACACAAATTATGTAAAACATAACTTTCAAAGCGCTAATTGATGTGTGAAACTCAATTTAAACAATTTTTTTATAAAAATGTTAAGTTCACCAAATTTCACTTTACATGGTGGGAGCACCCTTGGTATATAATTGAAAACATGGTGGGAGCACATTTGGTATAAAATTGAAAAAAATACATGGTCATTAAAAAAGAAGCGTGAAACTCCATTTAAACAAACATTTGTTGAAGTCCTCACATTTTAATTTTATAAAAAAGTGAAATTCACCACTTGTTGCAAATGTGAAATTCACTAAGTTGCACTTTACATGGTGTGGTGGGAGCACACTTGGTATATAATTGAAAAAAACACATGGCTATTAAAAAAGACGCATTTATAAGTATAAAACACACACATATCCAAGATATGTTACAATGTCCATCAATAAATTTTGAAGAAGAGCGTCTCAACACTAAGTCATCTTTGAGAGAGGAATATTGAATTTTTGAAGAAGAGCATCTCAAAACTAATTCATCTTTGAGAGATGAATCTTGCATTGGCATTACCCCGTATAATTCTAATTCATCTATTAATTCATATTTGATAGATGAATCTTGAATTGGCATTGCCCCATGCAATATATCAACGAACATCTTATAAATATTTGTACAATGTCTTATACTAAAAAATTGAAATTGGCTAACAATATTGTTTGCTTTTCCATGCAATTGTTTTAGCCTCTCTTTCTTAACTTGGTACACACCTTTCATCTGGTTGTACAAAAGTTCGGAATTGGTGAAAACTACAATTCCATTTGATCAATACTCCCTAGATGTTCCAAAGCCTTCTATCAATCCAATATAATATGCTTCGTTGCTTGTTGTTCTTCCCGGTATATTGATTTTCCTTTGGATGACCTTACTAGTCGCAATATTGGAAAGCACATATGTAATCACTGCTTTCTCTGAATTGGGATAGCAAGAAACATCTATGCATAATGTCCATTTTTCAACCATATTTAGTGGTTTTTTTTTATCCCCGAAAAAAACAAATTCAATAAAATATATTAAATTAACATTTATTGCAAATGCATGGGAGAAATGACACATGTACGACAAATGAGATGCATTAAGTAAAAGATTGCATTGCCTAGAGTTTAAGGGATATTTATGGCACACTTATACATGGTTCATGCATGGTTTGCCTTAAAATTTATGGCCAGAAATCACATCTAGAAATGACATGATTTTAGAAAGGATGAGATCCGAGCTACACGGCCCTTTATAGACTCCTTTAAAACTTGTAGAAGTTAAGACTCAACAAACAAACTAAAATCCTATGGAAGTTCATCCACTTTAGGTTCATTTTTTAAGGCCTTAAAGTTTGCCTTGAATTAATGAAGCCTCAACAACCCCCCCATTTCATATAATTTTTATTCACAACACTATAATATGAAATGGATCCCTTTTAGTTTTATTTGGTATCAACTTTGTATTATTCAAAGAGGTCAAAAAATGAAATAAAAACATTACAAAGTTACCTTTTTGACAAACCAATAATGGCTTTATGATATAAATAATTAAATCTTTTATCATTGCGATAAAGCGATCGCAAGATCGCATATCGCATTGACAAAGGAGGCACAACTTAAAAACCATTGGTTTGCTCCGATGCGATAACACGCAATAGGCGATCGGCGATATACCATGCATGCTTTTAAAAAGAGCCCCAGTTAATGCTCCCGATGCGATGCGATATCGCTATCGGCGATCGAGGATTCCAAGAGATGCCAATATAACAAAAGCGCCTTTCGCCTTGATGCGATGCGATAAAGCCAAAAAACACGAACTTCAAAAAAAAGTTGTTAAAACGGGGATATTACGATTAATTCGTATTAAAGGCCTTATCTTTCTAATAGAGATTCACCTGCGCTCAACCGCCAAAACGGCCAAGGCACGCTTAAACAAATCATTCCACCAATAAACGACGTGATGGACATTTAAAAGATTGACAGGTTTTTACGGCCATTTAATGAAATAGTAAGTCTAAAATCTTTTCACGGATTGGATCCACAGCCACCTTAAGTTAATTCTTCATCATGCATTAATCAATATATTTCGCTCGTATTTGGTTTTCACTGCCAATTCTCTGTGTTATGCTTATTTTTACTCCTGTGCAGAATTCTTCCAAGCTAATAGATGCAAGAAAAATGGGGAAGAAGTCCAAGAAAACTGCAAACGCTTCCGCTTCGCCAGCCATAAAACAAGCCATCACTGATCCAGGAAATAAAAAGAAAGGATTGATATCTAATACTACATGTTCAGGTCTCGGCAAAACTTCTTGGCAAAGTACCTATAATTTGATAGAAGCTGAAGAACCTGAAGTGACAACAGTAGAAGCCACAGTAGATACGACTCAAAAATCTGAAGGTACTTTAAAGGACTTAGCCGACTCTTTCCTTCATCGGATAGCAGCTCGAGAACAAATTCTCCCATATACGGATGTAGTAAGGTGGGCAATTGAGGAACTCCCAATCACAGACAGAACCTTCTGCACCAGAGATGGGAGAATCTTCGGTTCATTTCAAGCTAATGATTTGAGGCAAATGTATCATTTGCCTGAGCCAGAGAAGAAGTACAACAAGGCATTTCTGGAGAAATTCCGAAATGAGAACGAAACTGAATCCGAACCCATTCGGGATTGGAGGCAGAATCCGGCAACACACAAGCATAAATATTCCGCGTGTAATAGTGAAATTATGGATTGGGGAACTATACTGTCCGATAAGTTAGCCACTGCAGTTCTTGATTTCAGAAACAAGACCCGCATTACTGAAAGGCTTATTCCCCCATTCTACTACAGCGCTTATATCCTGGACACCCTGTGTTTTAATTCTGAATTTCCCGTGCTCGGCTGGAGGTGGACTCCACAAGACCCCATGCCCATTCACATATACCATCATAAATTGTGGAAAACCTCCCATAGGCACCATTTATACCAAATCTGCAATGGCTTCATGTTACCCATTCATTACTCTTTTTTAGATAAACCTGCTCCCAAGATTTCCTACCAAGCAGGGATTGATTTAACTGGCTTAGGGAGATGGTTTGCAGAGGAAAAATTTACTTATATAAGAATTTTCGGCAGTCAAGCCAAACCTCATGTTCTTCCTTTGTACATACCTGATAAACTGCTGGCAAGGGAGATAGCCTATCAGATTATTTCCGAGGGCGTTACACAAACTCTAAAGAAAAATAAGAAGTAGGTCTAGCCCTCTTTTCCTCTTAGATGTGGTGTCTACACCTTGAATGATCTCAAACATGCAGAGAAAGAAGCTACAAAGATGAAATCATTAACTCTAGCAACTCTCCCTAATAGGCAATTTGATCCCGACAAAGTTGCCTATAATGCCCTTGAACAGGCCAAATTGGCAAAGTTTGATCATAAAGAAGATATGTTTGATGATCTGTTCTCTACAGCCGAGTCAATGTCCCAAGTTAGATCGTGGGCCAGAACGAAATATCAAGATGAAAGGTTAGTTGAATTCAACAGACTTAGAGAACAGAGGTTGCAAACTCTGCCCCTAGATCTGTTAGCAACAAGCCCAGCAGCAGGATCAAGCGAGCCTCAACATCGACAAACTAAGGAACCTTCGGTTATAACAAAAGAACAGGAGAAAGTGCAAGAGGAAACCCAGACAAAAGATCAGGAACAGAGCACCATAAAGGTAAATCAAGATACTCAAATTGATCCCGAATTGCTCCAGGAATGGCAGCAATTCGATTCAATTATCAACAATCCTGAGGGTTCAAAGGAAGCCCAAACATCAAGAGTAGCAGACACACAGGAGACCATTTCAAAACAAGTTCCAGGTGAAACCAGCGGCCTACCCAGTTCTAAAGGAGTAGAGATAATCCCAAAGGATCCCTCCGATCAAATTATTTTGCAGATAGAAGAAATTCCTCCTTTGGATGTCTTCTATAGCCCGAAACACAAAGCTGTGGTAAAACGACAAAGGAAGAGGAGAAGAACTGATCAGCCTTCCCTATTCCCAGAACAAACGGTGATGGGCAATATAGTTTGGAAGGAGGAATTTGACCCCTCTGACGACCTAACAAAACTATCACAATTTGCTGGAGCCTATTCGGCAGCAACAATAGATAAGGCATCAGAGGTGAGTCTTTTATTAAAAACAAAAGACCAGGAGATTTTCTCATTACAAGCACAACTATCAGAAGCACGGCAGAAGGCAGAGCAGGCAGAACTGCAATTGTTAACACAACAACAAACCAATAATCAATTAACTCAACAATTGCAGGAGGAAAAGCAGAGGATTGACCAGAGTGCAGTCCAGAAGCAGAAAGAGTTATCAGAGGCATTGGCACAACTCAAGACAACCAATGAACAAATGCTGAAGATAAAAGATGAGCAGATTGCTCAACTATCAGCCCAGCTTGAGAAAACAAAGAATCTTCCACAGGTAGCTGAATTCAGGGCAGAGGCAGTACAAATAAACAAAGCATTATTAACACAGATAAAGTTGTTATGTCAACAAATCGCCCAGGCAGAACCTTTATGTGACTCAACAACATCTCTAAGTGATAAATCAGATGATGCTAGAACAGACTTCGAGCAGGCCAATGAGACATTGACCAATTATCTTGAGTGGCAAGGTACTGAGGAAGGACAGTCAGCTAAATTGCCAAAGATCCTAGAATCGCATAAAGAGATATTATTTATGGAATGGCAATCCCAATTAATGAAAGCAGAGAGGGCAGTTTCCAGATGCAAATTAACCACAAGTAATTTGGTTGAATTGATTAATGACACTCTCTACTTATCTAACATGATTTCTCAATGTACCCCAGGTAAATTGACATCAGCTAAAACATTGGAACAGTCAAGTTACCCAGAGCTGGAGAAAACTGGCAGATTAATCGCAGGAATTAACAGTTTGACATGGGACACCTATTGGATGTTCTTAGTCAAACCTTACAGCCAGAGAGCCGCCCTCAAATGCCTCTCAGATGCAATCGGGTGCATCATTCCCAAAATACAGGATGCCACCTATGATGCCCAACTCAATTCCCGCCTTAACCGACCACCAGAAGTGGAGCCGATGCTTGCAATATGCCAGCTCAGGACTAAAGACGAACAGCCTAAGTGATGAATCATGCTGCCGGTTACCAGATTGCCATAGAAGGAGATATTCCAGATCAAGTTACACCAACTTAGTAGCATTTTAATTTTGTAGTTTGTTATTTTAATTTAGTATTTATAGACCCTTTCATGTATTTAGAAAGGGTCGTAAGTTTTTGTATATGACTGAAACCTGAAGTTGCACTACTGTACTTCAGGCATATTTTTTTTTATGAAAACTGGACCAATTTTTCCAAATTTTGATAACGAAGCTTTTATGTGGATGTGCACTACTGCCTTTATCTAAAAGTATTTCTGAGTCAGAAGAAGGAATTCAAATTGCGATTGAAGTTGAGAATGATTTGCAGCTCATATGGTACTATTATCTATGTCTGAATTCATTCTTTTATGAAAATTGTTGTTTGATTACTTTTGCTATTATTGAATATTTAAATGTGTTTTAACAGTAATATTAATACTTTCCACTATTGGATGTTTACAGTTTGCTATTATTTCAATCATTTACGTATCAGTAATATAAAGATAAGTGTAACAATGTTTTATCAATTACTTCATTCAACTAATTGAATGAAGTAATTATTATTTAAATGAATATTTTTGTTTATTGAATAGTGTCATCTATATGCCTATTGACAAACACAGATCATCAAACGTTGCACTTAAGAATAGAAGCTTCCCGGGATAAAATAGTCATTTATATTTTTTGTTTATAGATTAAGTACTCCATTCACTATCAGTTATTATTAAACCAGTCACTCATTCACCCATTTCTATTCTTTATCGGGAAACTGGTCCCATTATATCCAGTCGGAGCCACCATCCCAAACGGAAAAGGAGCTGTTTAAGGTCCGGACCGGGTGGTCATCCCCCAATGTTGTTGCAACGATTTTCGAGGCATCAACATTTCTGGCACTAGAAGGAGGGCAATCAACTGTGAATGGCAAGCAAACCCAAATCTACAAACCATTCTAAGAGTAATTCTCCCTCCACATCACCTCGTACTTCCCAATTACATGCTGGTTCTCCAGCATCCAAGCAAGAAGAAGAGGTATCCACTATCACTGCTCAAACCCACCATACTCCAGAACAATTCAGTCTTGAATCTCCTGAAGTTCAGTCTCTCATCCAAAAACTTCAGAGTTTCTCGATTTCACCACAGAAATCTGAGCTATCTCAAAGCAGTGAGACTTCTCAATTCAATCTACCTCACCCTCTCACTAGACTTCAGAGTGGGAAGCTCGGTATTGAACCTACTGAGTTCCCTTTACCTAAAAGGAAAAGGGCAAAGAAAAACACTGAAGATTCTGACAGTGAAGCACTTTCATCCACATCCTCCATCTCATCCTCCCCAGTGCGAAGTCAATCATCCACTCCCTCATTACATATTGTTGTTCACCAGGAATTTGGAACTTCAACATCTCAACCTGCTCACTCCTCAATATCAATTCCTTCCCAGACATCTGGAATCTCAACAACAGTATCATCCACCACTGGTATTACAATGGCAGATCCATGGACCAGACCTGGTGCAGTCAACATGCCCGCACCATTACATGCATTACCAGATGCTCCTGAAAAATGGCTACCCAAGTTTAATCCAGAAGTTGGAACCCAAGCTGAGGAACATATCAATAACTTCATGTTAGCAGTTAATTTGAAGGGAGTAACAGAGCAAGATGTCGTTGTTAGGCTTTTCCCTTATACATTGCAAGGATCAGCAGGATCCTGGTATTTTTCCCTGCCTTCTGGTTCTATTACCAGTTGGAACACTTGCCAAGAATAGTTTCTCACTAAGTATGGAGATGACAGATCTTTAGCTACACTAATAAATGATCTCTCCAATCTTAGGATAGAGCATAGGGAACCAATTAAAGAATTTAATGCTTGTTTCAATAAAATTTTGAATAAAATCCCAACGACCTCCAAACCAAGTGAACAAATCAGAAGTGAGTGGTATATTACTGCCCTACCTGCCAATATAGCTATTTTTGTAGACAGGGCCGAAAAACCAACACTCGCTGAAAACATGAAAGAAGCACTTGCTGTGGAGAAACGTATCAATGCTCTAGAAAAGAAAGCGGCTCTTGAGGAAAGAAAAACCAAAAAAGTTTCGTTCAAAGATGACTCAAAGAAGAAAACCTCGAAAGATCCATATGACATGGAGGGCCTCTAAAAGGTCCTCAAGACCATGTCAAATGAAATGGTTGAAATAAAGAAACAAGTCACTAAAACTTCAACCAAAAGGCCCTTTAAGAATTACAAGAAAACCGAATCAAAACCACCGAATGTCATATCTAATGCAGATTCAGATCAAGAAGAAGAGGAAGAGGAAACAATCTCATCAACTGATAATGAAGAGGAAGTTGTTGAATGCCATGGCATGTGGGATTTCATACTGCCCAACTCCGATACAGATAATGATGAAGAAGCTTTTCCTGTCTCTACTAGGAGTAAAAGTACCTCCGAACCTGTTCAGGCAACTTCAAAGAAACAGAGTGCAGGTGCTGCTACAACAAAGGAAAAAGTACCTACAAAGAAGTCACCTGCAGCAATTCCCCAAAACCAACCTTCAACTTCAAGTACTCCTTCAACATCTAAAACATTAGTAGTATCCGATTCAATGGATTACAATATTGTTGATGATATGAAGAAAACTAAGGCAAACATTACTATGTTTGAACTTAGCAAATTAAAACATCAGCAGAAATTGCTTCTCAAAGAATTGAATGCTGTTCCCTCTTCACCTCTTCCCAGTGCTAAAGCCGCAAATGATTCGGGTCAACCACCTTCTGGTATGATAGAAGCTACTGATTCAATCCTGATTGGAGATAGATCGAATTCTCATACTCCACCCTTCCTTTTGACCTTTGAGATCTACAACAGAAACCTACACAACTGTTTGATTGACTCAGGGGCATCATCCAATATAATGCCAGCTTCAGTTTGTTACAAACTGAACATAGAACCCCAAAAGTCTTCCATACACATTGTACAATTAGACAGAACCAAGGTCCAGGTTTTAGGAGAGATTAACTCTGTAACTATCAGGTTATCAGCTGATCCACGGGTAGTTCAACGAATTGATATCCTAATAGCTGATATACCTGAATTTTATGGGTTGATCTTGAGTAGGGATTGTTCTGAAAAGCTCCATGGGTATATTTCTACCGATTGGTCTCACATGTGGTTACCCTATAGGGGAAAGCCAAATCAAATAAAAATCAATCGAGAGAAACACATGACCCACACTGTAACAGATTTTGAACAGGAAAATCAACCAATTGCATTTAATAACAACATCTTGGGAAATTATTCATCAGAGTCATTTTTTGGAAATCTTACTGCCCAACCATCTCCTTTCTCACTAAACAATTTAACATCACAGATTGAAAACTATTCACAAACAGATAGGTCAAGATGTTTTAATGATACTGGGGAAACTGTAAATAAGATTGTTAATAATTATTTATTTTGGTCTTTATATTTTGATGGCTCCAAATCTAACGAAGGTTCAGGAGCAGGGTGTATCTTGGTTAGCCCGCAAGGAGAAAAAACAATGATGTCCTGTAGGTTAGAATTTGAATGCACAAACAACACAGCCGAGTATGAAGCCTTAGTCCAAGGTCTGTATAAAGCAATTTGCCTTAAAGTGCAATATTTGAAGGTATTCGGCGATTCTGAAATTATTGTCAAACAGGTGAGAAATACAATTCATTGTCTTTCAAATCACCTCAAACATTATCAGTCGCTGGTACAAGAACTCACCACGCACTTTTCTGCATTCAATATTTCTTCTATCCCTAGGTCTCAAAATTCAGCAGCAGATTTGCTAGCCAATGTTGCTTCCAGACTCATACCCTCCGAAGATTATAGCCCAGATAGATTTTCAATAGAATTACTTTTTAGGCCGACAATTCCTGACAATGTCACTAATTGGAGAGTATTTAATCACGATGAAGACATTTTACAATTTTTGACTTCAGAAAAGTCCTATGATGACCAGATCATTGAGGAAAGCAAACATGACCTTCAAATGAGAGGTAAATCCGAGGAAAATTCAATTCCAAAGCCCGTGGTGAAGCTTGAGGATCTTTATGATATTAAAGACAGATTTAAACCTGAGACTAATGCAAAGCTCCAAAGCTCTACTTTAAGGTTTGAATTGATAAACCTTGGCACTGAACAAAATCCTCAAAACATTAATCTAGGATTAGGACTTTCAGTAGAATAAAAGGAAGCATTCATTAAACTCTTAAAGAAACATAAACATGTTTTTGCTTGGAAATATGACGATTTAAAGACATATGATACAACTATTATCCAGCATACCATTCCAATGCTTCCCGATCAGAAACCAGTTCAGCAGAAATTAAGGAAAATACATCCGAACTTAGAAAGTCAAATAAAATCAGAACTCAATAAACTCTTGAAAGCTAAGATTATTTTTCCCGTTCGGCACTCAAACTGGGTCTCTAATATGGTGCCTGTCAGAAAGAAAAATGGCGACATTAGGATTTGTATAGATTTCAGAAATCTGAATAAAGCAAGCCTCAAAGATAAGTTCCCATTACCTACTATGGAGCAGATACTCCAATCAGTAGCAGGCTCTGAATTAATGTCCTTTTTAGACGGTTTTTCAGGATATAACCAAGTTTTGGTTCATCCCGATGACAGACTTAAAACCACATTCAGAACAAAATGGGGAACTTATGCTTATCAGAAAATGCCTTTCGGACTTATTAATGCAGGAGCCACATTCCAAAGAGCGATGGATATCGCTTTCAAAGGATTGATTAATAAAACAATAGTTGTCTACCTAGATGATATTACTGTATTTTCTAGAAAGAGATCCAATCATTTGTGTGACTTAAATCAAATTTTTCAACGCTGCAAAAGGTATGGTATCTCACTCAATCCTAAAAAATCCTTTTTCGCTCTTGATCAAGGAAAGCTCCTGGGTTTTATTGTTTCCAAAGATGGTATTTATATTGATCCTGACAAGATTAAAGAAATTTCTGAAATCCCATTTCCTCATAATAAAAAATCCATGCAGTCTTTTTTAGGTCAGATCAACTTTGTCAAAAGATTTGTTCCTGATTTTTCTCAGATCATTTTACCATTACAAAATATGATTAAGAAAAATTCAGTGTTTAAATGGGGATCTGTGGAAAAAGAAGCATTTGATTTAATCAAACAATCAATAATCAATGCCCCCGCTTTAAACACTCCCAATTTTTCTAATCATTTCACATTGTATACTATCGCATCCGATTCATCTTATGCAGCAATACTCACTCAGATTAATGATCATGACCTTGAAGCACCGATTTCATTTTTTAGTTCAAATTTCCAGGGTGCAGAACTAAATTACTCCGAAGTTGAAAAACAAGCCTTTGCTGTGTATAAAGCCATTAAACACTATAGGCCCTTCCTTTTAAAAGCTCATACAAAGTTTATAGTTCCTTTTTCTGCAGTAAGACAATTACTGATCCAAAGGGAATTAGGTGAGAAAAGGGCCAATTGGGTTACAGCACTTCAAGAGTATGACTTGGAAATCAAGCCAGCAAAGATTGTGAGGGGTCAAGGTTTTTGCAGGTTGTTAGCAGGAGCATCCAACATTCCGGAATCAGGTGATACATAACATATGGAAGAAATCAATCAGATAAGTATTACCAATTCTGAATCTCAATACGCAGATTTAATCTTTTATTTGAAAAATGGATATGCACCTCCTAATCTTTCTTATAAAAACAAACGGGCCATTAGATTAAAAGAAAAAAACTTCATAATCATTGATGATGTACTTTTTAGACAAAACTATGATTCATTTTTATTAAGATGCCTAGAAAAACCTGAAGCACAAAAGGTTTTGCAGGAGCTACATGATGGACCAGCCAGAGGACATTTTGGAGCTGACACAACAGCTCACAAAATCATTCATGCTGGGTATTATTGGCCCACTTTATTCAGAGATACTCACGAATATGTAAGGAAATGTCAAAGTTGTCAAACCTCCAGTGGAAGACAAAGAAAATCAGCTTTCCCTTTTCAACCAGTCAACATTAAGCAACCTTTTGAACAATGGGGATTGGATATCGTTGGGGAAATTTCTCCACAGTCTTCCAAACAACATAAGTATATCCTTACTGCTACTGATTACTTTACCAAGTGGGTTGAAGCAATTCCGTTAAAAACAACAAACTCTGAAGGAATTATAGAATTTATAGATCAATTCATTATTACCAGGTTTGGTGTCCCAAATGCTCTTGTTTTGATAATGCATCTTATTTCTCTGGTAATGCCATGTTTGAGTTTGCTATTAAAAGAGGTTTTAAACTAAAATATTCTGCAAATTATTATCCCCAGGGTAATGGTCTAGCAGAATCTACCAATAAAAATCTCCTTAAAATCATTAAGCGAACTATTGAACATAATCATAAAAATTGGCATAAATCTTTAATATTCGCACTATGGGCAGATAGAATAACACAGAAGGCCTCCATAGGTACTTCTCCATTCAATCTTGTATATGGGAAAGAAGCAATACTACCAACCAATCTAGCACTTCCTTCTCTAGCCCTAGTGCAGTTTATTGAAGAAAGCCCCTCTTCTTCTATCCAACTTAGACATGATCAAATTTTAAAATTAGAAGAAGAAAGAGAAAAGGCCAAAATTACTCATGCAAAACATCATCAGATAATCAAAAAATCATTTGATTCAGCTTCATCTAGTTCTAAACAGTTGCAGGTTGGTGATCTAGTTCTGAAATGGGATAAAGCCCATGAGGATAAAGGCAAACACACCAAGTTCCAAAAGATGTGGCTTGGACCATTTCAGATCAGCGAGAAGATAGGCCATTCGACATTCATGTTACAAGATCTAACAGGAAAGAAGGATTCTCTTCCTGTTAATGGCCTCATCTTAAAGAAATTCTTCAATTGAGAAGGTAATCCCTTCTCCTTTAGTTCTAAGTAGGATTTATTTTTAGGATCATTAGGAAATAAAGTTGTAAGGTATCTTCCATTGACCTTTGCTGTATTTAAAAGTTGCTCAAAAGAAAGGATTGTTGATATTCACTTTTAAATAAATAGAAGTCTTAAACAAGAGGAACAATTTCTAGGAAACTAAGTATAATTGCATTCTAAAGCCACCCTTCAATTTTTGTGAACTCTTCTCAAAGTTTAGAAGTATTAAAAAATAATTTTATGTTTTTAAATTGGTCAACAAAAAGGTTATCAATATCAAAACAGAAACTAATCCAATTTCAGCATCTTTAACTCTTACCCTGTCATCCATTTACTCTTAAGGAGAAAATTGTCCATCCCATTCACCAAAAGTTTATGATTACTCAGAGTGTAATTCTAAAATTTTGATATAAAAGATAAGAGGTCTTATTACAAGCCTGCTTACCATGATCATAGGGAAATAGTTTAACCGACATTACCAATACTGCATACCAAAACAGGGTAATGGCTTAGAATTATAAGACAAGGGGTCTCATCACGAGCCAGCTTGTTCGGTTAGATTACTACTAGTGAATGGCATTGTCAAACAGCTGGCCACCAAACCAAGACAATGGCTTTTTTATCTTAGAAATAATAGAAAAAGTAAAAGGAAATACAAAATATGAAAGCATATTTTGAATTCATTCTGTTAATCATACTCTAAGATGGATGGGATAATGGACAATAACATGGTTAAAAGGTATCCCTGTCGGAACTATGAACGTTTGCTGGCAGCAGAGGCTCTACCTATGACAGACGAGTTAACTATAAAAGCTGCTTTGGAAAGGTTTTTTGTTTTATCATTATAAACCAATAGAGGCCTATTTAAAACTTAGAATGTATCTAATTTTAAACAAAGAGAGAAAATTAGCAAGAAATAGTTTCATTTTATTTGGAATGCATATATACTTAGTTATATTAGAATTTTCCCTTTTGATTGAAACTCTATTTTGAAAAAGTTTAAGTATTTCCATACTTTTCAGAGATAACTGTTTCTTCCAGCGAATCGCCAATTGTTGTCCTCTACAACAACCCCCCCCATTTCATATAATTTTTATTCACAACACTATAATATGAAATGGGTCCCTTTTAGTTTTATTTGGTATCAACTTTGTATTATTCAAAGAGGTCAAAAAATGAAATAAAAACATTACAAAGTTACCTTTTTGACAAACCAATAATGGCTTTATGATATAAATAATTAAATATTTTATCATTGCGATAAAGCGATCGCAAGATCGCATATCGCAATGACAAAGGAGGCATAACTTAAAAACCATTGGTTTGCTCCGATGCGATAACACGCAATAGGCGATCGGCGATATACCATGCATGCTTTTAAAAGAGCCCCAGTTAATGCTCCCGATGCGATGCGATATCGCTATCGGTGAACGAGGATTCCAAGAGATGCCAATATAACAAAAGCGCCTTTTCGCCCTGATGCGATGCGATAAAGCCAAAAACACGAACTTCAAAAAAGTTGTTAAAACGGGGATATTACGATTAATTCGTATTAAAGGCCTTATCTTTCTAATAGAGATTCACCTGCGCTCAATCGCCAAAACGGCCAAGGCACGCTTAAACAAATCATTTCACCAATGAACGACATGATGGACATTTAAAAGATTGACAGGTTTTTACGGCCATTTAATAAAATAGTAAGTCTAAAATATTTTCACGGATTGGATCCACGACGACCTTAAGTTAATTCTTCATCATGCATTAATCAATATATTTCGCCCGTATTTGGTTTTCACTGCCAATTCTCTGTGTTACGCTTATTTTTACTCCTGTGCAGAATTCTTCCAAGCTAATAGATGCAAGCAAAATGGGGAAGAAGTCCAAGAAAACTACAAACGCTTCCGCTTCGCCAGCCATAAAACAAGCCATCACTGATCCAGGAAATAAAAAGAAAGGATTGATATCTGATACTACATGTTCAGGTCTCGGCAAAAATTCTTGGCAAAGTACCTATAATTTGATAGAAGCTGAAGAACCTGAAGTGACAACAGTAGAAGCCACAGTAGATACGACTCAAAAATCTGAAGGTACTTTAATGGACTTAGCCGACTCTTTCCTTCATCGGATAGCAGCTCGGGAACAAATTCTCCCATATACGGATGTAGTAAGAAAATTGAGGAACTCCCCAATCGCGTATAGAACCTTCTGCACCGTAGATAGAAGAATCTTCTGCTCATTTCATGCTAATGATTTGAGGCAAATGTATCATTCGCCTGAGCCGTAGAAGAAATACAACAAGGCATTTCGGAGAAATTCAAATGAGAACGAATCGAATCCAGTCTCCATTCGGGATTGAGGTGGATGGTGTAATCCGCAACACACAAACAAGCATAAATCTTTCGCGTGTAATAGTGAAATTATGGATTGGGGAACTATACTGTCCGATAAGTTAGCTACCGCAGTTATTGATTTCATAAACAAGACCCGCATTACTGAAAGGCTTATTCCCCCATTCTACTACAGCGCTTATATCCTGGACACCCTATGTTTTAATTCTGAATTTCCCGTGCTCGGCTAGAGGTGGACTCCACAAGACCCCATGCCCATTCACATATACCATCAGAAATTGCGGAAAACCTCCTATAGGCACCATTTATACCAAATCTGCAATAGCTTCATGTTACCCATTCATTACTCTATTTTTGATAAACCTGCTCCCAAGATTTCCTACCAAGCAGGGATTGATTTAACTGGCATAGGGAGATGGTTTGCAGAGGAAAAATTTACTTATGTAAGAATTTTCGGCAGCCAAGCCAAACCTCATGTTCTTCCTTTGTACATACCTCATAAACTGCTGGCAAGGGAGATAGCCTATCGGGATTATTTCGCACGTTACACAAACTCTAAAGAAAATAATTATCTGTTGTCCTGCTCTTTTCCTCTTAGATGTGGTGTCTATACCTTGAATGACCTCAAACATGCAGAGAAAGAAGCTATAAAGATGAAATCATTAACTCTAGCAACTCTCCCTAATAGGCATTTTGATCCCGACAAAGTTGCCTATAATGCCCTTGAACAGGCTAAATTGGCAAAGTTTGATCATAAAGAAGATATGTTTGATGACCTGTTCTCTACAGCCGAGTCAATGTCCCAAGTTAGATCGTTGGCCAGAATGAAATATCAAGATGAAGGGTTAGTTGAATTCAACAGACTTAGAGAACAGAGGTTACAAACTCTGCCCCTAGATTTGTTAGCAACAAGCCCAGCACCAGAATCAAGCGAGCCTGAACAGCGACATACTAAGGAACCTCGCAAGTATAACAAAAGAACAGTCAAAGTGAAAGAGGAAACCCAGATTAAAAAGTTAGAACAGAGTTCATAAAGGTAAATCAAGATACTCAAATTGATCCCGAATTGCTCCAGTAATGGCAGCAATTCGATTCAATTATCAACAATCCTGAAGGTTCAAAGGAAGCCCAAACATCAAGAGTAGCAGACACACAGGAGACCAATTCAAAACAAGTTCCAGGTGAAACCAGCGGCCTACCCAGTCCTAAAAGAGTAGAGATAATCCCAAAATATCCCTCCGATCAAATTATTTTGCAAATAGAAGAAATTCCTCCCTTAGATGTCTTCTTTAGCCCAAAGCATAAAGCTGTGGTAAAACGACAAAGGAAAAGGAGAAGAACTGATCAGCCTTCCCTATTTCCAGAAGAAACAGTGACGGGCAATATAATTTGGAAGGAGGAATTAGACCCCTCTGACGACCTAACAAACTATCACACGGCTGGAGCCTATTCGGCAACAACAATAGATAAGGTATCGTAGTGTCTTTATTAAAAACAAAAGACCAGAGATTTTCTCATTACAAGCACAATCATCGTACACCGGCAGATGCGTAGGCGTAACCGTAATTGTTAACACAACAAGAAACCAATAATCAATTAACTTAACAATCATGAGGGAAGCAAGAGGATCGACTCGTAACATCCCAGATATGGCTGCAAAGAGTTGTCAGAGGCATTGGCACAACTCAAGACAGCCAATGAACAAATAAAAGGTGAGGAGATCCCTCCTTTGGATGTATTTTACAGCCCTAAACATAAGGCTGTTGTCAAAAGACAAAGAAAGAAAAGAAAAACAGAAAAGGGTATATTTTCTACTCCATCAGATGAGTTTATGAATATTGTTTATAAGAACAATGAAATGAATCCATTTGAAGACCTTACGAAATTGTCCCAGTATACAGGAGCTTATAGTGCTGCAACAGTGGATAAAGTTGTAGAAGTTTCTCAACTAATAACTCGGAAAGATCTTCACATAGCTTCACTGGAAGAAAAAGCTAAGGAGAATCAGCAACTGATCAGCCAATTGCAACAACAACTACAGGATCAGACATTCAGGTCTAAAGAATTGGAGAAACAGCTTGCTGAAGAAAAGAAGAAGGTTGATGAAAAGCTTTTAGGCAAACAAAAGCAGCTAAATGAAGAAATTTCTAAGTTACAGAGTTTGTTACAAAATGAGGAAAAGGCAAAAATGATTCAAGAAAAGGAATTTCAAGCAACTTTGGATAAGTTTAAAGATTATCCAAAGTTATATGAATTCAAATCGGAAGCCCTTGAGGCTAATAAATTATTGACTCAGCAGTTAATTGAATTTTGCTCAAAACTGTCACAAGCAGAACCTTTTTGTGAGATTACTTCATCTTTGATCCAAACTATCATAACTCTTAGACAAGAAATAGATGATGCCGATGAAAAGATTTATGAGTTTCTCAACTGGCAGGATACAGAAAAGGGAAAAGAAGCAAATCTTCCTAGGATAGAGGAAAAACACAAAGAAATCTTGTTTACAGAATGGGAACATCAATTAATGAAATCTGATAGAGCAATATCAAGGGCCGGAAATATAATGAATAATCTCACGCAATTCATAAATGACAGCTTATATTCAATTAATCTCATTTCAGACTGTGTTCCTGGCAGTTTGCCAAAGATAAAAGAGACTGAAGACAGGTGGAGAGAAGAAATGGAAAGGAAAAGTCAACAAATCGGCAAACTTCAAACTATATC
>CM076577.1:1142210662-1142327781 GCA_034641835.2 Pinus albicaulis | reverse complement strand
TTGAGTTGGTTGACTTGCAACCAATTCTATTCCTTCATTTTTGTTAGGGTCTACCTCCCTTAGCTTGCAAGGAGACAACTTATATAGAGAGATTGGGGATCAGGGTGACAGCCCCCGATTGAAATAAGTTGTCCGTAATATTCCCAATTAGCTTTGCTACTTGGAATATTTCATTTTTGTTTAATTTTGCCGCTTTAGCTAGAAGTAATAAATAAAGTGAGAAATAAGAGGGGTCACCTCACTTTAGTCACCTCACTTTATAAATAAAGTGTTCTTTTCCTAGTTGATTGACGTTATAACTTAGAGAGGGGGCCTTGGGGGTCCACATGAGCATGATGGGGAGGCATCAAGCTAACCCAAGGTTAACTGCGCAGTTAAGGTTTTGGAGGGAGTTTAGCATTATAAAAGGTGGGGTTCTCACCTCATTTGGACATGCATATTTTGATATTGATATTGAGAGCTAGACTTTTGTCTGCTTCAGCACGCCGGTTGTTTAGTCGGTCTGCAGCACTGTTTAGTGCACGAGTGTCTCCGGTCGGAGATCTCACCCTTAGCCTCGGGGGACTTCGAGTGCCGGCCCTGGTAAGGTTTTCTGGTTTCACCCTTAGCTCGGGGGACTTCGAGTGCCCGCCCTAGTAAGGTTCTGATCTGAGTACACCTTTCAGTTTCAGTAGCAAAGTAGCAGCAGTTTCTGGTGCGGATTTGGAGAGGAAGAAGCCCTTCTTTGTGGGCCGCGCAGTATCAAGAAGGCAAGAACGCCGTTTCGGGGGAGGAAGGACGCAGCTCGTGTCCGAGAAGGGAGGGACGTCGCCTTATCACCAAAGGACGCACGTCTTTAGAGAAAGGACGCCGCTTTCCAGAAGGACGCATCCGAAGACACATTTCTAGATCCAACTGGGAGATTATGTATCCGAGGAGATACCGCATCCGCCCTCCGTAGGGTGACGAGGAATAGCATTAGATCCAGCTTGGGAGATTGCACCCAGAGATATTGCGCATCCAAATTTCAGATCCGAAGAGATAACATCGCATCCAGCCCCTTGGAGGTTGCAGACCGAGGATACGCGCAAGATCCGCATAGATCCGCGGGACACGCAGATCCGATCTAGGAGGACCAGACCGGAGGGATAGGGACGCATCCGGATTGGAGGCTTCGCATCCAGAGATCCGAGCATACAGGGACGCATCCATCGTGGAGGACGCCGATCCGACGGGAGCGGGTGATTGTGTGGGGAGAGGGGCTTGGATGTATCGTTTTCCGCATTCGGTGAGCCGATCATCATCTGGAGGTTTAGTGACCAGCACTATATACCGCGCTGTCACTAGCAGAGACAGCGTTTTCATTGGTGAGGGTTTGGAGAACCGATATCAGCCATCTTCTAGTCTTCAGCTCACAGTTTCATTGCATTCCCGCAGCAGCTCTTCATAGCAGCTCTCCAACCAGCTAGGACGCTGTCCATATTTGCAGCCATCATTTGTTCTGAGAGGGTCTCCACTTGCCTAGGGCAAGGATAGGTGCACTCATTCTGATTTTCTTGTACTCCTCTCTATGTACTCTCAGATTAATAAAATGGCTTAGTTTTCTGGCATTCTATGTGTACTTGTTCCATGATCTGGTTCCAGCATTGTATTTTCTATATCTGTCTGGCATATTTCTGTGTATTACTGGTTATTTCCCTTTAGGGATATTACATAGTCGCGTGTCTAGACATTTTGTGCGACAACAATACCGAAGGAATATAATATTTATAAGAAGGGCTCTCTGTCTTGGATAGAAGGACAGGTGAGATATCTCACACGAATTCGGATAAGCAAAAGGAAAGATAATTTTGCGGTTTGGTAAAGCAAGGTGATAAGGGCACATAGCGAAGTCAAGAAGGAGTATAGGGCTTTCCGTTTTTGGAATGAAAACATCACAGCCACTTCAGAAAGGCAAAAGGGGATTACAAGAAGTATAGGTTTGTAAACTAGTGCAAGGAAAGGAGGAATCTCAATGATATATTACACGGTGAAGGGTTATCTCTATAAGAGCCTCGGGTCTGCAATATAGGTATATATATAGTGAAGAAAGAAAGATCTATGACAAGGAGGCCGAGTTCAATCCATCAAAAGAAGTACATCAATTAGAGGTTGAGTTCAGTCCATCAAAAGAAGTACATCAATTAGAGGCCGAGTTCAGTCCATCAAAAGAAGTACATCAGTTAGAGACCGAGTGCTCTAGAATTGGTGCAGAATGGTGCAGAAAAGGGAAATCAGCATTAGGAGCTAAGTGAAGAGCAGTGATAAGGTCTTGGAGGCATACAAGGGTCAAAGGTCTGTGTTATGGTCATGGAACTTGTCATCTAAAAGTCTATAAGAAGAATTTATTGTGGGTTTTTCTCTCCAAGAGGGAGAGGTTTTGGCCCTAGCTTAAAGAGCCTAAATTTGTGTCTCTTGTGTTCTGGTAATTGACTTGATGAAAGACATAATAAGCTACGAAGAGAAGACATAAGAAAAAAAGTAAGCTCACAAGCAATTATCAAGTAGAGAATTTGAATTGAACATTGCCCTACCAAATTCTCATTCAAAGCTAAGGTGCTAAAGACAAGGGCTACTTAGCAAGGAGACACTCAAGGAAGCAAGAATCAAAGTCAAGGTCAAGGTTTGCGTTGAAAAGTCAAAACAGTTTGCAAGGAAGATTCTCAAGCCATTTCAAGAAGACCTTCAATCTCATTCAAAGGATCCACTCATCAAGGAAATAATCTTTGCCATCAAAGATTCATGACATTAAAGACATTGTTGGAAGATACATCATCTAGCGCCATCCACCATTATCCAACACCTTTGAAGACATCATCATTCTAAAGACATCCTTTATCATCAAGGATCCAAGGTCACCTTCATTGGAGAAATCAATCTAAGAGGAAGTTCCTAACTTCATCATCATCAAGGAAGATGTTAGAAGGAGGAAGTCACCCTACTCAAGTAAGTATCTATGACCTTATCTAAATCTGTCAAAATGACTTATTGCAAAGAGAGCAACAAATTGTTTGGGTCATCAAACTTTATTGCATGGAAGAAGAGGACAGATTTGAATCTAATCAAAGACGAAGTTATGGGCTACATCGAAGGGTCTACAATTCAACCGTCAAAAGAAGATGCTCCAGCTCATGCCAAGTAAATGAAAGGAGAAATCAGAGCCCAAAGGATTCTTGTAGAATTCATTAAGGACTCACTCATACCCTATGTATCAAAACTAGAAACCTTAAAAGAAATATATGAGAAATTGGTGGAGCTATTCTCTTTGCGTACTACAGGAGAAGCAATCTCTCTGATACAAGAACTATACAAGATAAAATTGTCAAGAGAGGAAGGAATCACTTCATATTTTATGAGGATTTCTTAAATTAGAGACCAACTGCAGGAATTGGGAGAAGTAATGTTAGATAGTGAGATGACTACAGTGGTATTGAATGCTCTACCAGAAGAATGCGGAAACTTCACTTCAAGCTTATAAGGGAAGAAAGAAGCAACTCCATTCCAAGATCTATGGTCGATATGTAAAATAGAGGAAACTTCTGTGAAAATTTCGAATACACTCAAACAAAAATCCTATTGTTAAGTTTCTCCGATTTACTTCTCCTTACATTAAGTTATTAATGTGAAATCTTCATCATTAACATCGAAGTAAATACATTAACAACCTACACATACAGATCTAAACTGAATAACATGCACAATGACAAAGTGACACACAAGGACTTTCTGGACAACTGTCCCCAGAAAAACCCAATGCGGGAAAATCGATCTTCTGGTTGCTGGAGGGTTTTTATTATTAAGCAGAATCTAAGTACAACAATCATGGACACCAAACTGGTTAACCCGACAGAGAAATAAAATATGCAGCTATACCTGTGTTCTGGAGATAGAAAAAACTGAATGATTCACACCCTCAAACGAGATTTACAGAACTCAGCCTTTTCTGGTCTGCAGAAACCCCAACGCTGCTCTGAAGCCCTCTGTGTCAGCCCTAATGGCATGCGTTAGCTCATGCGTTGCTCAGGAAGGGTTTGCGTCACCCCAGACTGTGTTACGCTGCCCCTGGCTGGGCCTGCGTCAGCGCTGCTGGCCTCCTATTGCCCCTGTGTTGCCCTTTTTGGGCTTGTGCAGCTCCTGATGCCTCTGCGTTGCTCCTGCTGGGCTCTTGGCTGAGTTGCGTAGTTGCTTCCTCTGCGTTGCCTCAGTATTTTGCTTCTCTGCCCTCATTGTAATCATAGCCTGGGATCAAACCATCCCCCTCATCAATATTTTCCCTCTTCGCAGATGAAACATTTCTGAAATTCTTAGTAAACCATGCCCTAGAATTTCAGCTTGGTTTCAGTACTCTACCACTGTGTGTGTTCTCTAACTGAGCCCAAGCCCTCTTCTTATACTTTTCTCGTTGAAACATCAACGACCGTAATCTAATCTTGAATCGACGGCTAAGATTAGAAGATGCTTGATCCATGTGACTTAAGTCATTTTCATCACAAGTTTAATTTAATTAACTTTAATCTTTTAATTTTCCTAAGTTAGGCTTAGGGTCCTTAATTAAAAAAATTAATTAATAATTATCTTTTAAATAGAAAGGAATTTCTTAAAACTTTTTTGGGTCTTGAGATCCTATGTACCATAGTCCCTCCACAAAGTTTGGAGCTAGAGCACATCCGATGTTACCTCAACACCTCAAAATCTCAACAGAAACAAGATTAAAAGCCAAAGCTAATACAGGATCAAGTAAAGGGAATCAAGCCTTTGCAGCGATGTCCAAGAAGAAAGGAAGATTTGGAATATTTGGTCCTCGAAATAAAAGAAGAAATTTGGACAAAGTACGATGCTTTGGATGAAATGAATTTGGACATTATAAAAGGGATTGTCCTAATTCTGGGAAGGACAAGAGGAAAAAGGAAAAAGCCCATGTCACAGATGAAAGGGAAGAACTTGATGTAAAGAAATCTAAGAAAGAAGAAGCGAAAGATCTCTATTATGATTAAGATCATCTTTCTCTTCAAGTTATTTCTGTTGGTTGTAAAATAGTATGACAGGAAGCATAGTATATTAATAGCATCATGATAGAAGCATGGAAGGAGCACTTGAAGAAGTAGCTCCTGGGAACCCCACTGATAACAACATTGATGGAAGATAGTCATCTGGATCAAGGGTCATCATTCAATAATCAACATGGAAACAAAATTCAGGGATTAGAACATGATGACGTATTGATGAAGTAGCTCAAGGGAATGAAGTTCATCATTCTAGTAAAATTGTTGCAGGATGACTCAAAAGGATAAGGATGAGGTACATATATCTATGTGTTGACACTAGATGCTGTGAAGTCATGTCATATGGTTGCAGGTAATAAAGTGTGAAGGAGGATCTCTTCTGGTGCACAGGTTGCCACTAACAGATGAAATTAAATATGTCCTCATATGGAATATGAGGTGATTGTATACAAACAAGGAACGGGATACTAGAAGTTCCTGGGGATGAAGTTGTGCAGAGAAGGAATGGAAGAGATCATGAAGTACAACCATGTAAAGAGGCCGTTATCATCCGGAAGCCAAGAAGATGAGACTAGGAGATCTCCTGGGAAGATATGTGGACTTTGATAGATGTATGGTAAAGAAGAAGACCCTTGACAATACATATATTTAGGAGATGTGTTAATCTGAATAAAGGATGTCGATGCCTATGTAATATTCCTAATTAGCTATGGCTAATTGGAATATTCAATTTTGTTCAATTTTGCTGTCTATAGTTTATTCATAAATAAAAAGGTGAGTAAAGAAGACATAACTCACTTTAGAAATAAAAGTTCACTCCCTAGTAGCACAACGTTGTAACTTAAGTGAGCCAAGGGGGCCAAGAGACCACGCAGAGAGGGGGCCCACGTAGACACATGGAGGGACTGCGCAGGCCAAGAGGGAGCACGTGGCAACGTTGGAGGAGGTGAGCCTTAGGGTTAAGAGGGGCTAACGCTATATAGACGGGAGAGCCTCCTCATTTTGATCATTCGTTGTTGATGATATTGAGCTGGTTGTTTTGACTTCTTGAGCACGCTAGCTGTTTAGCCTGTCTGCAGCACTGTTTAGTGCGTTGAGTGTCTCGATCGGAGATTTCGCCCTTAGTCTCGGGGGACTTTGAGTGCCTGCTTAGGCAAGGTAGTTTCTTCAGCATTTTGTGGGAGGATTGATGTTTGGGTTTTCTTGTGGAGCTGGGCATTCAGAGACTGCGCAACAATATCCCCAAAGGGAAATAACCAGTAATACACAGAAATATGCCAGATAGATGTAGAAAATACAATGTTGGAACTAGATCATGGAACAAGTACACATAGAATACCAGAAAACTGAGCCATTTTATTAATCTGAAAGTACATAGAGAGGAGTACAAGATAATCAGAATGAGTGCACCTATCCTTGCCCTAGGCAAGTGGAGACCCTCTCAGAACAAATGATGGCTGCAAATAAGGACAGCGTCCTAGCTGGCTGAAGAGCTGCTGCTGGAATGCAATGGAACTGTGAACTGAAGACTAGAAGATGGCTGATATCAGGCCTCCAAACCCTCACCAATAAACGCCGTTCGCTAGTGACAACAGAACATGAAGTGTCGAACACAAAATTCTGCATGAATTGATCACCAAGACGAATAAAGGAAAACGATTGCCAAGCTCACTCACATGACCCTGCTCATCAGATCAGCGTCCTCCCTGATGGATCTGCGTCCTATATGCTCAGATCTACTGGATCTGAAGCCTCCAATCCAGATCTGCGTCCTATCCCTTCAGATCTGCGTCCTCCTAGATCAGATCTACTGTTATCTCTTCAGATCTATGCTGGATCTGACAATATCTCCTCAGATCTGCAACCTCCAAGGTTGGATCTGATGTTATCTCTTCAGATCTAGGCTGGATCTGCCAATATCTCCTCAGATCTGCAATCTCTCAAGCTGGATCTAATGCTATCTCTCCAGATCTGCACCCTACAGAACTAGATCTGCAAATATCTCCTCAGATCTGCAATGTCCAAGGCTGGATCTGCCAATGTGTCTTCGATCCGCGTCTCTTCGGGAACAAACATTCTCTTCTCTAAGTCCGATTCGCGTCCTTTCTCCCCCCTCGGGGAAATGTGGCCGGCCTCCTCCCGCATCCGAACCGCGTCCCTCCCCCCCCCCCCCGGCTTTCTCGTTTCCGCTCTTTCTAGTTCCGCGTTGTGCCTGACAAGAAGGGCTTTTCCCTTCTCCAACCGTACCCTAAACCGTCGCTACTTGCCACCGAAACCGAAAGATGTTACTCGCAACAACCTTCTTTGGGCAGCACTCGAAGTCCCCCGAAGCTAAGGGTGAAACCGTAAAATAACTCATTTTGTGTATGTGCACTCGAAGTCCCCCGAGGCTAAGGGCGAGATCTCCGAACGGAGACACTCGGTTGCACTAAACAGTGCTGCAGACCGACTAAACAACCGGCGTGCTGAAGCAGACAGAAGTCTAGCTCTCAATATCAATATCAAATCATGCATACCAAATGAAGTGGAAACCCCTCCTTTTATAGTGCCAAACTCCCTCCAAAACCTTAACTGCGTCCTTTACCCTGCGCAGTTACCCTTGGGTCAGCGTGAGGCCTCCCCTCATACACGTGTGGACCCCCAAAGCCACCCCTTTAAGTTACAACGTCAATCAACTAGGAAAGCACTTTATTTTATAAAGTGAGATGACCCCTCTTATTTCTCACTTTATTTATTATTTTTAGCTAAAGCGGCAAAATTAAACAAAATGAAATATTCCAATTAGCAATGCTAATTAGGAATATTACAAATGTTGATCCAACCACTACACCAAAAGCTCGAACTGTTAGTGAGGGCGGCATCCCAGGGTGTTAAGGGTGGGGTCTTAAGGCCCACCTAGAGACGGAGAACAGGCTCTCGCCAGTCCCCCAATTACGCAGACCCCGTCAGCGTGTCAAGGCCCACCGGACCCTCAACAGGGAGGCTGCCCTAAACAGGGATATTACAGCCCACCACGCTCCGCGGGTCTCGACCTCGAGACCTCGGCTCCGATACCACAAAGGCCCAACCACTACACCAAAAGCTCGAACTGTTAGTGAGGGCGGCATCCCAGGGTGTTAAGGGTGGGGTCTTAAGGCCCACCGGAGCATCTCCGGACGGGGACCCTCGCGCAGTCCCCCAATTACGCAGACCCCGGCAGCGTGTCAAGGCCCACCTGATCCTCAACAGGGAGGCTGCCTCAACAGTGGATATTACACTACCATTGAGAGGGAGGATGGCGTGCATTCTAGGGGAGCTCCGGATTGAGTTTCTTGTGGGTTTCGGAAGCTTGGAGTTCGAGCAAAGGATCAGCCTTTGCCCTTGGGAGGATTTTGGTGGAGTTTGAGGCTGCATTTTTGATTCCTAAACACCGCGCAGCCTTGGAGGAAGAACAGAATTCCCCAAGGGGTGATTGGGTGGTCACTCATTTCGTATATGATTTCCGGGTTTTGCCGAGGTTGAGACAGAGGTGGTTTCCGCATTTTCAGCTCATTCCGGCAAGGGGATCAACCCAAGTCATCGCCTTAGTTCAGGGGCGCAGGCGCCTACACCTGCATTTTCCACACCGGGACGCAATTTCCGCAGGGTACTCATTTCTTGGATATTCTGAGAGTATTTCTTCACTTGCCTTGAGCAAGTCTAGGTTCCATCACTCTGATCACCTATTGTACATCATTATATTTCTCAGTATAATAAAATGGCTTAGCATTCTCTCTCTATATTTCTGGAGGATTTGTCGTACATTCTATCTATGCTATTGTATGTCTGCTTTACTGTTATCTTATGTATTTTCGGGCACTCTAGTTCTATACCACTTGGTGTGTTTATCTTATACTCTTAGACAGAGGCTGGAAAGGGCCAGGCAGCCTCCAGATCTCACCCTCTTCACAGAGGTGAAATATCTGGTGAACGCCCTCCCAGTCCATCTCTGGTTGGAGTTTGCGTGTGTTTTAGAGATATCCCCGAAACGGGATATTACAGTGGTATTAGAGCATAGTTCTGGCTCAGCCTGTGGAGCTAGTTGTCTATGACACCGGGGAAGAGGCCCTACATTTGTTACAGAGGCAGAAAGTACAGAGATCGTGAGCGTAGGTTGGAGAACACCTACGGAGAGGGAGACCATGTTCGGGTGGTGGACACAGAACAGGAGGAGCCTGTGATAGGCGCAGAGCAGGAGGAGCCTGTGTTAGATTCAGAGCAGAGAGAGTCGATGGCAGATGATAGCGAGGCAAAACAGTTTGGGGAGGCACTCCTCAAATCAGTGTAGGATCTAGCGAGACAGATTGAGGTGATGGGTCAGAGATTCACCGCTGTGGAGGCTAGACAGCGTGAGACCCCACGGGTTTTCCAGGTAGGTGAGGGATCGGGTACATCCCACCATTTGCCAGAGCATGGTGCTACTCAGCGTTATACTACTCAGCAGATGGCTTCACATGCACCTACACGCTCTACCATGCCCACTTTCTTGGGAGCAGACACAGGGGCAGGAGCCCAGCAGGAGGCAGAGCCCAGGCATATGGGTGACTATTTTGCAGAGTATCAGGCCTATAAGCAGGAGTTCAAGGATGCTCTCTCGTTCAGAGATTTTGTTCAGCTTCAGCGGGATAGTAGACCCCACGACCATCATAGAGGGCACCGACATTATCATGATGGAGATACCCACCGCACAGCTAGCAGAGTCCACTTGCCTACGTTTGATGTTTCATCAAACAGTTTGGCGAAGTCTTGGGTGGAGAAGTTGGACATCTATTTCCAGCTTAACCAGATGTCGAAGAAGGAGGCCATCGAGGTGGCGACATTACATTTGGATGGTGAGGCCCAAGACTAGTGGTTCCATGGGATGGTTACACTCGGACATTCTACAGTGACGACATATGCCGAGTTCACCAAGAGGTTGATAGAGAAATTTGACCAGAGGGATCCAGAACAACACTTTGTTGAGCTGACGAGGCTCAAACAGACCGAGAGCCCAGAGACATACATTGCAGACTTCTTGAGGGTTTCAGTGATGGTGCCAGATCTATCCGCGGCACGGATGATCTATATGTTTGTGGAGGGGTTAGCAGAGCCACTTCGGGGTCTAGTCAGATCTACTAGACCAGCCACACTCCAGGATGCTATTAGCAGGACCCGGGATTTACAGGATGCATTGCCCAGGACTCGGACACCTTACCCCCAGAGATAGGGCTTCCAGCCCAAGGGGAAGGATGTGAGGATTCCGTCTCCAAAGGGGAATCCAAGACGGGCATAGACAGATGATGATGCCAGGAGGGAGCTGAAGAAGAAGCGTTTGTACTTTACTTGTCAGGAGCCGTGGGCACCAGGACATAGGTGTTCTGCTGGCAAAGCACACTTCATTGAGGTCTTCTCCGAGGATAGCGGGGAAGAGGATGACGAGGATGACGAGGAGGCAGGAGACAGTCAAACAACCCAAGATCAGTTGCCACCTCCACCTCCAAGAGCAGGAGGTGCAGCTTTTTCACCCACAGGAGGGACCCTTGCAGCATTACGAGTTCCCAAGTATTTGACGTTGCGCGTACAAGGGACAGTACGTGGCCAGCGAGTATCAGTTTTGGTTGATAGTGGGGCAACCCACAACTTCATCGATGCACAGATGGTCGAGCGAAGAGGTATACCGACCGAGAGCTTCAACGGATTTTTAGTTTTAGTCCCAGGAGCCCATGCAGTGTGCCCGGTATGTCCCAGAGTTAGCAGTGACGATGGGTACCTACACCGTGACCGACCACTTTTTTGTGGTCAACATACCGGATACCAATGTGGTACTGGGTGTTCAGTGGTTGATTACTCTGGGGAAGGTCACCACAGATTGGGAGGCCTTAGAGATGGAGTGGGATGATAAGAAGACCGGGAAGCATGAGAAGATCCGCAGGATGCACACTTACCCACCTCAGACTGTTTCGGCTCACCGGATGGAGGCAAATTTCCGGAAAGGAGACATAGAGTGGGCGGTTGAGTTGCGGGCATCAAAGGCAGGGACCACTAGTCAGGCAGTTCATCCTGATATACAGGCCATCCTTGACAGGTATGATATAGTGTTTGGGGATATACCACCAGGTCGGCCACCGGACCGAGGATTTGAGCACACCATTGAGCTTGAGCAGGGCATACAGGCAGTGATTACTACCCCCTATAGGCATCCCAAAGCCTATCGGGATGAGATTGAGCGGGCCATCCAGGAGTTGCTGGCTCTTGGGCACATCCGGCCGAGCACGAGTCCTTTTGCTTCTTCCGTGGTGTTGGTGAAGAAGAAGGACGACACTTTGAGGATGTGTATTGACTACAGGGCCCTGAACAAGAAGACCCTGAAGAACAGGTACCCTATACCCAGGATCGATGAGTTGATGGATGAGTTGAGAGGAGCCCGGTTCTTCTCAAAGATTGATTTGAGATCGGGGTACCATCAGATTCGCGTGAGGGAACAGGACATTCCCAAGACCACCTTCAAGTGTCAGTATGGGCACATTGAGTTTTTGGTGATGCCCTTCGGGCTAACCAACGCACTAGCGACATTCCAGTCTTGCATTAATCACATCTTCCGCAGTCACTTGAGGAAGTTTGTGTTGGTGTTCTTTGATGATATCCTCATTTACAGCAGGACTTGGGAGGAGCATCTCCAGCACATTGAGGCAGTGTTGCGCATTTTGGAGGAGCAGCAGTTCTATGCCAAGCTCTCCAAGTGTGAGTTTGGGTTGTCGGAGATGTTGTACTTGGGACATATCATAGGGGTGGACAGAGTGAGAGTCCACGAGGAGACGATTAGGGCCATCAGAGATTGGCCGGAGCCGAGGAACGTGACAGAACTTCGAGGATTCATTGGCATTTGTACTTATTACAGGAAGTTCGTCAGGAGTTTCTCACAGCTTGTAGCACCCCTTAGAGATTTGACGAAGAAGGGGGCATTTAGTTGGTCAGATACAGCGCAGCGAGCCTTTGACAGGCTCAAAGAGGTGATGAGCAGCTGCTCAGTCCTTGCATTGCTGGATTTTACGCAGCCGTTTGCTTTGGAGTGTGACGCGTCGAGAGAGGGGATCGGCACAGTATTGATGCAGGGAGGACACCCTACAGCCTTTGAGAGCCGGAAGCTCCTTCCACATGAGAGGTTGTATTCCATATACGACAAGGAAATGCTGGCCATTATGCATGCATTGGCCAAATTCTGGCAGTATTTGGTGGGAAACAGGTTCAGGGTGAGGACTGATCACAACAGCCTTAGGTTCTTTTTGGAGCAGAAGCAGCTACAGGAGAGGCAGCAGAAGTGGATCAGGAAGATCCAGGCATATGACTTTGACATTGAGTATGTCAAGGGTAAGAACAACGTGGTAGCAGTGCCCTTTCACGTAGACCAGCCACGTTGTCTCTTATGAGCTTGGATACAGACTGGAGGGCTCGACTTTTAGTTGAGTACTCCAAGGACAAATTTGCATGTGAGGTTCTGGATGGACAGGTACAGGGTGGTCGATGAGATCATCTACTATAGGGACCGAATCTTCTTGACTGAGGGATCTCAGCTCAAGAAGAAGATACTTCAGGCATCACATGATTCACCTTTGGCCGGCCATCAGGGGTTTACCAAAACCTACAAGGCCATTAGAGAGAGGTTCTCATGGAAGGGCCTCAAGGAGGACGTACTCCAGCACATCAGGGAGTGCGATGTTTGCCAGAGGAACAAGGGGGAGATGAGCCATCCCACAGGATTATTGCAGCCTCTTCCCATTCCGGAGGGGAAATGGGAGAGTATTTCGATGGACTTCATCACAGGGTTGCCCATGGTGCAGGGCAAGGATTGTATCTTTGTCGTCGTTGATCGACTGACAAAGTATGCGCATTTTTTCGCCATATCCGCGCATTACACAGTAGCGCAGGTGGTTGAGCTGTTCTTCAGAGAGGTTTTCAGGCTACATGGTCTTCCTAAGACCATCATCAGTGACAGGGACAACCGCTTCATGGGTGGATTTTGGCAGGAGCTTTTCCGGTTGGTGGGGACGGAGTTGACACCGAGTACCAGTTATCACCCACAGACGGATGGACAGACGGAGATAGTTAACAAGTGGTTGGAGGGCTACTTGCGTAACTATGTTAGTGGTCAGCAGCAAGCATGGCTGAAGTGGTTGCATCTGGGGGAGTACTGCTACAACACTACACATCACATGTCCATTGGTATGTCACCATTCTACGCTTTGTATGGATATCATTCTTTGTCTTTTGTTGATGTGATGTTCGGTGCTAGCAAGGCTCCAAGAGCCAAGATTTGGATCCAAGAGAGTCAAGAAATTCTCCGAGCTCTCAAGGATAATATGGTTACAACACAAAACCAACAGAAGCTGTACGCTGACAGAGGTCGGGTGGAGAGACAGTTTGAGGTAGGGGATTTGGTCTACCTACGGTTACAGCCATACCAACAGTCGTCACTGAAGCAGAAGGGAGCTGAGAAGCTCAGGCCCTGCTTTTATGGGCCATACAGGGTGATACGCAGGATTGGACAAGTTTCATATGAGTTGGAGCTGCCCCAAGGCAGCAAGATTCGTAATGTTTTTCATGTATCATGCCTGAAAAAGGCACTGGGGCAGCAGGTGACAGTGACAGATGAGCTACCACCCACGGATGATGAGGGGCATTTGGTATTGCAGCCAAAAGCTATTATTGATACCAAGGAGAGGCAGCTACAGAGCAGGACAGTCCAGGAATTCTTCGTGAGGTGGAAGAATTTGCCAGATGAGGATGCCACTTGGGAGAGTGAGAAAATTTTGCAGCATCCATCACTTCAGTTTCTTGAGGACAAGCAACATTTTTCCATGGGAGACTGTAATATTCCTAATTAGCTATGGCTAATTGGAATATTCGATTTTGCTCAATTTTGCCGTCTATAGTTTATTCATAAATAAAAAGGTGAGTAGAGAAGACATAACTCACTTTAGAAATAAAAGTTCACTCCCTAGTAGTACAACGTTGTAACTTAAGTGAGCCAAGGGGGCCAAGAGACCACACAGAGAGGGGGCCCACATAGACACATGGAGGGACTGCGCAGGCCAAGAGGGAGCACGTGGCAATGTTGGAGGAGGTGAGCCTTAGGGTTGAGAGGGGCTAACGCTATATAGAGGGGAGAGCCTCCTCATTTTGATCATTTGTTGTTGATGATATTGAGCTGGTGGTTTCGACTTCTTGAGCACGCTGGCTGTTTAGCTTGTTTGCGGCACTGTTTAGTGCATTGAGTGTCTCCGATCGGAGATCTCGCCCTTAGCCCCGTGGGACTTCGAGTGCCTGCTTGGGCAAGGTAGTTTCTTCAGAAGTTTGTGGGAGGATTGATGTTTGGGTTTTCTTGCGGAGCTGGGCATTTAGAGACTGCGCAGTCATTGAGAGGGAGGACGCAGTCCATTCTAGGGGAGCTTCGGATTGAGTTTCTTGTAGGGGTTTTGAGCTTGGAGATTGAGCAAAGGATCAGCCTTTGCCTTTGGGAGGATTTTGGTGGAGTTTGAGGCTGCATTTCAGTGGTCCCTATTCAGCCTTTGCGCAGAGCCTTGGAGGACAGCGTAATTCCCCAAGGGGGTGATTTTCGGGGGTCAGCCATTTCAGATATGATTTCTGGGTTTTGCTGTGGTTGATGAGTAGAGGTGGATTCCAGATTTTCAGCTCATTCCGGCGAGGGGATCAGCCCCAAATCATCAGTTCATTTCAGCAGTAGCAGCTACACGGCAGTTTTCGAGCAGCTGGGATGCAGTTCAGAGAGCAGCGATTTCTTCGATATTCTAAGAGTATTTCTTCACTTGCCTTGGGCAAGTCTAGGTGCCATCACTCTGATCACCTGTTGTACTCCATTATATTTCTCAGTATAATAAAATGGCTTAGCATTCTCTCTCTATATTTCTGGATGATTTATCGTACATTCTATCTATGCTATTGTATGTCTGCTTTACTATTATCTTTATGTATTTTCGGGCATTCTAGTTCTATACCACTTGGTGTGTTTATCTCATACTCTTAGATAGAGTCTGGAAAGGGCCAGGTAGCCTCCAGATCTCACCCTCTTCACAGAGGTGAAATATCTGGTAAACGCCCTCCCAGTCCATCTCTGGTTGGAGTTTGCTTGTGTTTTAGAGATATCCCCGAAACGGGATATTACATCCTAAAGGAAGATGTCATGGTGAAAGATCTTCACTAAGGTAACTTTTGATTTAAAAGTTCTTATGTATATATTTATTTGGATGAGTTTATGCAAGGTTGCCTATCATGTGGAATGATGTAAGATCCTTGGGAGATGGTTCAAAGGAAAACAACATGGCATAAAGGTGGACCAGATGAGAAAGACTGATGAATCACTTTCTGATGGTTGACATGACTCGTGGATGAAAGTGATGGATGATCTTGTGCCCTATGAAGCCAAAAGTTGAATATTCCTCATCCATGACATCGAGGGGAGGAATTCTTCATGAGCAGCTGGGTGTCTCACCATTGCTGCTGCTGGTTGAGAGGGAGCCTGGTGGTATGTTTCTTACTTGGAAGAAACTTTGAAGTATGTCCTTCTTGAGTTAAGAGGGAGTGAGGTATATGATTCTCTAATTCATGTGTCATGCACTAGACCAGGATTAACAACCGCAAGTCTTAGTGAAGGCCATGAGGAGAGAATGTATAGACACATCATTCTGGTCTTCACCTGGGAAGACAGAATGGAGGATTGGGTAATCATCTAGCATTTGATACTCTTTGAGAATGAGATAGTGCATTCAAGATAAGAGTTGTTGGGGACCGATATTCTTTGAGGGTTGGCTACCCAAGAGAAAAATAGTCCAAGAAGGTCATACTCTGGGAACACCTGGGTGGAGTATGTACCTTGGAGAGACAATGACCATGATGTCTATAAGTCATGTGTCTCGCCAACATTGTAGCCCATTGTCTCGTTGAGATATGGGGCTATTAGTCAAGGTCTTGCACCAGGACAATGCTGGCTGATACAATGCTATACATATGTGATTACCAATCCAATTCTTCTTATGAGATTCTTTAGATTGAAAGTGACCATGTACCGTTATGAATACCTCCCTAGTTAAGAGGGGAGGAACACTGTTACCAATGAAATAGGTAACCTGACCTTAAAACGGGAACTCTAACCCAAAAAGACTCAAAAAACATGAAAAAACAGCCCAAAAACAAAAAAAATGTATTCCAGAACGCACTTGGTTTTTTTTAAAGGTCAAAATTTCAACATTTTATAAAATTATGCTAAAAACAAAATTGTTTCTTGAAAAAAGGATTGAAAAAACACCCTCAAAACAAAACCAGTTGATGCTGGAATAACAAAAAAAAAATATTTGTGTCATATTTTTGACATTTTAAAAAACAGAAATAACATTTTTTAATTTTTAAAATTCAAACATTAAAAAAAACCTAAAATTTAAGAAAAAAATAAATTTAAAAAATAAAAACATTTTAAAGCTTAAAATTTAAAAATATATAGGAATAAAAAAATAAAAATAAAAACAAAATAAAATTTTAATTCAAACATTAAAAAAAAACTTAAAATTTAAGAAAAAAAATAAAAAATAAAAAATAAAAAAAATTTAAAGATTAAAATTTCAAAATATATAGAAATAAAAAAACAAAAATAAAAACAAAATAAAAATATTAAATTAAAAAAAAAACAAGCTAAAAAAAGGAAGAAATTATAAAAAATTAAATATAGAAATTAAATTTAAAAAAGAAAAAGAAAATGTTTATTAAATTAGAAAAAAAAAGTTATATTTTAAAATAAAAAATTAAAAAAAAACATTATTGAAATTAAAAGTAAAAAAATGAAAAATTAATTAAAAATAAAAAAATAAAAATAACAAAATATTTAAATTAAAAAAAATCTATTAAAAAAACAAATAGATTTTAAAAAATAAATTAAATTTAAAATTATAAAAAATAATATATATATATATATATATATATATATATATATGAACGAAATTAAAAATATATATATTAGATTTTATTAAATTAAAAAAAAAATGTTAATATTAAAATAACAAATTAAATTTAAAAAAAAATATTAAATTTTAATAAATAAATGAATAAACAACAAATTTTTTAAATATAAAGAAAAAAAAAAAAAACATTGTTAAAATAAAAAGTTAAAAACTTTAAAAATCAATTAAAATTGAAAAATTGAAAAAAAAAAAAAAAATATAAATTATTATTAAAATATTATAATATATAATTAAAAATATATTAAATAAAAAACAAATTAATTTGAAAATATTAAGTTTAATTTAAAAAAAAAATCTAATTTTAAATACACAATTTTAATTGAAATAAAAAAAAATATAAAATTTTATGTAATTAGAAAAAAAATAATAAAAAAATTAAAAATTAAAAAAAAAAACAAAATTTATTAAATTTTAAAAAATTAAAAGAAAAAACTAAACATAAAATTTAATAATAATAAAAAAAATGAAATTTAAAAAGAAAAAATCAATTAAATAAAAAAAAATACAAAATTTAATAAAAATTATTAACAAAATTTAGAAATAAAAAATTAAAAACAAAAAAATGAATAAAATAAATAATTAATTAATTAAAAAAAACAAAAAAAATTAAATTTCAAATATAAAAATTAAATTAAGAAAAAAAATAATTTTAAATTTTTTGAATATATATATATTAGAAAAAGAATAAAAAAAAAAAAAAAATTTTTGATCGTGGTGGCGCCGCCAATCGGCCTCCCGCCCAGGTGGCAGTGGAGGCTGGCCACTAGGCGGGAGGCCGATTCCGAGAATCGCCCTCCCGCGGCGGGAGGCCGATTCCGAGAATCGCCCTCCCGCCGCGAGAGGGCGATTTCCCGGGAATTGCCCTCTCACCGCGGAGGGCGGCTCAACCGGCCTCCACCCGAGAGGGCGATTTCGACCGGCTCGTAAGTATTCTCTGGACCCGCCTTGGGACATTCTCGACCCGCCGTGGCGATCCTGGAATCGGCCTCGTGGCGATTCCCGAAATCGCCGTCACGAGAGCGCGATTCTAATCGACCTTCTCGCATTGCGGCGGCAACTCCTGCATCGGCCTTAGGGCGGACACTGGACCCACGAGCGATTCTCGAATGCCTCTCGCGCCGCCAGAGAGCCGATTCCAAGAATTGGCTCCCGTGGCGATTCCCGAATCGGCCTTCCGTCGGCGGGTGATTCTTTTTATTGGCTCTCCCGCCCGCCCATTGCCTCCGCCACCACTCGAAGTGAGGCCGATTGGCGTTGCCCACCACGCATCAAACTTTTTTTTTTATTTTTTGTTTTTAATTTTTTAATATTTTTTTTAATTTAATTTTTTTTTAATTTTTTTTTTTAATTTCAAAAAATTAAAAAATATTTTTTTTGGTTCAAATTTTTAATTTTTAATTTTATTTGTTTTTTTTTTAATTTTGTTTTTAAATTTAATATTTTAGATTAATTATTTTTTAAAATTTAAAATTTATTTATTAAATTTATTAAATTTTAATTTAATTTAATTTTTTTTTTAATCTTTTAGTTTATTTAGTTTTTCATTTTTATAATTTATAAATTGTTTCATTTAAAAAAAAACAGTAAATTTATGGATATTTGTTTTTTAATTATTTGCACGTGGTTTTTTTCATTTTTTTTGTTTTTTAATGATAGTTTTTTTTATTTTAATTCTTTTATTTTAATTTTCTTTTTCAATTTTAATTTTTTTTTTTTAATTTGTTTTTTTTTGTTAATTTTAAAATTTGTATTTTTTTTTCTTATTATTATTATTTTAATTCAAATTTTTAAATTTAATTTTTTTCTTTTTTGTATTTTATTTTTTTTATCTAAATTTTAATTTTGTAATTTATATTATTTTTAAATTTTCTATTTTAATTTTTTTTTTTAATTATATGGTTTTTTTTAATAACTTTAAAAAAAAATGTTTTTGATGTTTTATTTTTATTTTTTTTTGGTTAATTTTTGTTTTTTTCTTTAAATTATGTGTTTTTTTTTCAAATTTTGTCATTTCTTTTGATATAATTTTCGAATATTTTTGTTTTTTTAATTTATTTTTGTTTAAATTTTTTATTTTTACGAGTTAATTTTGTTTTTTTTTACATTTTTATTGGTTTTTTTTATTGTTTTTATATATATATTTTTATCTAAGTTTTGTGTTTTATTACCAACATGAAAATCACCACTCTAAAAAAAAAAGGTTGATGCTACATCAATACGTTTCAAAATTAGCATGAAAATCACCGCTCTAAAAAAAAAACTTGATGCTACATCAATACGTTTCAAAATTAGCATGAAAATTACTAACATTTTAAAACAAATATTCATACTTCATAAATAAAAATATTAGAGTGTCAAAAATGTGCTCCAAAAAGAAGGTGATTTTGCATCACCACTTTTCAAAATCGGGTGCTTTTTATGCTACCAAAAAAAAGTAGGTAACAGTGCGGTTACCTATTTCATCGGTAACACCGTTAGTGTTGGAAAGTGTAACTAGGTTCGGTTTTCATATTGACTATGTAATAAAATGTATTTTTGGTATGCTTGCTTCATGGGTTTCATGAGCAAGGTTTTTATTATAGGTCAAAAGAATTCTTCTTGATGTCTTTTAGGGATTTGTCATTTAGAATCATGTATATGAGATATTGTTACACTTGTAAAGACAATTTGTATGCTCCAAGACCTGGTCAAATGTACTCCTTGAAGGCAACTTGAAAATGCTGGAGATAAACCTTGTAAAGTTGGCTTGAAAATGTTGGAAAGGTCGGCTCAAAATATGTCACAACAGTTCACTGATAGGTCGGCTAATTATAGGGTCGATCAACTATAAATAGCCCAGAAAACTTCGCAGAAATCATAGAAACAGAATTCAAATACATCTAAAGTTTTCAGACAGAGTAAAGGTCGGATCTATGGTATTGCAGGAGGCCTCTAAACGAGAAGATAATTATATATACTAAAGGAATATAATAATTGCGCCGAGAGGCGCTCTACAGCCCATTATATAGGGATGTGTAGATGTAACGTGTGTAATGTAAACTTTTGATTTTTCGGGCCCAATATATAGAAATGTGTAGATGTAATGTGTGTAATGTAAACTTTTTGCACCGAGAGGCGCCATAAACAAGATATAGGGATGTAGATGTAACGTGTGTAAGATATGTCCGGCCCAATATATAGAAATGTGTAGATGTAATGTGTGTAATGTAAACTTTTGATGTGTGTAATGTAAACTTTTGATATGTCGGAGTGTATATAGATGTGTAGATGTCATGTGAGTAATGTAAAATTTTGATATTCTTACCACTTTAATACCATGGGCTAAATAGCATAGGCCAAATACCATATTTATAAAAGAGGTATGGTAAATAAATAAAATATAAATAAACCATATATATGGTAAATAAATAAAAAGGCTTTTTATATTTACTCTATAAACCTATTTATATTTATGAACATCAAAAAGTGGTTTTATTTAGGTGAAAGCTAAATACCATGGGCCAAATTATTATTAATACATGCCAAAAAAACATTATTCACCCTAATATTAATATTATTATTATTATTAATTCTAATATTCACATTATTATATTATAATATTAATATTATTAAATTTAATTAATGTAAACTTTTGATATGTCCGAGTGTATAGAAATGTACCACTTTAATACCATGGGCTGAATACCATGGGCCAAATACCATATTTATAAAAGAGGTATGGTAAATAAATAGAATATAAATAAACCATAGGTATGGTAAATAAATAAAATGTCTTTTTATATTTACTCCATAATCCTATTTATATTTAGGAACACATAAAAAGTGGTTTTATTTAGGTGAATCCCCAGCTAAATACCATGGGCCAAATTAAAGTACACTATATGCATTGCCTATCTCAGGTAACAATAAACATGTAAACATAAATGTAAAAATAATGTTTAATATTTAACATTTAAAATTTAATATAATTAATCTAATGTCAGCCCTAATAAAAAATCACTTCTCTCCCTACATATATAAATTTAACACAGTGGGCCAAATACCATATTTTTCTATTTCTCTTCCATTTTATATTGGAGGGAAAAGAGAGAGAGAGGGAGAGAGAAGAGAGATGGGGGAAGAGAGAGGGAGGTAGGAGAGGAAGGGAAAGAGAGGAAGGAAGAGAGAGAGGAGGAGAGAGGGAGGGAGATAGGAGGAGAGAGGGAGGGATATAGAGATGGAGTTGGAGGGTGAGAGAGGGAGGGAAGAATAAATACATAGAGAGAGCGAGAAGTGGAGAGAGAGAGGGAGTGACAAGGGAGAAATAGAGAGAGTATGTGTATGTTTGGGGTGAGATAGAGAGAAAAATAAGGAGAGATGGAGGGAATCGGGGGACAAGGAGAGAGGCAAGGATATAGTAACATAGTTGAATGGTGAAGAGAGGGAGAGAGAGGGAGATATAGAGAGAGATAGATGTGGGAGAGAAATGGATAGAGGGGAAGGAAGAGAGAGAGGACGTGAGAGAGTGGAGAGAGGGAGGGAAAGAGAGATGGAGTTGGAGGGATATAGTAACATAGTTGGAGGGTGAAGATAGGGAGAGAGAGGGAGATATAGAGAGAGATAGATTTGGGAGAGAAAGGGATAGAGTGGAAGGAAGAGAGAGAGGATGTGAGAGAGTGGAGAGAGGAAGGGAAAAAGAGATGGAGTTGGAGGGGAGAGAGAGGGAAGATGATTTCTTGCACTCGATGCATTGATTTCAGTGTGGATGGTGATTTATAATCCTATTTTTCTTGCACTATATGCATTGATTTTAGTGTAGATGTTGAGAGAGAGAGAGAGTGTGTGTGTGTTGGGGGAGGAAAGAGGATTGGAAGGCAAAGAGAGAGAGAGAGAGATAATTGTATTGCAAAGAGAGAGAGAGAGAGAGGAAAAGATAGATGAAGGTAGGAGAGGAAGGACAAGAGAGAGGACATGAGAGAGAGGAAGAGAGTTATGGGGGAAGAGAGAAAATTGGAGGGAAAAGAAAGAGAGAGAGAGAGAGGGGGGGGAGAGAGAGGAAGGACGAGAGAGAGGAGGAGAGATGGAAGGATGGAGAGCTGGAGTTGGAGGGGGAGAGAGGGAGGGAAGAAGGAATACATAGAGAGTGAGAAGTGGAGAGAGAGATGAAGTGACAAGGGAGATATGGGGAGAGTGTGTATATGTTTTGGGGTGAGATAAAGAGATAAAGAAGGAGATATGGAGAGAAGGAGAGAGGGAGGGATATAGTAACATAGTTGGAGGGTGAAGAGAGAGGGAGATATATATGTGGGAAAGAAATGGAGAGAGAAGAAGGAAGAGGGAGGATGTGAGAGAGTGGAGATATGGAGGGAAAGAGAGATGTAGTTCAAGGGGAGAGATAGGGAAGTAGATGGTGATTTATAATCCTATTTGATTACTTGCACTAGATGCATCGATTTCAGTGTAGATGTTGATTTTAGTGTATAGGAGGAAGAATGGAGGGAAAGAGAGATGTAGTTGGAGGGGGGAGATAGGGAAGATGATTTATTGCACTCGATGCATTGATTTCAATGTGGATGGTGATTTATAATCCTATTTTTCTTGCACTGTATGCATTGATTTTAGTTTAGATGTTGAGAGAGAGAGAGATAGAGAGAGAGTAACATAGTTGGAGGGTGAAGAGAGATGGAGATATATATGTGGGAAAGAAATGAAGAGAGAGGAAGAAAGAGGGAGGATGTGAGAGAGTGGAAAGATGGAGGGAGAGAGAGATGTAGTTCAAAGGGGGGGATAGGGAAGTAGATGGTGATTTATAATCCTATTTGATTGCTTGCACTAGATGCATTGATATCAGTGTAGATGTTGGCTTCTAATATTATTTTATTACTTTCACTAGATCCATTGATTTTAATATAGATGTTGATTTCTAATCTTATTTGATTACCTGCATTAGATGCATTGATCTCAGTGTAGATGTTGTTTTGTAATCTTATCTGATTGTTTTCATTAGGTGCATTGATTTTAGTGTTGACGTTGATTTCTGATTTGATGTAATTGGATGTACATTGATGGTACATTAATTTTAAAGTGACTAGATTAAGATTGTGTATTGATTTCAGTGTAAGCACACAAAATTATTAACAATGTACATTAACATGATGATTTCTAATCCTATTTGATTGCTTACACTAGATGCATTGATATCAGTGTAGATGTTGGTTTCTAATCTTATTTTCTTACTTGCACTAGATGCATTGATTTCAATGTAAATACAGATAATATCAAACTCTGGATCCAGAGTAATGTATTTACATAGGAAGCAAGAAGTGGAGAGAGAGAGGGAGTGACAAGGGAGAAATAGAGGAGTATGTGTATGTTTGTGGGTGAGATAAAGAGAAAAATAGGGAGAGATGGAGGGAATGGGGGGAGAATGAGAGAGGGAGGGATATAGTAACATAGTTGGAGGGTGAAGAGAGGGAGAGATGGAGATATAGAGAGAGATAGATGTGGGAGAGAAAGGGATAGAGGGGAAGGAAGAGAGAGAGGATGTGAGAGAGTGGAGAGAGGGAGGGAAAGAGAGATGGATTTGGAGGGGGGAGAGTGGGAAGATATTTCTTGCACTCGATGCATTGATTTCAGTGTGGATGGTGATTTCTAATCCTATTTTTCTTGCACTATATGCATTGATTTTAGTGTATATGTTGAGAGAGAGTGTGTGTGTGTTGGGGGAGGAAAGAGGATTGGAAGGCAGAGAGAGAGAGAGAGAGAGAGAGAGAGATAATTGGATTGCAAAGAGAGAGTGAGAGGAAAAGATAGAGGAAGGTAGGAGAGGAAGGACAAGAGAGAGGACATGAGAGAGAGGAAGAGAGTTATGGGGGAAGAGAGAAAATTGGAGGGCAAAGAAAGAGAGAGAGAGAGAGAGGGGGGGGGAGAGAGAGAGAGAGAGAGGGGAGAGAGGAGGAGAGAGGGAGGGAATAAGGATTACATAGAGAGTGAGAAGTGGAGAGAGAGATGAAGTGACAAGGGAGATATGGAGACAGTGTGTATATGTTTTGGGGTGAGATAAAGAGATAAAGAAGGAGATATGGAGAGAAGGAGAGAGGGAGGGATATAGTAACATAGTTGGAGGGTGAAAAGAGAGGGAGATATATATGTGGGAAAGAAATGGAGAGAGAGGAAGGAAGAGGGAGGATGTGAGAGAGTGGAGAGATGGAGGGAAAGAGAGAAGTAGTTCAAGGGGGGAGATAGGGAAGTAGATGGTGATTTATAATCCTATTTGATTGCTTGCACTAGATGCATTGCTATCAGTGTAGATGTTGGTTTCTAATCCTATTTTATTACTTGCACTGGATCCATTGATTTCAATATAGATGTTGATTTCTAATCTTATTTGATTACCTGCATTAGATGCATTGATCTTAGTGTAGATGTTGTTTTGTAATCTTATTTGATTGTTTGCATTAGGTGCATTGATTTCAGTGTAGACGTTGATTTCTGATTTGATGTACATTGATGGTACATTAATTTTAAAGTGATTGGATTAAGATTGTGCATTGATTTCAGTTTAAGCACACAAAGATATTAACAATGTACATTAATATTTGTGTTATAGTAAATCAACCTATTAATATTGAAGAGAAAGAGAGACAATGTATGATGTTTAGTACAATAGTTCAAGCTAAATATTTAAATGGTTTATTATTTCAATTGTCCTTTTCATATAATCGATATGGAAAGATGACAAAACTAACAAGGGTGAAAATAAGAATAGAAAAAGAAAATAATTTGAGATTGATCACAATGAAGACTATTTGTAATTGACTACATTCTTATTATTTTTATTTTCTATCATTCAACACTATTACATTGTCACTTTGCATTCAAAAAAAATTATTTCGTCATTAAATTTATTAACAATATTTATCATCTCAAAAAACTGAGGTAACTAAGAAAATTTTAAAATTAAAATGACCAGATAAATATCAGACATATTTAGCATATATAAAATTATTATATTTATATTATCCGTATTTACATATTATTGATAAAATTAATCATATTTTCGATAGATTTATCATGCCGAGAGGATCAAATCTCTCGAGGTGCAAACCTTCCTCAAGTTTTTCACTCCAAAAAAGAGGTTTGCACCGAGAGATTTGATGCTCTCTAAGCGCTTGATAGATCCAGAGTTAAGATGGATCTAGGTCAAGTTATAAGAAGGGCTCTCTGTCTTGGATAGAAGGACAAATATCTCACAAGAATTCAGATTAGCAAAAGGAAAGATAATTTTGTGGTTTGGTAAAGCAAGGTGATAAGGGATACGCAACAAAGTCAAGGAGTATAGGGCTCTCTGTTTTTGGAATGAATACATCACAGCCACTTCAGAAGGCCGAAGGGGATTACAGGAAGTATAGGTCTGCAAACTAGTGCGAGGAAAGGAGGAATCTCAATGATATATTACATAGTGAAGGCTTATCTCTATAGGAGCCTCAGTACTGCAATATAGGTATCTATATAGCAAAGGAAGGAATATCTCTGACAAGTTGGCCAAGTTCAGTCCATCAAACGAAGTACATCAGTTAGAGACCGAGTGCTCTAGTATTGGTGTAGAATGGTGCAGAAAGGGGAGATCAATATTAGGATCTAAGTGAAGAGCAGTGATAAGTTCTTGGAGGCATACAAGGGTCAAGGGTTTGTGTTATGGTCATGGTACTTGTCATATGTAAGTCTATAAGAAGAATTTATGGTGGGTTTTCCTCTCTAAGAGGGAGAGGTTTTGGCCCTAGCTTTAAGAGCCTAAATTTGTGTCTCGTGTTTTGGTAATTGACTTGATGAAAGACATAATAAGCTAAGAAGAGATGACATAAGTAAAAGAAGTAAGCTCACAAGTAATTATCAAGTAGTGAATTTGAATTAACCTAGCCCTACCTAATTTCTCAACATTTGTCCTTGGCTTTTCAAAACTTGACTTTGAGGAATTGCACATTACATCCATGTTTTGCAGACATCCTTGGCTATGTTGAGATTTGTAGCTGGGGAGGTACTCCAAACCAACGTTGCATGAAGCGGGGAAGAAGCGGGGACGTTTTTTGGAAGTAAGGATGCAGAAGCGTCATTTTCCAAAAATCTAGGAAGTGAAGCGTCTCAGAAGCATCTACTATATATATATATATATATATTTTTTTTTTTTTTTGCATTTATATTCAAAACAAACATCCCAAATTCCAAATTAGATGTAGAAGACATGAAAACATTCATATTTTTACATAAATCAAGACAGATATGGCATCCATGATTCCATTGTATATCAATGATTAATTGTTCGAGCATCAACCATCTAGATTCTAACAATTACAAACATACATCAATTTTTTAAGCATATTATAAAACATAAAACATTTAAGCATAGTATGAAACATAAAACTTTTAACCATATTATAAAACACAAAACATAAAGCTTGAGTGGGCCTAATGGTTAAGAGCGTGTGTTTCCTCCTAAGAGGTCACAAGTTCAAAACTAGAGGGGGGTAGAGTATGTATGCCTTCGTAGACTTAGCAGTCAAATTGTTGCGTGGAGGTGGGTCCCTTGTCCCACAAACACCGGGGTCTCATACACCAATTTGGTGTCTGGCTTGGCCATGACCTTAAAATTGGATAATAATCATAATAATCTAGCAAGTGAGCAACTGTCTGTGAAATTTTCAAGAGGAAAATATTTCTGCAATACTTGGTTTATTTCTCCTACTTATGAGATAAGTTATTTACAGATGCTTCAGTAATTCTGAAATAAACACATTTGCAGATCTTCACTATTGGTAAGAGCATAAGAACAGAAAGATAATTTACACAAGTAGCAGAGGAAGAAGGAGTTTCCAGATCTGATCGGAGATGGCCACAACTGGGCTTAGAGATCAGGATTGGTTGGAGGGTGCTTCCAACTATGTCATGTGGAAGGATGGGATGTCCTTCCTTCTAGATGAATATGGTTGGAAAGCCTATATAGATAATGTGTTGGTAGTTCCCCAGGACACGGATCAGCTGAAAGAATACGGGAAGGAAATGGCGAAGGCGAAGCAAATGATCTTGGATGGAGTCTGAGATCATATATTCTCACATGTGGCATACAAAGGAATGACCAAGGAAATGTGGGATGCTCTCTCCACACTATATCAAGGTACTTTTGAGCAACCAAAGATGTTCATGGAAGAAAAGATGAGATGCATCCAAATGCAGAAGGGAGGAGCATAGACTCCTTCCTCACCAGGATTTAGGAGGTCCTAGATCATCTTGCAGCTATTGGAGCAACACCTCAACCATCAGAGCTAGTGCAATTGGCACTAAATAGTGTCTTGAAGGATTGGAAAGTGTTTGTTCAAAGTATATTGGGTGGAGATGCTTTGCCAAGATGGGACAAGATGTGGGCCGATTTGGAGCAAGAGTTGAGGCGAGCTTTGCTAAAGAGTTCCATCAGAGGCAACAGTAGTAGTGGATCGAAGAGTGTGAAGGAGGAGGAGAATGTGGCCCTATCATCTAATTGTCCCAGTCAAGGGAAAGGGGAGCAGAAAAAGAAGAAGGACCTATCTAAGGTCAAAGGTCGGTGTCGCCGTTATGTATATTTTATTAATTATTAGTTAGATATAGTTATCTTAGGTTTATTAATGTGGAAGGGCATGATCAAAGATCATGCCTCTTCGCTAAGGGACACCATAAGGCTATATTTAAAGCCTTGGTGATTCCCCATTGTAATCATCTCTCATCTTTTATCAATAATAATATATACTTATTCAAGTTCACCAGAGTTTTTACACTCCATTGGTATTGGAGCCATCGCTCTTCGGGATCTGTGTGATCACCCAGAATTAAGGAATTACAAGAAAATTCCAGAATTGCGGATTTTTTTAAAAACCAAGTGCTTGTGGGCAACAACATTTGTTTTAAAAAAAGAAGAAGGAAGAAATATATATATATATATATATATATATATATATATATATATATTAATAAAATAAAAGAGAGAAGGAAAGTTAAATATAAGGGGGGGGAAATAAATTGAAAAAAAAAAAATATTTAAAAGAAAATAGTTCCAAAAGAAAAAAAAAGAAAAAGTAAAAAGAGATATATATATAAAGAAGTACATACACAGACAGAAGACAAAGTTAAATTAAAAAAGAAGAGTAAATTGCTCGTGGGTTACAAAGTCTTTTGTGGTTTTGGAACCCATGTACCTGCTCTATGGTATTAAAACCATTCCTCTTCAAAACAATGTGATTTTCAAACAACGTGACTTTTCAAACTTAACAATTTTTCCATATATATATATATATATATAATTAAATAACAAAAATAATAATAATAATAATTAATTAATTAATTAATTAAAAAATCCAATTTTCAATGACAACATTACAAGAGAAGGTACTAGTGGTGAATGACATATGCCAAAGAAGATAAATCTTAAGTGAAGAAAATTGTCAAAAAAATACAGCTTTGAGGTCAAAGCTCTTAAGGAAAAGGGGATAAGCCCTAATTACAAGGAGTATGAGAAGTATGCCTTCATCAATGACGATGGACGATCAGATAGAAAAGGAAATATGGCTAAAACGTATGGAGGCCAAGGAGAATCTTAACAAGGTAATGCAGACATTTAATGCCATTATGGACAAGTTAGATCTAATGCAAAAACGTCAACAGAACAACTCAGCTAATTTAGAAAATTCTGAAGATAATATGAAGGAAGATTGTTTTGTAAAACAAGAAGACGAAAAATCTAATGTAGAAAAACAAATAATGAGAGAAGGCAAGTGCAAGCGTTACGGTGAACACTGGGACCCTAAGCACAGATGTGCTAATGGAAAAGCGAAAAATTTATACAATTGTGAAGCAACTAATGACACTAACAATCATGATTCATATATAGAAGGATTAGAAGACAACTTAGAGTTCTCTCCAGAGGTAGATGGTGAAACCATTCCGCAAGTGTCATTATCAGCTATGACAGGCTTATCACAACCTCAGACCCTAAAGTTAAGAGGACATATCAAGAAAAACAATGTAATGGTTCTCGTCGACACTGGAAGTACCCACAATTTTCTAGATTCAACCATGGCGAAAAGACTTAACATCTTTACCTTCCCCATGCCTAATATGAAGGTGATGGTGGTCGATGGTAAGAAGATTGAGCAAGTAGGGAAATGCCATAAGGTCAAACTACAGATAAAAAACTTTCATTTAGAATCTCCATTCTACACTGTTCCATTACGAGGAGTAGATATGGTCTTAGGAATTCAATGGCTACAAACTTTAGGTACTTATTCTGCCAACCATCAGAAGCAGTTTATAAGCTTTAAGTGGAAAGGACAGAAACACAGGTTGTATGGATTCCAAGTCCCCGAAATCCAAGTCGTATCTTCATCTCCGATGATGAAGATGAGTCGACAAGGAGCGCCAACATCTACGGTACAATGTCATCAGTTAGATATGTTATCTACAAAAAGGAATCACGAAGAGTCACCAGAAGAACAAGGAATAGTTCGGAAACACGAAAAAATATTCCAAGATCTACCCATAAAAGTGCCTCCCGATAGGAAAATCAAATATCCAATAGAAGTCAAGATAGGATCCGACCCTGTCAATATCAAATCTTGTCGCTATCCACATCACCAAAATATTGAACTCGAGAAGATGCTCCACGATCTTTTTAAAATGTGGGAAGCTAGAGCCTGCCGCTCGAGAAACCCAGGCATTCGTCAACGATGTCCTTCATTACATATGCTTTGAGGACAAAGCATCTTTAAGAGAGGGGAAATGTTATGTATATTTTATTAATTATTAGTTAGATATAGTTATCTTAGGTTTATTAATGTGGAAGGGGGCATGATCAAAGATCATGCCTCTTCACCAAGGGACACCATGAAGCTATATTTAAAGCTCTCAAGATTCCTCATTGTAATCATCTCTGATCTTTTATCAAAAATAATATATACTTATAAAGTTTACCGCAGTTTTTTACACTCCAAAGTGGCAAGTTTGGCAACTACGTATTCAGTGTCCTCACAGGAAGAAGGAAAAGTAGGAGATCTAGGGCCAGGCACAGTGTCTGCCAAGATAAACAAACTGTCCTCCAGGCTGGAGGAAGAGTTTGGTATGTTCGCAACTATACCTCTAGGAGAGAGGTGGGGTGATATGGAGCTATAGTCCCAGGGTTGCAGAGTTTCGACAGTGTCCATTGAGGTGGCCTCCTCATGGATCATTACTTGGCTATAGGGGCCCACATTATTTAGTACCATGATGGATCAGTGTCAGGAAAAATAGTCAGATATCAAAGTGACAGTTGCAAACTATGTTAGTTTTTGTAGCATCAGATGTGTTCTAGCCACTAAACTTGGTGGAGAGGCTAGAATACATGAGATCTCCAAAACTCATAAATCGTTTTTGGAAATTCCACCTAGAGATGACATAACTAGATTATTAACTTATTTTTTTAGTGTTTCCTAAGTTTAAACTTAGGAAATATGGTTAATTAATAAGAATTAATTAAGTTAAGGTGAGAATAGTCTAGAAACTAACACGAATCAACTTCAAGATGATCCTAGCCCTTGATTAAGATTTAATCTTGGCCGGTTGAGTCTCAACAGAGAATTATAAGAAGTCGTCGATGGGCACTTGGAGAAAACACACCAGTAGTTCGATTTCCTTGTTAGGTCGATTTCCAGAGAGCAACAACAGTTGCCGGAGAGCCAAAGATCGAAGTAGAGTCAATGAGGGACAAAGACAGTGATCCTGAGGAAGTTTTCCAGATCCGAAGAGGCTGCAGAAAGAGGCTGAGTTATTCCTAGTGGGGCAGCGCAGAGGACTACACAGTTGCTTCAAAAGAGAAACTCGATTTGGCTGTAGAAAAAATTGCTTTCAGTTCCAGAGGTCGAGCAAAGGTTCCAAGGTGTCAGAGAAGATATTTCCTCAGCAGAGATAGGAGAACGACTTCATCAGAGGTAGTTCCAGGCTAGACATCATAGGGTTTGTGCAAACACTGTGCAGAAGCTGACGCAGAGGGTCTAAGAGGATGAGTTTTCTAAAGGAGAGTTATGCCTGGGTTGCTTATTTAAGAAGGGTAATTCCCTTAGATAATATTGGCCAGATTTACTTGCTGTTTGGATTGCTAGTTGGGCATCCATATATTGTACTCAAAATTCACTGTTGCATAATAATAAAAACCCTCAGATGCTGCACCGATTTTCTCAAGTTGGGTTTTTTCCGTGGACATTTATCCAAAAATAATGATGTCATTTTTATGTGTGTGTGTGTGCTAGTATTTTCTCAGTTTCCAACACTTTATTTTCACAGTTTTATTTGTGAGGGTTGCAGTGTGATTTATTTCATATTTGTCTTAGTAGATAAATTGTCAAAATAATTTAACAATTAGAAGAATAAATTCCAGTTGCTGCAATATGATTTCAGTCTTGAAATTTTCACATGGTATCAAAGCATAAGTGATTAGCCGGGAAGGTGAGAAGTGAAGAGGAGAATTTCGCTGCTCAGAAGAAGCAACAAGCTGAAATTCTTAGAGGCAACACAATGCTTAGATAGGCAGGTCGAATTGTTGGGGTAGGAATTCGATTTTCAGTTGCAGGGATGCAGAAAAGTCGAGCTTCCTAGTAGATTGATTCCAACAGTCAGAGGGAGTAGCAGCAACTTAGATTTTCGCTAAGCAGATTCTGTGGTTGGACACAAAGGGTTTTGCAACAACAGAACCAACGTCGGGTGGAAGAGAAAAGCATACACGACAGAGGGAATATTTCTCTCAGGGAACTTCGAGTCTCAAAAGTTGGATTATTCCAGGTAGATTGGCAGTAGCAACTAGAAGATTTGCGCATTCCAAAAGGGAGTGCGAGTAATAGAGCAACAACTGAGTAGAGGGAAAGAAGGATTTTTCGATTTGATCAAAGATGGCCACAACAAGGCTTAGAGATCAGGATAGGTTGGATGGGTGTTCCAACCTTGTCATCTGGAAGGCCAGGATGTCCTTCCTGTTGGATGAATATGGCCTGAAACTCTACGTAGATTGTTTTGTGGTAGTTCCCTAGGATGCGGATCAGCTCAAAGAATACAAGAAAGAAATGGCGAAGGCGAAGCTGCTGATCCTAGATGGAGTCCGGGACCATATACTATCACATATAGCAGCCAAGGGAATGACCAAATAGATCTGGGATGCTCTCTCCACGCTATATCAGGGCACTTCCGAGTAGAAGATGTTCCTATAAGAAAAGTTGAGATGCATCGGGATGCAGAAGGGGGAAGGCATAGATTCCTTCCTCACCAGGATTCAGGAGGTCCAAAATCAGCTTGCAACTATTGGGGTAGTGTCTTAACCTTCAGAGCTAGTATGGTTGGCACTAAACAGTGTCTCGAAGGATTGGGAAGTCTTCGTCCAGAGTATATTGGGCAGAGACAATGTTAATTTTAGATAACCATGGTATGTTCTATGCTTAATGCAGTTTACTTCAATCTTTCTTATTAGCCCAATTCAGATTTGCAATCACATAACCATTGAAAGTAAATGCTGATAGAACATAAAATTAAATCAACAGAAGACAATCCAATACAAGATGCAAGAATTTGTAATTCTTCTCTTTTAGCAAAGATAGAGAAAAATGTCCGTTACAACAGTTATAGGATGCCCTAGCCAAGGTCAAACTCACCCCAAATACCAGTCCACAAAACAATCAATGCATCGGTCAAATCTACTGTCAAACTAGTCAACGTTGCGGTTAAAGGTCAATGTTTGACCTCAATTTCTGTGCCCTCCAATGCGGCCTCTCCAAATCGGAATTTCAGGGCTAAAAACACAGTCAAATAATAAGGGTTGACCCAAAATCATTGCTTGTCAACGCTGCCAGAAAAGCTCTAAAACAGTCTGAAATCTTCTGCTATTTTTTCACATGTGTGGAGGAGAGAGAAAGCCTCTTAAGCTTGTATGAACCAATCAGATGAAGGAGAGATGTGTGAGATGAGTTGATGATGAAATGAGCATCATGTCTCTCCAATTTATATCCATGACTAGCGGTGAGTGACACATCTTTTGGGGCTTGTGAGCCTACATTACAAATCTGGCCGACCTTGACAATTTGCACATGTGTGGAAATAAATTCAAAATATAAGTTTTGCTCATCCAAACAAGATGATCTTTAGATCAATCTTGCACCTCTCTGAAACAGGAATCCAACAAAAATATCATCTCCATCATATTAGCAATGCAACATGGAGTTTGGACCTAGTTGCCCAAAATTAACATACAAGCTACCTGAATGGGAGAAAATGTGGTTCGACTTGCAGCAAGAGGAGTTGTGACGAGCTCTGCTAAAGAGCTCCATTGGTGGCGTCAGCAATAACAACGGATTGAAGGGGTGAAGGAGGAGAATGTGGCCCTCGCATTGAAAGGGTCCCAGTCAATGGTAGGGGAACAAAGAAATAAAAAGGATTTGTCAAAGGTCAAATGCTTCAGATGTGGTGAGCTCGGTCACTACAACACACAATGTACTCTCAAGAAGAAGGACAAGCAGGAGAAGCAAGACCAACGAGCAACATCAATTGAGATCGACAAGATGTCCTCTAGGTTGGAGGAAGACTTGCGATGTTGGCAGCCATACCTCCAGGAGTGAGGCAGGGTGACTTGGAATTGTAGCTCCAAAGAGCTACAGATTTGGGCAGGGCCCATTGAGGAGTCCACCTCATGGATCATTACTTGGCTACGAGGGCCCACAATATTCAGTAGCAGGATGGATCAGTGGCAGTTGATGTAGTCAGTACCAGAGTGACAATTGCAGACTAGTAGCAATCAGATGCTGAGGAGCACAGTACAGTGTTGACAATAGAGCAGGTGGCTCAATGCAGAGTTGGCATCAATGCAAATTCTTCAGTGACTAAGCAGAGGCTAGTAGCAGTTAGGACTCAGGAGACAAATGCATCATACTGAACACAGTTGATTCAGTATTTCAGATGCTTCTCAGTTGCAGTAGTTGCAATTGTAGGGGCAACAAATGAGAGGGATTTGCAGTGCAAATGCAGTGTTGGCAACAATACAACAGGGTCAACAACAACACAAATACAGTATCATAGTTTCGCAATGGTTGGTGGGCAATATGGCCAGACATTAGCTACGTGACAGAGGAGATGATACAGAGACAAAATGTTGTGGTAGGGTGTGCAAAACTAGAACATAGTCCTCGCTAAGAGGGAGTGTTAGTTTTTGTAGCATTGAATGTGTTGTAGCCACAATATTGGGTGGAGAGGCTAGAATACATGAGATCTCCAAAACCCAGAAATTCTTTCTGGAAATTCCACCTAGAGATGACGTAATTAGATTATTAACCTATTTTTTTAATGTTCCCCAAGTCAGGAAAACTGGTCAATTAATCATAATTAATCAAGTCAAGGTGAGAATAGTCTAGAAACTCACATGGATCGACTTGAAGATGATCCTAGCTCTTGATTAAGATTCAATCTTAGCCGTTGGAGTCCCTACAGAGGATTATAAGAAGTTGATGGGCATTTGGAGAAAGCACACTAGTACTCAATTTCCTTGGCAGATCGATTTCCAGAGAGCAACAAAAGTTGCTAGAGAGCCAGAGATCGAAGCAAAATCAGTGAGGGCAGAGACAGTAATCCAAAGGAAGTTTCCAGATTCGGAGAGTCTGCAGTAGGAGGTTGAGTTATTCCCAGTGGGGTAGTGCAGAGGACTGCGTAGTTGCTTTAGAAGAGCAACTCGATTTGGCTGGAGGAAAAATCGTTTTCAGTTTCAAAGGCCGATTAGAGGTTCCAGAGTGCCGGAGAAGGGATTTCCTCAGCAGAGATAGGAAAAACAACTTCATCAGAGGCAGTTATGGGCTAGACATTATAGGGCCAACAAAAGCAATGCGCAGAGGCCATCATAAGGGTTCCGGGAGGACGAGTTTCTAAAGGAAAGTTGTGTCGGGGTTACTTGCAGAAGAAGGGTAATTCCCTTTGATAATTTTGGCCATATTTTCTTGTTGTTTGGATTGCTAGTTGGGCATCCATTGATTGTACTCAAAATTCCCTACTACTTAATAATAAAAGCACTCAGTTGCTACACTTTTGCCAAGTTGGGTTTTTCCGGGGACATTTGGCCAAAAATAACGTCGTCAAAATTGTTGTGTGTGTGTTGGTATTTCGTCAGTTTCCAACGCTATTTATTTCCACAATTTTATTTGTGAAGGTTTCAGTGTGATTTATTTGATATTTTCCATAACAAATAAATTGTTAAAATAATTTAACAATTAGAAAAATAAATTCTAATTGCTGCAATAGGATTTCAGTTTTGAAATTTTCAGATTAGTGGTAGTCAAGTGTTGAGGAGCGCAGTGCAGTGTGGACAACAGAGCAGGAGGCTCAATGCAGAGTTAGCAGTAACACAAATTATTGAGTGACAGTGTAGAGGGAGGTAGCAATTAGGATTCACAAGATAGATGCAACAAACATAGATGATTCAATATTTCAAATGTTTCTTAGTTGTAGTAGTTGCAGTTGCAACAACAACAAATGAGAGGGAGTTGCAATGCAGATGTAGTGTTGACAACAGTACAACAAGGTTAGCAGCAACATAGATGCAACATTAGAGTTGCGCAGTAGTTGGTGGGCAGTGGTAGGCAGTCATAGTGGCCAGACATCAGCACTGTGACAGAGGAATGATATAGAGACAAAGTGTTGTAGTAGGGAGTGTAGCGTTAGAACATAATCCTCGCTAAGAGGGAGTGTTAGTTTTTGTAGCATCAGATGTGTTCTAGTCACGAAATTTGTTGGAGAGGCTAGAATACATGAGATCTCCAAAAACCAGAAATCATTCTAGAAATTCCACCTAGAGATGACTTAATTAGATTATTAACTAATTTTTTAAATATTTCCTAAGTCTAAACTTAGGGAATATGGTTAATTAATCAGAATTAATTAAATCAAGGTGAGAATAGTCTAGAAGCTCACACGGATTGACTCTGAGATCATCCTAGCCCTTGATTAAGTTTTAATCTTGCCCGTTGGTGCTCCAACAGAGGATTATAAGAAGAAGTCGATGGGCACTTGGAGAATACACTTCAATAGTTCAATTTCCTTGGTAGATCGATTTCCAAAGAGGAACAATAGTTGTTGGAGAGCCAGAGATTGAAGCAGAGACAATGAGGGGCAGGGACAGTGAGGCTGGAGGAAGTTTTCCAGATCTAGTGAGTGCATTTGCAAAGAGGCCGATATTTTTCCAGGAGGCAGCGCAGAGCCTCAAGAAGGCAGTTCGATTTCCTGGGAAGGAAGACATTTTTAGTTCCTAGTCCAGTGTCGGGATTGCCCGAGTGAGGTTAATTTCCCGATAGTATTTTTGCCAGTGTTTTCTTTGCAGGATTGTCAGATTTCGACATCTAGATTATTGTGCTCAAAATTTCTCACTGCTGCATAATAATAAAACTCTTAGTTGCTGCATCAGTTTTCCCAAGTTGGGTTTTTTTGAGGACATTTCTCCAAAAATAACGGTGTCATTTTTATGTGTGTGTGTGCTAGAATTTTCTCAGTTTCCAGCGCTATTTTCTTCACAGTTTATTTGTGAAAATCACATTGTGAATTGTTTGATATTTTCCATAGCAAACTACAAATAATTTGTTAAATAAATTAACAATTAGGAGAATAATTTCCAGTTGTTGTGATAGATGAAATTTTCACACATGGGTATCCTCCCCTATCTTGATCTATCGGAGTATAGCCCAGTTGGCATCATACCCACAAGTTGGGCTTGTTGGGATTGTCCCTCCCCGTCTATTCAACAAGTTGAGGAGGCTTCGGGGTTTGTGATCCTTACCTTTGGTAAGTTTGGTATCTCACCCGAGCTCGGATTATGATGCAGGTATTCTACCACATGACTCTTGAGGGTCATTGTTGGGAAGATCTGTAGGCAATATGATGGATGTGATCCTTACCACTTATATAGCAAATGGTATCCCACCCATTAATTGCATAATGGGATGGTTGTGATCCTTGCTTGGTAATTTGTATCTTGTGGCTCGCCTATTTCTCGATATAGGGTGGAAGCCTTATGCTCCCCTATGAGATGACTTGGGGTGAGAGTGTCCCATAGGACCTTCGTCATTGTCCCGAGAGGGTGGTAGCCATAGCTCCCAATGATTCTTCTTCTTTAGATTTGAGAATGTTTCAACAGATAGAGTTGAGAAAATATGGGACATGATTTGTTGACAGGATATTTGCAATGATCACATGATGCAGTTGGAATTTCTCCCTAGCTGAGAGGGAGTGTTAATTTGACAACTAAGTGACAAATTCCAATCATTGGACTAAATTCCTCTTTTCGAGAGGACCGATTTTGACTTTGAAGCACTGGATTCAGATAAGAGAAAGTGTATTTTTGAAGTGAAGCCCACAATATGACATTTGATCAGGTCGGCCTAGAGGCTAATTATCCCTCCTACAACGCCTATAAATTAAGGACACCTTAAGCTCGTTTGGACATCTCATCACAACTCAACCTTTCTTCTTCTCTCTCTGAAATTGATTGGTTCGTACAGGTCAAGGGCAGCTTTTATTTCACACGCGTGAGGGTCCAAGGAGGAAATTTCCGTGTTGACTTTTCAGTTGGACAGTTTGGCATCAATTTGACGAGTTTGACTTGCTTCGACTGGGAAAAGTTCTATCTCTTAAGGCCGAGTTGACTGGCACAAGGACTGAGAAAATCTGGGCAGTTTGACCATCGTTGACTGCAGGAAAATTGCAGACTTTGAACGCAGAGGAAAATGTAGACTTTGAACAAGTTTGATTAGGATATATTTGACTTTTTTGGGCTGATTTTGACCAGCATTCAAGGCTGCATTTATTGCTTCTTTGACCGAGTTGTTTGGATGGTTGACCATTGACTTTTGTGGACTGGTTAGGGCATATTGACTTCTGTGGACTTTTTCAGAATTGCAGACTTTATAACAGTTGACCAGATTTGACTAATGGCACATATTTTGATATTGGTTGGTAGATTTGTTGTATAAGTCAAAACTTTGACTTTGATATTGTTTATGAACTTGAGCTCATTGTACTCTCTGCTGAATATTTGAAGACAATTTAATAGAAGAAGAATTTCAAAGTGTTTTCTCCCTTGTGGGGTTTTTCCCTGGTGTTTTACCTGTCTCTTATTCATGTGTTGATTGTCTCCTATTCTCATTGCATTTACTTTTTATCTTCAGTTACTATTGTTTATTGGAAGAATTGATTATTGATGAAAAGATTGCTAATTGAAAATTTGAATTGAGCTAAAGTAATTGGTATAGCAAAGAGCAACGGAAAAATTAACAATTTTCAGGGGGGCCAAATTATTGATCTCAGGAGAGCCGAATTGCCAGATTCAGGAAGAGGACAAATTCACAATTCTAGGAGTGCTGAATTGCTATCTTCGGAAGGGCCGATTTTCCCAGGAGAGCCAAATTATCAGAAGGCCAAGTTCTAATCTTGAGTGTCGAATTTCTTGTAATAGAGAGCCACAAATTGCTGGGTCAATTAACAGTTTTTGCATTTGATATTTCTACAAAGGGTTTCAGGTTCCAAACCCACCCCTTCTATGCCAATTTCTGTGGAGAATTTAATGAAGTTCTGACTTGCCCCTAGTTGAAATTTCACTATTTCATTGATGGATGGAAATTTTGAATATGGCTGTAGTGTTTAATATTTGTCCTTCGAGCTATTAATATGTTTGTTTGCTGAAAATTTCATAGTTCCTCTAGTACATCTCTGTTATTACACGTAATTTCTTAAAAATAATATTACAGTATTCCATTTTTTCCTCAATGGAAAATTTTACAGGATTCCCACCTCTTCCCTTGATTATCTTTATGGAGGGTTGTGTCAATTGCCAATGTCTTTTGCAGCTGCTAACCCAGAGGTACTCAACCAGATTGAAACCTTTGACTTCCCCATTGGAAACACACCTTTGCCATATGACTGATTGAGCTAACCCTATGTGATATTCATTTTTCTCTTTATCCAGCAAATTATATACTAAAATCTGCTGGTGATATGATTCCTATTCCATTATTTTGTTTTCCGATTCCTTCTCAATTACAGATACTTTATCTCCGAACATGAGTTGTGTCTATTATAAAGATCATGTATAGAATATATCTTTTGCATATTTCAATCATTATTTAGGGAATATATCTTCAATGCATGGATTACACATGAAACCAGATATTGGAAGCTTTTGGGTTTTGTAGAAACATTTTCTAAAGTCTCTAGAAAGTCCTATTTCTTACTTATATATGTTTTTTTTCAGCAGTCACAAACAATGCAAATGATGTATAAGGTTGTTGCAAAGGCCCTTCAAGATGCAGGGTTGTCAAAATCATACCATCCACTAGACTATTTGAATTTTTATTGCCTTGGTAATCGGGAAACAAACGATGAGATTGAACCACTCACTGCTTATACAGAAAGCATTATGCAGGTACTAATTTCTTACTAAATGTTGTGTAGTTGAAAGTATCTTGCTAGATATTTGTCCTTGATGCAATGCTATCTTCATTCTTTGGAATATTACGTTAGCTTCATTGAAGAAGAGACTCATTTCTACTCCTTCAATACTGTTATGCATTTCTACTAAGATTGAACTTAATAAATATAATGGTGAAGGTTGCAATGGTAAAGGCTTTATCTTGAGGATGCCAAGTCAGGTGGATATATAAGAATTTGAGCAATCCAATTAACTAAATCCACCTTTCTATTTTTTGTATATGTACAAGGAAGACAGTGAGATTAGGTGATTCTTACATCATATTGTTGGGGCTTTGGGTAAAAGGCATTAGCTGGCTGAAACTCACTTGTAGGGATGGGTAGCTTGTCTCCTTGGGTCTATATGAAATTCCCTTTTTTGTTGAGTTGATCAATTACAAAGCTTTGTCACATATATTCATAGGGAAAACCATTTGGTTGTTAGGGTGACACTCAACTTCTGAACAACGCTTAACTTGTTTGCTCAGTTTCACTCTTATTCTTGCCTTTCCTCAGTTGAGCCATTACAAATCTTCACAAGGAAATTGATTTTATTTCCGGAAACACTCAATTTCTCTCCTAAAGTTCTATACTATTCCCTTCATTTGTTTAGTAAAGCCACTACAGAGCCTTTTCATGTCTCCCACCTGGTGTTTCTTCTAGACAAGGTATACCACAAACTTTGATTCTAAGAACAGTGAACCACAAAAATCACATGTTAGGATATTCTGACACATAGGAAATAGTTAAGTATAACTTGGTCTATTGTAGAGTTAGGTAAAGTGTGTTTCTTTACTATATACATTTGTAACTTATAATCCGACGGTCACGATATGCAGTGATCCGACGGTTCACCCTCTCTTCGGTATTACCGACACTTGATCCGTGGCTTAGCACCCAATTGGTCCATGATCTCTATTTAAAGAGCATGGAGGGTCATTTGTTCGGTAACCATTTATGAGAGAAGCTTATGTAAATTTTCTTTTTTATATTAATAAATTGCCTGAAGTGGCTGCGTTGGCTCAGGCCGTGGACTATTTCCCTCTTCGAGGGTTTTAATCACGTCAAATACTGTTGTACTAATTTGTGATCTATTTGTGAGCAGTGACCTTTAGTGTTTGATCTAAGGAACTTACACTGTAAATCCCTACATGGTATCAGAGCTATTTTAAGGGCCGCATCCGTTGTTGATCCAAATCCGAAGCCAGTTTGACTGCATGCGACTGTTGTTTTCTAGATCTACTATTTCTGACCACTTTCAGGTCGGTAGAACTGCTCTATTGTGTTCGGAGCGTCTGTTACAATGAGGAACTCCTTTTGTTTCATGCGAAAAGGTTTCCAATTGCCCAAGTTATGTCATTTTAGATTTGGAGGTATAAAGTATTTTTTTTGCAGTTATATTTAGTAATCTTTCTGTTTATTTCGGTTCCCTCTACTTATTTCAGTTTATAGTTTTTTTCTATTGCCGGATCTATATCCTCTTCTTTGTGTATGCTCTTTGCTCTACGCTGTGTGCGATCTCGGCAATCAGAAACATGAAGATGAAATTTTTTTCTGCTATGTATGCTCTTTCCCCGCGTCTTTGTGTGATCTCAGCATATCAGAAACAGATATACGAGATTTTTTCTGCTACGTATGCTCTTTCCCCACGTCTTTGTGCGATCTCGGGAAATCAGAAATAGCGAAAAAAAGGATAGTTGTTGGTAAGACTAACTGGAAATCTAACGTTCTGCCGTAAGGGTTGCATTTCATTTTTTTTTGTGCACAGATTTTTGTGTTTTTTTTGCAGGAAAAAGCATGCACATCGAAGAGCAAAAAAAAAATATAAAGAAAAAAAAAATTCCTTCCCCTTTTCAAACAATTAGAAAATCCTTTTACTAGCTCACTTGGTGTAAAGTTAGTTTATGAGAATAGAGGTTTTGGGTTCAAGTCTCTCTCTCAAGCTTCTTTTTGTAAAAAGTATTTTGTTAAGTTACTTTTTCTTATAAAGCCCTTTGGCAAGTTGCCAGTTTTAAAAAGAGGGTTTTATTTCAAAAGCACATGTAAAAGTAACATTGTAGAAGTGACTCAGTTATTTATAAAAGTGGGTCACATAAAGTAGTTTTTTTTTTTTTAAAGTGAGCTTATTGTATTAAGTTTGGAAGGGGGGGAGGAGGGGTTGATTTTATTTTTTTTTAAGTAGAACTTAATCATCAGCTTTCAACCTTTCACGTAACTATTCGGCATCTACAACACATTTTTTTCAAAAAGGCATAACTTCTTCACCCAAAAGCCATTTTCCGAGCTGTTTTTTTTGAAGCAGCCTAATTTTTCGAGATCTTTCCATTGGAGCAGTTAGTTTCAACCTTTTCAACTTCAGTTTAAAAAAAAAATGGAAAGTGCATGTCCGATTATTCTTAACAGCACCAATTATTTCCAATGGCTATCCTACATGATAGACTTCCTTAGAAGTAAAGGAATTTATAGAATAGCCACAAGACAAGAAACTAAACCTACCAATGGAGATAAAGCCGCTAAATGGGAAAATAAACAAGATCAAGCACGAGGGTTGATAGGAATGTCCATTGCTCAAGATCTTCGATTTCATATCCAAGAAATTGACACCCTTGATGCAGCTATGAAAAAGCTAAATATTGTTTTTGGCATTCAAGTGCGTTTGGAAAAATCATCAATGAAAGTTAAGAAGTATTTGCAGCCAGAGAAAGAAACAACAAATTTATCAACTTTTGCACTGAGCATGGCATTCAATTGCAACATACTGTTCCATATACTCCACAACAAAATGGTGTAGTTGAAAGGAAGAATCACACCTTAAAAGAAATGGCTAATTGTATGCTTCAATCTAAAGGACTTAGTCTTAATTTTTGGGGAGAAACTATTAACTGTGAAACTGACATTGTGAATCACACTTCTACGAAGGTTTTGAGGAATATCACTCCAGAAGAAGCCTGGAGCTCAATCAAAGCAGATGTAAGTCACTTTCATATTTTTGGGAGTGAAGCTTGGGCCCATATTCCAGATGCGAAACATAAAGCCTTAGAACCTAAGAGTGAAAAATGTATTTTTGTTGGATATTCTGAAGATGTCAAAGGATATAGACTTCTTCAACCAAAATCCAAAAATATAATCATTAGAAGAGATGTAAAATTTGTTGAAAATATATTGGCCTGCGAGCCTAGTTCGGCGGGTGTGCCACCTTTGGCTTGTGAGCCTAATTCGACATATGTGGCACCTCTCTCTATCTCTTCTATTTTTGACAACATTCCTTCTAGTTCGAATGATGACAGCGAGGATGACAATCCTCCTCCACCTCCTCAAGATATTCCTTCAGCTCCACAGCTTCCAATATGGGTCCGCTCTACTCGAGACGCATCAGGTTCTCTTGCAGGTTCTCTTACCACTAGGGTCTAGTAAAAGGTACCAAGGAACCACGAGCCTTACGTTTTTTCAATAAAAAACTAGCTGTGATTATCAATTACTAGCCCAATTTGTGAATCATATGCTATATTTCAGTGATCCAAACTAGGAATATCTCTTGTGGGAGAATCGATAGGTTTCTCTCCAAGGTTGTGTCTACTAGACTATTGAAAAGTGTAACTAGGTTTGATCTTCATAATGATATGTAATTGTGACTTGTGTAAATGATGTAATAAAGAAAAATGGAATTATTTTTGTAAGCCTTGCTTCATGGGTTTCATGAGAAAGTGATTTTAGTTGGCTCTCATTTGAGAGCATTAGGATTTGTCATTTAGATTCAAAGAATTCATGTCATGTATGAAGAGCTCTTCTTGAGCCTATGTAAAATGTATATGAGTCTATAAAGTCTTCCAAACGACAAGCACAATTCTCCTTTCTTTATGGTTGGCCTCAAAGATATGTATAATGCTCATGTTGGCTCACATAAGGAGACACACCCATTTGGATGCTCAGGTCGACTTTTATATATGGTCGAACTACTATAAATAGGAGTGTGCAGACTTTTTATTTCCACAGTCAGATCTTCGGATACCTCTGAAGTTTTCGGTGGACATGACAGGGAAACAATGACAGGGAAACAATTCGGACTTCAAAGGCATGGTTCAAGACAGATAAGTTTGATGAAGGTCGAGGAGACATCTAAGGGAATTGCGAGGATTTGTCTAGGGACAACAAGGAAATATCACTCTGGAATTTCGGGTGAAAATCTCAGAAGATACAGTTCGGTCTTCTCTGAGATTTTCGGATCACTATTCTCATATACATTTTGGATCATGCCACAGTGTCTCGGTGTCAACAGAAAATTTGGTGCCATGATGTTAACACAGAGTTCGGTGCTGTGTTGCTATCTCAAACTCAGTCAAGAGATAAAGTCTTGATGCAAGCAAGGAGATCTCGATGTCAGAGATCTAGGTGCTGTCACTGTAAAGGATGACTTCGGAAGGACTCTTGGTGCAATCACGAGAAGATGAGAAGATTGAAGAGGGTCGTGTGTCTTGGTCTTGGAGTGGCTAATAGGTCAAGGGTCTTGGTCTTGGTATTCGTTAATTGGAATCTCTATAAGAAGAATTTGTGTGGGTTTTCCTCTCAAAGGGAGAAGTTTTGGCCCTGGCTCATAGCCTAGATGTTATGTCTCTTGTCTACTTATGTTTATGTATTTGTTACTATTTGATGAATAAAAACATTAATAAAGAAGTAAAAAACATTCACAAAGGAAGGGCATCAGAGGTATGATGCTAAAGTCAAAGGAAGGGCATCTAAGAGGCACTTAAGGATTAGATCACAGTCATCAGTTTGGATGTTATCTCAGGATGGAGCTCGGTCAAGGCAACACACGATCTAGGTGAAATCACAGAGATCACAATGCAGTTTGGAACAAAGAAGGTTCAGGTACACCATAGTGACCTCTCCTTACTATATTTTTAGATCTCAGTACCAAAATAAAACACAGTTCGAACAAAGGAACATACAATGCTACAGTCACATGTTTTGACGTTATATTTCGGTTTTATCCCTTATATGATTCAGTGCTTCCATCAATAGAGGTGATTCTTGTATAGATCTCAGTAAAGACACTAAACATATCACAAAATTTGGTTCCTTGCCACTTTTGAAAAGAAGGTCTGATGATATCAACAGTAAAAATGATGTTGGTGTCTCGACAATATGAAAATAAGGAGATCTAAACCATAAAAAGGAATCACGATGCGATCTCAGTTATAAGGCTAGAAGGATAAAAGGCATTATCATCTTCCTATCATTACAGCAAGGAAAACATCCTCATCAATATCTATCAACAAACGAAGCCAAATCTAAGGGCGTAGACATCATAAAAGGAGCAATCTCCTTCATTGAAGAAGGACCTTTTTATTTGGAAGAAGATCATCGAAAGGGAGCTTCAACCATCATCAAAGTGATCAAGCTGAAGATTTCATCTTCACTTGTCAAGTAAGTATCTTTTATTCTATAATCAAATTTGATAAAATGACTTCGTGTTTGCAAGGAGATCTATAAATTGGTTGGGTCATCAAAATTCCTTGCATGAAAAAGGAGGGTAGATATAGTCCTCGAAGAAAGTGTGGTCATTGATATCTATAGAAAAGTCTCCAAAGGTCAAGTACTATCTGACTACATGGAAAGGAATCAAAGGACTCAAAGGATTCTTATGAAATCAATCAAAGGTCCTCTCATCCCTATATAGTAGGATTGGAGATATCAAAGAGATTTGTGATAAGCTGGAAGAACTATTCTCTGAAGATGCAGTAAAGAAGGTCATATCACTTAGCCCCGACCTACATAAAAATTGAAGGGATATCTTCATAGAATCTCAATTGTGAGATCTGGGAGAAATGATAAAAAGATAATCACCACTGTTCTAACTGATGAGCAAGGCAACAAATATCCATGGGACAATAAATTTACCTCATTCAACAACTTGTGGTTTCTATGCTTGATAGAAGAAGAAAATTTGAGGGAAAAAATATTGAAGGTTAAAGGACTCAAACATTTGTAGGAAGGCAAGAGAAGTTTAGAAAATTTGGTCATCAGAAAGGAAAGAAAAGCATAGCTAAGATTCAATGCTATGAATAAGTTATGGACATTACCGAAAGGAAGCTCATATCACCGGAAAGATGGAGGATGCTGAAGGAAAAGAAGTTCGAGGAAAGAGGGAGTAAGAAATTTCTACAATGATTGAGATAGTCTCCTTCACAAAAAGTCTTGTCATGGCACCTAAATCTTTATAGGATATGGCTATAATAAATAATAAGACACATTGTGGCATCATGGAAGCCTTAGAATCAAGAGCTCGTGACATCACCATGGGAAATCATAAAGGACAGAAGGAACAAAATCCATGGCAGCCAATTATGAGGGACATAGCTCTTGGGAACCTCCTTGGTAATTAAAGGAAAGGAAGAAGTCATCGAGGAAAAGGCTCATCATACATCTAGTCAAGAAAACATTTGCTGGATAGGGATATGCAAGATCCTCAAGATTCTCTAATGGAATCTTCATTGGAAGATTCACCGATCCAAAGAGGAAGGAAGTGTTTCATCGAGAACTCCAACCTGTGGAATTCATGGGATGATGGTATGATGACATAAGAGATGAAGCAAATCAAGGGGTTGAAGATCTTTCAATCAAGGAAGTTGCTGAAAGAAGCCTAGATGATCTGAAGGTAAATGAGGTATGTATGCTTGTATTTAATATTATAATGTCATGTCGTATGGTTGCAGGTAACATAGATCGCTACTTCTATCTTGAGAAGCACGATCAAAGGAAAAGGATCTCCTCCTCTGAAAGGATGGAGGAAGGCATAGGTCACACTAGATGAAATCAACATTATATGCCCTCATATGAAGTATGAGGTGGTTGACTACAATCAAGGAACTCTGATTGGAAGCTCTTGGGAATGAAATATGTGAAGAAAGGAAGGAAGAGATCATGAGCTATGCAACGATGGTAAAGGCAATCAACATCCAAGAATACCAAGAAGACTTGACTAGGAAATCTCTCTAAAAGATATGAAGACTCTGATAGAAGTCTGGAAAAGATGGAGACTCTTGACAATGGATATCTTTGGGAGATATGTCAACATGTATACAGGATGCTGATACCTATAGGAAGATGTCATGATGAAATACCATCACAAAGGTAAATCTGATTTAAGTGTTCATTCCTTATTTTGAAAAAATATTTGGATGGGCTTATTCAGGGCTGCCAAAGGAAAGTGGATGTCTTCCACCATTGATAACTATGTGGTAGGATGAAAGATCCTTGAAGAAATATGATATGAAGATAGCAGCGTGACATGAAGCAAGGCCAAATGAATGATTGATGGATCACTCTCCGATGAAAAGGAATGATGACATGACTCGTGGATGAAAGTGATGGATGGTCTATGCCCTATGAAGATGTCCCAAAAGATGAAGACTCCATAACGAAGAAGAAGTTCATGACATCGAAGGAAGGAGTTCTTCAAAGCAACTGGTTGTCCCATTATTTCCACCTAAGGAGCTGTTGCAGGTCCTTGATTAAGAGGGGGCCTAGAAACAAGTTTCTTACTTGGTAGAAAGTTGGAAATTCCTAAGCCCAAAGGGAGCTGAGGTACATTCCTTGTATAGGAATGAGTACATTCCTTTATTGCAATATGTCCTCCCTAATTGAGAGGGAGAGATAGACACGTCATTCTGGTCTTCACCTAGGAAGACAAAATGGAGGATTTGATAATCATATGGCATCCGATGCTGTTTGAGGATGTAGTAGGGAATCCAAGATAAGAATAGTCCTGGTGGAACATACGCTGAGAGAACCCGAGTGGGGTATGTTCCGAGAGAGACAATGATGAGGGTGTCTATTAAATCATTGGTCTCGCCAGCATTGAGCTGAAGCTCTCGTGGAGAGATGGAGCTATTAGTCAAGGCCTTGCTATGTGACAATGGTGTTTGATATAATGCTATACAAATGGGTTACCAATTTGATTCTTCTTATGAGAAATTATTCAGATTGAGAATGACCAGGTACCATTATGAATACATCCCTAGTTAAGAGGGACTGTTGAAAAGTGTAACTAGGTTCGGTCTTTATAAAGACATGTAATTGTGACTTGTGTAAATGATGTAATAAAGAAAAATGAAATTATTTTTGTAAGCCTTGCTTCATGGGTTTCATATGGATCCACATGAATATATCTGTTTTTTCTTTAAAATATGAATATTTTATGTGTTTTTGGTAAACTAGCTGCTTTTTTTTTTTTTTTCTTTATTTCCAGTTCCGACCAATTCCCAGTCCACAAGATTTTCCTATTCGATGATCGGTTCGGTTCCAATGTTGCAGGCCAACGACAACTCCTTTGGAAGTTGGGTTGAAGTTATACGGAGATGATGACTCCAATTTAGTTGATGTTACTTCGTATCGTCAATTGGTTGGAATTTTGATCTACTTAGCTACAACTCGATTTGGTATTTCATTTGTTGTCAGTATGGTATCAAGATTTATGGCATAACCCAAAGATTTGCATTGGAAAGCAGCAAAGAGGATTTTAAGATATTTGCGTGGAACGGTTGGTCATGGTTTGGTATATAGGTCTACAGATGATTTCAGGCTGATTGGTTATATAGATTCAGATTGGGTTGGATGCATGGATGACAGGAAATCAACTTCAGGGTACTCATTAAGTATGGGTTCAACAACAATTGCTTGGAGTACTAACAAGCAACCTATAGTGTCTCTCTCCACAACAGAAGTAGAGTATAAAGCAACAACGACAGCAACATGTGAAGCAGTTTGGTTGAAAAGAATTCTATAGGATCTACATGAGCAATAAGAGCAACCCACTCAGTTGATATGTGATAATCAAAGTGCTATTCAAATGACCAAGAATCCATTTTTTCATAAGAAGACCAAGCATATTGATATTCAGTATCATTTTGTTTGAGATTTGGTTCAACAAGGAGTGATCGAGATTGAGTATTTCCAAACAAATGAACATGCAGATGATAAATTGACCAAAGCATTATCTAAGGAAAAGTTCTACAAATTTTAGAAATGACCTTGGAATATTTCCAAATGATAATTATGGGGGAGAAATGATGGAATAATGTTCATTTGAAATTAATTTACGTTTGTTCTTATTAGTGACAGATTAGTGGAATGACTGATGAGAGATTTTTGGATGATTGATGAGAGATTTATGGAGTGATTGTTGAGAGAATATATGAAATGATTGAAAGATTGTAGGGGATGCCATACCTCTCCTCATGTATAAATATATGTTATTCATAATGAAAGTTTATGATCCTGTGTGCATTCTAGTCAAATTGTTTTGCTCTAATATTTGTTATGTTGGTATGATTCTTCAATTTAAGCACTTTTGTGTCAATCGGTTGTGCTGATTAGAATGCATTTTCTCAAACATGCACTAGTTGCACTCACAACCTAAAGCACTGCATGATTGGTTTAAGATTCAAATGACGAATCTCTTCAAATCTCGCATATCACTACCAAAGTTTTTCCACCTAAGACCTAGCAACTGGCAAGGGTTCATGAATAGTAAGTATAGGTAGATAAATACTAAAAAGACAACAAAATTTAACAAAACATTTAACAGAGAAAATAAACAAATTTAATGAGTTGATGAAGCCTTCAAACCTCAAAGTTTCCCTAACAACATCTTAGTCCTTTCTCGTATAACACTGGTATAAGAAAATAATTTGGTCGGTGCCCTATAATATTGTAGTTGGGCAGTGACGTGGATTTGTACTTCTTGATCAGGGAAGCACCTTTCAATGCATGTCATAAGCCCTCTTCTAACCTCCCCATCCTCATTCAATTTTTTCTTACCATAAAAATATTGTGGTTTCAAGAAATACCCAATAGCATGCAAGCAAGAATGCAATTTCCTATTCCAACATGCATCAATAATGTCCCGAAGAGGCATATACTTGGCCTCCTCATCTCCATATCTTCTTTTAATGGCCTCCTTTGTGAGATCCATCACCTCATAAATGTAACCCATAGCGGGTTTGTCACCATCAACCATCCTGAAAATTCAAACTTTCAAATTCAATGAGATATGAAACGTTGAAAATGAAATGAAGCCTAAAATGAGATTTTGAAAATGAAGAAGTTAAAAGACTTGAAGTACCTGAGAACTCTGACAAGAGACTCCATCACAACAATAATCTCTTTGGCATCTTTCTAGAAACTGTCATTAAACACAAGTGCAACAATTTCAATTCCTTCAAGGGCATGGTAGTTTTTGTAGCATCAAATGGGTTCTAGCCACAAAATTTGGTGGAGAGGCTAGAATACATGAGATCTCCAAAACCCAGAAATCGTTTCTCGAAATTCCACCTAGAGATGGCTTAACTAGATTATTAGCCGATTTTTAAATATTTCCTAAGTCTATACTTAGGGAATATGGCTAGTTAATCAAAATTAATTAAGTCAAGGTGAGAATTCTCTAGAAACTCACACGATTTGATCCAAAAATGATCTTAGCCATTGATTAAGAATTAATCTTAGTTGTTGGAGTCCCAACAGGAAGACATAAGAAGGGATCGATGTGGTGATGGAGAATGCACCAGAGTCACTTGGAGAATTCAATTTTTTAGAGTAGCAGTAGTCAGTTTCTGGAGAGTTCGAGCTTCAGGGAGGCAACAAAGATAGTGAGGGGCAGAGACAGTGATCCGGAGGAAGTTTTCTAGATCCGGAGAGGCAGCAGCAAGAGGGCTGCATTATTCCCAGTGAGGCAGTACCGAGGACTGCGCAGTTGCTTCAGAGAAGCAGTTTGATTCAACCGAGAAAAAATTTGTTCTCAGTTCCAGAGGCCGGGCAAAGGGTCCAGAGTGCCGAAGAGACGATTTCATCAACAGAAACTTCATTAGAAGCAGGTTGGAGGCTTGACGTCATAGGGTCTGCGCAGAAGGTCCAGGAGGCCGATTTTTCTGAAGGAAGTTGTGTCGGGTTTGCTTGTGGAAGAAGGGTAATTCCCTTAAAATAATTTTGACCAGATTTTCTTGTTGTTTGGATTTCTAGATGGGCATGCATAGATTGTACTCATATTTTCACTACTGCATAATAATAAAAACCCTCACTGCTGCACCAGTTTTCCCAAGTTGGGTTTTCTGGGGACATTTTTCCAAAAATTGTGGTGTCAATTTATGTGTGTGCTAGTATTTTCTCAGTTTCTAGCGTTATTTTCTTCCGCAGTTTATTTATGAAAATCACAGTGTGAATTATTTGATATTTGTTGTAGCAAACTGCAAATAAATTGTTAAATAAAATTAACAATTAATAGCATAATTTCCGGTTGTTGTGATAGATGAAATTTTCACAGGGCCTTGGAATGTTTAGATGCCATTCGCTTAGGTTCCAAGAACATCCTCTTCAGATTTATCTTTTGCTCAGCCACAGACTGCAAAGATATGAAAGTTGTTGCAAATTTGGTCACTGAAGGTCGAACAAGTTTTCTACCTTAAGTGTATTTTCTCATGGTGTTTAAGACAATAGTGTGATTGTATAGGTATTTGGTTATGGATTTTTCCTTCTCCACAACCTCATGTATCCAAGGAAATTTACCAATGTCCTCAAGCATTAAATCTATGCAATGGGTAGCACAAGAGGACCATAAAATAATGGGGTGTCTAAGCTCAAAAAGTCTACCAGCAACCATATAATTAGTTGCATTGTCAGTGTTGTACAACATGTTCTTCTCCCAATTCTTGAACGACTTTCTCCATCATTTCACAAATAAGTTGGGCAGTCTTAAGTTTTAACCTTGTCTAAGGAATCCACTGATTTGAGAAACATTGTGCTTATTGGACAGGATACAAGGAAATTTATTAAAGTTTTATTCTTTCGATTTATCCATCCATCACTCATGATGGTGGACCATGTTTCTACCCATGATGAACGAAACTCAAATAACACAAGCGTGACATCATCATCACTATGTTACAACAAATTTGTCCTAAGGCTCTCACATGAAGGTGCTTTGAACTGTAGAATGTAATAACAACTGCATCAATCATAGCCTGCCAATAAGGACTTTTGGCACAATGGAAAAGCATGTCAGAATAGTACCAAAAGTTAGCAATGGCCTTCCTTGCCTGACTGTGGACATTTTTTTTCCAATCGTGGCATCCAACCTAGGTTGGGAACTGGGTTTTGTGCGGGGAGAAAAAATAAGTGTTTATGTTTTCACCTCTAGTGTTGAATGTAGGAGGATTCATTTGACCTTGAATTTGACTTGGACTTCAAGGCATGTGTGGGAAACTTGGGCCCGACATTGAGGATTCAATAAAGGGAGGTGACAAGGGGGTATTGGAAGAAGAATGGCCAACTCCAAGAGTTCCTATTTCTACACTTTTTTTTTTCTTTCTTGGTGTTTTGCTCATTCAACATATCAAGGGCCACAATTGCTTGGTGTTTGGCATCTTGGTCAACAATTTTGCAAATACCTATATCATGGTTGGGTATCTATTCAAGGTGGTACTTGAATCTATAAATGCCTCTAGTATATTTCCCTTTGCAAAATTTACATAGGAGTCTCGGGTCTTTGAGAATCTTGTCACAATAAGCCCAAGCAAAGTCCCTCTCCCTCGACAGTGTTGTTGTTTTGGACTTGTATTTACTTTGTGGCATCTGTTCAGATTATAAGTCATGGCTTTTGTTTAATTTGTGGCTCCCGTGAAAGACAATAAAAAATAAAATTAAAAATGATCCAAAAATATGCTAGAAATCTAAAATTAAAATGCTAGAGTCAACGTCAAGTTGACATTATTACAGAGCATGGCCAGTGAAAAGAATCCAATATGGGGGTTCTCTAAGCATGGTCAATGAAAAGAATCCAAGCAATAAGACTATTGAAAAAGACGAGGATCATTGTACCTTCAAGTTCTTTTGCACCTGATAGCACAAACTTAGATCATGTTTGTTGATACATTGCCAGATATCCTATTGTTAATGTGTGTGTGTCTGATTTGATTATTTAGGTCCAAGCCATGGCCCCATATTGTTTGTAAGAGAGCACTAATGCACCCTCAAACTAACACTCAATGTACCAAATTCAGAGCACACTGGCTAATTCCTTGTGGGTAGAGGATAAACAGTTTCATTTTGTTTTTTTGAAGTAGTTTTTATTAAATTCATTTTGTACACGATAACCTAGTGCACTCAAAAGTGGCCACTCTTCATTTGACAAACACAATCAATCAACTATTGTCAGAATGAGATATCCGCTGATCCCTATCTTTTTCAATGATCTTGTTGCTTGGGCTCTTTTCACTAACCATGAACATTATTCGCTGCTCGTATGGGGGTTTTCTACAACTTACCAAATATCTTCCGGTTTAAGCTTTGGAATTACAACCAAATTACCTAAACCCACTTGGCCTCCAATATGTCATTGCCCCTATGAATGTTGCGGCTTTGATTCTTAGTCAGTTCGTCCAGACTTCAGACTTGCGTGAACTTACCTAAATGGGCCTAGCCTCCAATATGATATTTCCCTGCCTGGGATCCAATGTCTCGCTAGCCCTATGAATGTTGAAGCTTTGATTCTTTGTCAGTTTGTCTAGACTCCAGACCTACATGGCGACAAGTGAAATCACAAAAAAAACCCATTGTGCGAACCATTTTAACCAAAAAATCGCATGAATCGCCGAGTCAAGGTTGGATGGAATCATGCTTCATCGCAGAGTCGAGAGTCAAGCTCACATTGAACACAAGTCAAACTCGGTCAACACGAGTTTGACTCACCCAAATTCGAATCGGGTATTTTGCATGTCAAGATGACTTGGACTCATGAGTGCTCCGAATCTTGTAACACTAGTTTCTCATATATATATATATTGCAAGGGTACATGTAAGAAAAATAGCTCAGAGTGCAATTCGTCTTTGAACCAAAAATACATCAACAAAATGTCTTTATGTGGCCTTTAGCATCCAAAAAAAAAATCACGCTACAACAAATACCTATATATCATAAAAATCATTGCCTATATAGGGATCGTGATCATCAATATCACCCTCGAAGCAATAAAATAAGATAGAAAATGTTAAACATGTCAAATAAAGATTTCATTTGAGTGATGGTTACATTTTTACTAGGGTCATGATAGAGGATTTCAACAATAAATGTCATTAACATCAGCATACATAGAGGGCTTGGTGCTCTTGATTAAATGCTAGTTCCATACCCTCATACACAACAAAATCCAATGGAAATGTTGCAATCCTCCAATCCTGAAATCCTAAAAGTTGTTAAGTTTGTTAAATTTTGAGTGGGCTCCAAAAATTATACTTTATCCATATGAAATCCAATGAGGATGGAACTATTCTCATTTATCTTTCATTTTCATCCTTTTACTTTAAAAATTTATCATTACCATTAATTACATAACATTAGTTGGGCTCTAGGGTTGACTAATAGGCTGCCCCACTTAAATTATTTCTTTTTTATTTTTAAATTGTGTTTGGAGTCCTTGGTTGCATTGTACTGAACTGGCCAGTTCGTTGAAAAAAGTCTGGTTCGGTACTGAATCAGCTGGTTCCTGTACAGACCAGCCTTGTCTGGGTACGAACCAGCCAGTTCCTGTCTGAACCAACATTATATGTGTTCCATGCCACCAGTCAGACCATTCTAGGTGTCAAAATGGTCAGACTGGTTGATTCCACCAGTTCTGGTTTGGTTCAAATAATATTGAATTTGAACCCACATCCAGTTGCTATATATTATTCCCTCTGATGTCTATATTCTTGATCAGATTTCTCTTAGTTCATAGGAGGAGGCTTCATAATACCAGGAACCAAATATTTCTGAACATTGCATATTTCTACTTTAATCCTGCTTTTGTTTTTTGCAGAGACACTTGCCTGTCCTGCGTGATAAAATTGGTTTGCAACAATTCAATGATTTTAAGATACACACAGCCTTTAAGACATGAGACTTCTTGGAAGACACTGTGGTCTTGCATTGAAATCTATGTTATAATTATTTCCCATAAACTCCTATTTTATAATCACCCAATTGAACACAAACACAGGTTGGAGTCTCTGCACTTTTCATAAAATCCATTCAAATCAATCAAGATTTATAGATCAAGCATTTTGTTTCAATCATAATGTATGAAAATCACATTTATTTGAAATTGGTTTATTGTCTCAATCATAATGTAGGAAAATCACATTTATTTGAAAATGATTTATTTTTAGTACTTATATATATGAGCGGAACTAATGGGGCCATGTTAGATTACAGGTGCAGTCTAGAAGGTATCGCCGCTTTATGATTTATGTCCATGCAAAGGGCATGATTGTAGATGATGAATATGTGATTCTGGGCTCTGCAAATATCAACCAACGCTCCCTAGATGGTTCAAGAGATACGGAGATTGCTATGGGTTCCTATCAACCTCATCATACATGGGCTCGGAAAAATTGTCACCCACGTGGCCAGGTTTGTGATCTCAACATATTTGACATGTATAGCTAGTATGTTCTATATCGGATATTTTCTTGTGCATGTAAATTTAGAATTTACATGATATAAGGACCACATTACATATTCAAGTCTGGTGTCATTTCAATTTAATGAAAGTGAAGACCAATGCTGATCATGCACATCAGAACAATATCAAGGAAGCATACTTAATTGTTTTGGTGGTTGTTCATTGTGAGCTTTCAAGTAAATAATCCAATGAACATTTAAGCTCTAGTTGTGTTGGCAATCTTCTGTGCCATCTTAATAATTATCGGCCTTCATATTTTCTCATCCTTAGATTAGCCTCTAGTCTACATGATGTAACAATCCTGGAACACTTTATAGATGGAGTTTGTATGTCTGAATGCAACAATAAGGGAATTTTGCATCAGGACTATTGTTTCCTAGCCATATGCATTGAGTTTTGCAAGCGAATGTCTTTCGATTGGACGAGAATCTTTTTGTAAGTGTGGGCTTGACAATATATGCATAAAATGACGTTATTTGTGAAATGACCATAGCCAGTTTCCTGGAGTGCCTTTTAGATGGACTTTGTAACTTGAATGGAAACCATGCAACAATTTTTTGTTGTGATATTTTTGCTTCCCAGTTGCTTTAAATTTTGCAAATGACATCTCTTTGATTCAATGAGACTCCTGCCTAAGGGGATGGCATAAGTGAAGTAGCCAGACTTCACAAGGCTGGAGAGTATGAGTACAACTCAGACTCAGAAAATTCTCTCCAAAACTCAACAAATGTCAAAATCTTTGCAAATAAAAAACTATAAAGTATATACAAAACTTCCCCCTACCACCCCTCCGCAAACAAAAGAGAAGGCCAAGTCAAACTGTCCGGATCTAGAAAAGTTAAAAGTATTTGTCGAGTTTTTTCTATCAGTGACTTTTGCCAGCCATGTCATGGTGCCAAATTGGGTATGACTCATGCATGAGCCCTGCTTCAATGCTTAAGGTGCATTGTTGAAATGAAGTTTTTTTGAAACTATCTAGAATCAATGTTGGCTAAGTGCTATTTTTTGTGGATATTGCTACCTGATTTGGTCTGTTGAACTTTCGAAAAGAAGAGTAGGCTGTTAATTTTTTCTTGAGTCAAATAGTTTTGAAACATCATGGGATATTGGCAACTCACATTTGATAATTCCGTTTAGCAACTAATATGAATAAGTGATTTGGATCAGAGTTTGCTTTCCTTTCCGCAATCTGGACGAGTTAGATTTTGATGATTTCAGCAATACAAAATTGTAAATTTGAAGAACATGCAAATCAATTGTACTTCTCTCATTAGCTGCACAAATGAATGTTCAAGCAGGTTTATGGATATAGGATGTCACTTTGGGCAGAGCATATTGGAGAGATTGACGACTGCTTTCTTGATCCTGAAAGCATTGAGTGTGTCAGAAGGGTCAATGATCTAGCAAAGGGATACTGGAATCAGTTTGTTGCAGAGGAAGTTACAGATATGAAGGGTCATCTCTTAAAGTACCCATTAAATGTAGATGCAGATGGTAGTGTTGGGCCATTGCCAGGATGTGCAGTTTTTCCTGATGTGGGAGGAAAAATTTTGGGTGAACCTGGCTCTCTTCCTGATAATTTAACAACATGATTTTGTTTCTGTTTTTAGTGGAGTCACAATGACTGTTCATACCGGAATCAAAACAAGTGCAGAAAATATTCTATATTTTTTCTTGGGGAAAGGGAAATTCAAGGGAAATTCATTCTTTCGATCTTGAACTGTAAATAATTGTCAGCATAGAATGGTAGAACTGTATATCACTTTGTGTATCATATGGATAGTAAAATCTAGTCTTATATTTGATTCTTTTCAGTGAAAATAAAAAATAGCGATTGTCTTAATTTTCTTGATGGAGACTAAATTTATTTGACTAACACAGGACCTACTGTGGCAAGTCTGTAATGGATCCCGCAATCAATAGCTTATGAAAGTGTTCAAGCTCATTTATTTGCTATGTTCCATATCGATGGTCTCAAAAATCTAAAGCTTCTGTTGACCAACATTCTTTTCCAGATGACTATGATGGAGGACTTCAAACATTGGGTGGACCTCAAACACATTGCAAGGATGGAGTTTCAGCTATTATTTGGTGTTATTCGATGTCTTATGTGTTGGTCCATTTTTTCAGTCCAGTTATATGCTCTGTTTTTCTTGGTATGGTAGCTTCCAAATTAGACATTTCTCAGTGTTTTACATAAAGATCTAGCCATATCCACCTGTAGTATAATTTTCCACAGTTATAAACATGGTTATGGTAGTGTTAACACCCAATAAGAAGGCTAACCATTTTACATTTTTGACCTTTTCTGATTTGTCTCATTGGAATCTGGTCGGACGTTCTTTGCCAAAATTGCAATTTGGAATGGATAAAGTTGTTGATTTAATACAGAAACGGATTCATCACCATTGAATACCCTAACTGCCATCAGATTGTGCAATATTAGCATCTAATACCTGTGATTCCATCAATACAAAATGATTATGTCCCAATTCAAGGCAAAAATGCTAGTTTCCTTTCCAGTTATTGTTTTCCTATGTTCAAATTATTTTGTCAAAATTAGAGGTGCTATGTTAAAAGACAATAATGAGAGGAAAAGTGTATCAATTTTGTTTAAGGTATTATTGAGCGATTTATGGTCCAGCAGTTTAATGCTAATTTCAGGCTTGGGAAGAACCAGATTCGAAACCGTTGGAGGCACAAATCTATGTTAGTGCAACAACCAGTCCAATGAAGCTGTTTCGTTGGAGTTGGAGCTCTCTCAGCTGTATAAATGCACCTAACTGTTGAATGAAATCATTTTGCAAGAGTTCCTTCCCCTCTGGATTAAAATTGGTATTTTTGAGGGAAAATGGTTTGCAAAAAAGGGATCTTGTTTGCATCATTAGTAAACAACAGAAATTGCATACCTACGTTTAACTTCACTAGAAGCCTCTGTATTACAACAAACATGATATTATCAAACAAACTTGGAATTTGCTAGGCACCTATGCCTATTGAGCCTATCTTTTATCTCGGTTTAGCTTTGTAATGTACTGTTGATTTCTGTAGCATCAGAAAGTGATCTAAGTCTTAGATTTGGTGAGGAGGCTTAGACACCAGTGTTCCGGAGAACCCAAAAACCATTTGTGGAAATCCCACTCGGTTCATGTTTTATTAAAATAATTAATTATTTTAATGAAGACCCTAAGTTTAAACTTAGAGAAATTAAATACTTAATGGGTATTAATAAAATAGAGTGTGAATCTTCTAGAAAGCGAAGATCAAGTCAAGTTTTAATCTTAGCCATTGATTAGACTTCTAATTTGGGCCATTGATTCATCAGTGAGAAGATTATAAAAGAAGGCTTGAGGGTCACTTGGAAAGTAAGACGGGAAAACATTCAGCAACTTGAAGGAAGTCGATTCTGAAGGAAGAGAATTCGATTTTAGAGGGAGATTTGCAGAGCGGAGGAAGCATAGTGCATCAACAGTGTCAAGGCTCAAGGAAAGAAAGACACAAAAGGGCAGAGAGGCAACACTCAAGAACAACGCAAAGGGCTCACACAATGACACAATCTCACGCTAGCTCTGCGCAGAGAGATACGCAGGAGTGACACAAGGAGGGCTAGTGAGTCCCTTAAGTGTCGAGAATTCTTCGAAGGTTTGGAGAATTTTATCTCAAGTGTATCTCAAGAAATTTCTTAGTTATTTCTTCTAGTCTTTTCTTGTAAAGAATACTTGTTGAAGATTAATATATAAACCCTTATCTGCTACACTGGTTTTCCCAGATTGGGTTTTTTTGGGGACAATTGTCCAAAATAGTTGTCACTGTGATTGGTTCTTGTGCTTGTATTTTTCTGTTCTTTTCTCTATATGTACATCAGTGATAAATGCAGTAGTATTTATTTCGAAATTTACTATAAGGGTTTTCGTAAATAACTTATTGTGGAAACAAGTATGAGAAATAAATCCATAACTACAACAGAAAAATTTTCACATGGTATCAGGACTGAGTTGAGTGGCAGGATTGGAGACTCTGCGATAAGAACAAAGTCTAGAAGCTGCTGCAGCAACAAATCGAAAGGGTTCACACAGCTCTCCAGAGAAAAGGGAAAGCATGGAAGAACATAGAGATCACGACATCTCTGTATTGGCCTTCAGACTGGAAGAAGAATTTTCTTGCATATCAAGCTCTGTTTCTCCAAATGTCTGGTATATTGATAATGGAGCTTCTGCACATATGAAGGGAGTATGAGAATGCTTCTCAAGTTACCAGGAAGAGCAGATGAATTTTCAGATTACCATGGGAAATAAGGCGAAGTGTACCCCTGTTGGGAGAGGTACCATAGTGTTTCAAACTGAAGCTAGAAATAAGCTTTGGGCCACCAATGTGCTGCATGTGCTTAGTTTGGGGATGAACTTACTCTCAATGTCAACGATAAAACAAGGGGTATGACGTCTACTTCATTGGCACAAGAGTATATGTCAAACACCTGAGTTGGAAGAAGAAGGCACAAATCGGAGTCAGGAGAAATAAAGTGTATAAGTTGCAACTCGAGTCTCCAATGGCATTGATAGGCAGTTGTGATGAGAAGGATTTGAATGAGCTATGGCATAGGAGAATGGGGCACTTACACCATGGGGCGTTGGGAATTCTTAAGAAGACCGTCAAAGGAGTTCTAGATTTGAGCACCAAACGAGATGCTGTTTGCAGAGGGTGCGTACTAGGGAAGTACGCCAAGGCAGCCTACCCTAGGAGCAGAAATAGGGCTAAGAGTGTGTTGGTATTGATACACTCAAACATTTGCGGACCAATGTCCACTAGAGCTCTTAGTGGTGCTGAATATTTCATCACCTTTATTGATGACCTTTCCAAGAAAATCTGGATCTACTTTCTGAAGACCAAGGACGAAGTATTTAATCGATTCAAGAAGTTTAAAGCTCTGGTTGAGAATTTGACAAGAAAGCAGATAAAGATATCGCGATTAGATAATGGTGGAGAGTATATTTATAAAGACTTCACAGAATTCTGCGCAAGGGAAGGCATAAGAAGAGAGTGGACTGCTCCATATAATCCAGAGCAGAATGGGGTTGCAGAAAGGAAGAATAGAACTATTGTGGAGGCTGCAAGGGCAATGTTGTATGATCAAGACATGCCTAAATTTCTGTGGGCTGAAGCTTGTAACACAGTTGTATATGTTCAGAATAAGATTCCTCACAATGCATTAGGTAAGATCACTCCAGAAAGTGTCTTCAGTGGCAGGACGCCATAAGTAAGCCACTTCAGGATCTTTGGTAGTGTGGCATATTGCCATGTACCTAAAGAGAAGAGGAAGAAATTGGATAGGACTCACGAAAATGGGTATTTGGTGGGATACAGTGAAAATGCTAAGGCGTACAAAATCTACATTCCTAGTAGCAGGAAGGTTGTAGTGCGATGAGATGTAAATTTCATGGAGGAAAGAGCTTTCAAAAAATCCCGAGAGATGCCTTCAACAATGCAGTTTGAAGATGATCCACTGGTCTAGCCACTACGGCCATCAAATGATAGCTCAAGTGCTTCTCCATGGCAGAAGGATCCAAAGGATTCATCTCTAGAAGATTTGCAAGAGGGGAAGCAGGTAGAGCCACCCACTACCAGTGGTAGGACACACAGGGAATTACGACAAATTCTGGGGGATGCAAAGGAGTTTGTTGGAGCCCCCAGAAATGAGAAAAGGCAATGCAAGAAACTGAACAGATACCAAGCCTTGGTAGCCCAGGTTGGGGAATTGTCTAGTTTTCAGGAGGCAACTCAGCATCAGGTGTGGGTTGATGCAATGGTAGAAGAGTATGGTTCCATCATGACAAATGATGTATGGGAGGTAGTTCCTAGGCCTCATGACAGATCAATTGTGTGTTCAAGATGGATCTACTCTTGAAAAGTGTAACTAGGATCGATCTTCATATTGACTATGTAATTATGTATTTATGTAAAGAAGACAAAGGTAATAAAATGTATATTTGTTGTACTTGCTTCATGGGTTTCATGAGCAAGATGTTATTATAAGTTAAATAGACTTCTTCTTGATGTCTATTTAGGGTTTTGTCTTCTAGGTATAAATGTAATTGAGTGTCATATATATATGAAGGATCTAGTCTAAAGAAATGCTCCAAGACCTTGTAAAATAATCCGTGAAAGAATAGCTTATGACAACCCTAATCTACGCTGAAAGATAAGCTTATATGATGAGTAAATTCGGCCTCCCAATAGCATGTCAAGTTGGCCTCACAACAAAAGGTATGATCGGCCTCAAGACAATGAATTTGTCTCTATATATACCCCATCTCTGTGGATCATTTAAACACAAGTTTTTTGGTGATCTCTGAAGTGAAGTGCAGATTTCAGTGCGGATGTTTGGTCTATATATATATATATATATCTGTGTGACATCTGAGTGTAATAAGGTGTTGTGGCTTACTAAAGCAAAAGTGTGGATCACCCTGAAGCAACTACAACGTTGAAGTGCGGATTTGTTCTAGTGCAACAACAGTGTTAAAGTACAGATCTATCCAAGTGCATGAGCATGAGCATGAGATCATCTTGAAGTGCGAATCTGTCCAAAGATAATTTGCAGACTAATCTAAACTTTAAAGTGAAGCTGTTGGGACAATGGTCTGCAAAGAGAAGCAGTCGGAAAATGGAAGAAAGAAGGAAAGTAAATCTGAGATTTACTTTCCTCACTACAGCTGATATATACCTCAAGCAATTAACGATTCAACTGAAGGTTCAAAGGAAGTACTGGTGCAGAACAGTGCAACTTGGTGAAGAGAAGAAGTATCAACATTGAAGGACATCAAAGAAGAAAGGTCAAGGTCTTGGATGCATATATTGGTCAAGGGTCTAATTCTTGGTCATGGTACTTGTCATCTGAAAATCTATAAGAAGAATTTCTCGTGGGTTTTCCTCTCCAAGAGGGAGAGGTTTTTTCCTGGCTCTAGGAGCCTAATTCTTGTGTCTCGTGTATTCTGATAATTGACTTGATGAAAGATTAAATAAGTTAACGAAGAAAAGACATAAGTAATTCAAGTGACCTCAAAAGTAATTATCAAGAAGAGAATTTGTATTAATCACTAGCCCTCCAAATTCTCAACATGGAATCAGAGCTAAGGTGCTAAAGACAAAGGGCTATTTAACAAGAAGGCACTAAAGGATCAAAATTCAGCTTTTCTAGAAAGCTTCAAAGCAAAAGTCAAAGTCCACACTGAAAAGTCAAATCATATTGCAAGGAAATCCTCAAGCCATCTTAAGAAGACTTTCAACCTTATTCAAAAAATCCACACATGGAGGAGGTAATCTTTGACATCAAAGATTCTTGATATTGAAGACATTGTTGGAAGACAAATTATTAAACACCACCCAACACTATTGAAGACATCTTCAGTCTGAAGTAATCCTTGATCATCAAGGATCCAAGATCACCTACTTTGAAACCAATCTAAAAGGGAGTTCCTGCCATCATCTTCATCATTATCGACAAGGAAGCTGATAGAAGAAAGAAAAAATCTACTCAAGTAATATCTTTATGACTTCATATGAATCTATCAAAATGTCTTCTTTGCAAAGAAAGCAACAAACTGGTTAGGGTTTCAAACTTTCTTGCATGGAAGAAAAGGACAATGAAGTCATGCCAAATACATGAAGGGAGATATAAGAGCCCAAAGGATTCTTATAGTATCCATAAAAGATTCTCTCATCTCCGATATATCAAATCTAGAATCATCAACAAGAATATATGAGAAATTGGTGGAACTATTCTCTGTGAGTACTGTAGGAGAAGTAATCTCTCTAAGATCAACTGCAGGAACTGGGAGTAATAATGTTTGACACTGAGATGACTACAGTGGTGTTGAATGCTCTGCTAGAAGAATGGGGAAACTGGAGTGTAAAAACTCTGGTAATTTGATAAATATATATTATTAATGATGATAGATGAAAAGATGATTACAATGAGGGATCACTTAGGCTTTAAATATAGCCTCAAGGTGTCCCTTGGCGAAGAGGCATGATCTTTGATCATGCCCTTCCACATTAATAACCTAAGATAACTAAATCTAATTAATAACTAATAAAATATACATAACATTGCCCCTCTCTTAAGATGCTTTGTCCTCAAAGCATACGTAATGATGGACAATGTTGACGAATGTCTGGTTTTCTCAAGCGATGAGCTCTTGCTTCCCACATTTTAAAAAGATCGTGGAGCATCTTCTTGAGCTCCATCTGTTGGTGATGTGGATAGTAAAGAGATCTGATATCGACAGAGTTGGATCCTGTCTTGACTTCTATTGGATGTTTGATTTTCCTATCGGGAGGCATTTTTATGGGTAGATCTTGGAATAATTTTTCATGTTTCCCAACTATTCCTTGTTCTTCTGGTGATTTTTTGTGATTCCTTTTTAGATTTAGAGGTAAGTTACCAACAATTATCGTTTGATGCAACTTCTTCTCATCATCAAACGCTTCCTTCTTAACAACCATATGTGCTTCATCACCGAAGGCCTCAACAGCTTCTGGCGTTATATTAGTGGCTTCGGATGTGTTTGTCGCTTCACATGTTTCATTCAATTCTGGGGATGGAACATTTTGTTGTTTATAAACATCTGTATCTTCATGGTGATGTGGGGAATCGGTTTTTTCCTGATGCTCTTCTGTGTTCCCTGAATCTGCGGCATTGTTTTGTTGATTTTGTTCCATGTTAGGAACTATTGGTTTTTGCATTAGACCTAACTTGTCCATGATGGCATTAAATTTCTGCAATATTTTGTTCTCATTGTCCTTAGCCTCCATTTGTTTTAGCCATATTTGCCTTTTTATCTGATCAACCGGCATCATTGATAAAGACATACTGAACATGTATGAGGTGGGAAATATTTTGCTACCGGTTTTTCCCTCTTTTTTTTTTCTAATGAATTAATTAATTAAATTAATAATAATAATTTTTTTATTTTTTTTAATTAATTAATCAATATTGAATTAATTAATTAAATTTTTTGTTTTTTCTTAATCAATTAATTAATATTAAATTAATTAATTAATTTAATAATAATAAGAATTATTATTATTTTACTATTTGATTATATATATATATATATATATATATATATAAATGCAGAGTGGGGGGGCGTAGTCCGAATTTCACGTTCGATTGACCGAATTCCACGCATCTGAATTACACGTTCAATTGACCGAATTCCACGCGTCTGAATGGAGTGTAACTGGAGTGGATGTGGCAGAATCGAAAGGACTGAATCGATTCTTTTGTGTGTTGGCGGGCAGAATGGCAAAACGTTGTCAGGGCGGCGTCAAGCCCGATGGTGTGGTGGAACAAGGGAATGGGGCTTCGTCGAGCTCGACAGTGTGGGCGAACAGAGGCACGAGGCTGCGATTTTTGTTTTAAAAACAAACCTGTTCCTGTTCCCTAATGTACTAAACGCCGCTGCTTCTCCCAATGTTGTTTCACCGCCGTTAAAAGTCAACAAAATAAAAGCACAGAAAGCGCCAGGGAAAATGATTTATCGGTGCATGTCCCCACAGAGACGGTCTCCCAGTGTGAACGCGAACAGTTGGCTTCAGGGGGTTCCTTATTCGCCTAGAACCTGGACGTCCTGTTCACCTTTGTGAATTTGCACCTCTCCACGACTGGCCCGATTTAAAACGTTGCGGTGGTTCAACTCCCGGACACAATGGTTCAAAGTCCAAACCCATAATTTAAAAAAAACGTGCTTTTTTGTGTCTGTCGTTGTGGGGTCAGCCGGCAGTCTTGTTTGCGGCTACGGGACAGAAACAGGAGAGCAGTGTTGATTGCGGTAGAAAGCAGTGTTTGAGAACAGACAGCCTTTGTCGTGAGGGAGAAAGGTCTGAGCGGATAGGTGACAGTTGTTTTTATATGCGACTTATATATCGATTTAAATACCAGACGTCACACACTATTTCACGATTTTCCAAAGCGTATTTTATTTGTTGGCATCTGTTTCGTCTGCGGCTGTGGTGGGGCACGACAGAGAATAGATTACTGACCACGTAAACCTGTTTCACGATTTACAAAACGTTATTTCCTTGTTGGCCGGTTGTCGGGGTTTCGGTGGCTGTTCTTGATCTGATTTATAACCCAAGCTCCACAAGTGACTGCTCTCACTGGTCTGATGCTTCAATGACCCTCCAAGTTCCAACAAGTCTGAAACTAGGCCTTCGGGCACTCAACAGATGACTGTTCACACGTTTTTTAAAGTGGTCCGAACCTAAATAAATGTGATTGTCCCTCTGTTCTAAAGTCTACACCAAATCCGAGCTTGAAAGGTTACTGCTGTTATGAGGAGCCTTCCACAGATTTAATACTACCGAGTTGAGGTTACTGTTGTTATATGAGGAGCCTTCCTGCAATTTTTCGGATCGCTGACGCTTCTTTCTGCACCACAGATCCAAGTTTTGAGGGAGGTACGAGCTTCTTCAGCAGGTCTGCAATAGTATTTACCCAAAAACGCTGGAATTTTAATCTCCTCGGTAAGCGTCTGTGTGTAGGCGGGAAGGGGCCAAGGGAATGGACCAAAGTGGGAAGACAACGGAGTGTGTCGATGAGTGTGAGCGGAAAGAAGGGGCGGAGGTCTGAGAGGTGAGGGTGAAGAGTGGGAAGGGTAGGGGACCGGTGTGCAGAGTGGGAGTGGGGGTTGGGTAAAAATCTGCACAATGCAGTGTAATGTAGTGTAGTGAGATATGTGAGGGGGAGGGCATAAGGAATGTAGTGTAGGAGTTTGTTGTGTGTACGGAATGTAGTGTAGTGTAGGAACTTCCAATAAATAAACTGCTGGCATCTTCAATTGCAGAATTTAAAATTCTGAAATGGCTGCTGAACAGTTCGGAAGGTAATTCTGCACTTGTTTAAAAAAAATTCTGAAATTTCCTTCGAAATTTTTTTAACTTGATGATCACACAGATCCAAAGAGCGATGGCTCCGATACCAATTGAGTGTAAAAACTCTGGTAATTTGATAAATATATATTATTAATGATGATAGATGAAAAGATGATTACAATGAGGGATCGCTTAGGCTTTAAATATAGCCTCAAGGTGTCCCTTGGCAAAGAGGCATGATCTTTGATCATGCCCTTCCACATTAATAACCTAAGATAACTAAATCTAATTAATAACTAGATAAAATATACATAACAGAAACTTCACTTCAAGTTTATATGGGAAGAAAGAAGCCACACCATCCATGATTTATGGTCTCTATGTAAAATAGAGGAAACAAGAGTGAAAACCAAAGCTGATACAAAATCAAGTGAAGGGAATCTAGCCTTTGCAGTGATATGTAGGAAGAAAGGAAGATTCAGTAAATTTGGTCCTCAGAATAAAAGGGGAAATATGGAAAAAGTATGACGCTTTGGTTATAATGAACTTGGGCATTATAAATGAGATTTTCCTAAATTTGAAAAGGACAAGAGATAGGGAAGAAGCCCATCTATCAAAAATGAGGGAAGAACTTGATGCAAAGAAATATATTCTCCTTTAAGTGATTTCTGTTGGTTGTATGATAGGAAGCAGTATAGCATCATGATCGAAGCATGGTAGGAGCTCTTGGTAAAACAACTCTTGGAAAAACCTCTTTGATAACAATACTGATGGAAGGCAATCATCAAGATCGAGGGTCATCATGAAATAAAATTCTGGGATGTGATGACATATTCACGGAGTAGGCCAAGGGAATGAAGCTCTTCATTATAGTAAAACTGCTACAGGATGACTTAAATGAAAAAGGTATGAGGTATGATCCTTGGAGATGATTTGAAGGAAAGCAACATGGCATAAAGGTGGACCAAATGAGAAAGACTGATGAATCACTTTCTGATGGTTGACATGAATCGTGACTAAAAGTGATAGATGATTTGTGCCCTATGAAGCCAAAGGTTTAAGATTCCTCAATATCGAAATCCATGACATCGAGGGGAGTAATTCTTTATCAAGGGGTGTCACACCATTCTACTGCACGACCCTGATTGACAGGGAGCTTGGTGGTAAGTGTATTACTTGGAAGAAATTTGAACTATGTCCTTCCTAAGTTGAGAGGGAGTGAGATATGTGATTCTCTAATACATGTGTCATGCACTAGACCAGGACTAACAACCGTAAGTCTTAGTGAAGGCCATGTGGAGAGAATGGATAGACACATCATTCTGGTCTTCACCTAGAAGACAAAATGGAGGATTGGGTAATCATCTGGCATTCAATACTGTTTGAGAATGAGACAAGGCATTCAAGATAAGAGTAGTCGAGGACCGATATTCTTTGAGAGCTGGCTACCCAAGAGAAGAATAGTCCAAGAAGGTCATACTCTGGGAACACCTGAGTGGAGTATGTACATTGGAGAAACAATGAATATGGTGTCTATAAGTCATGTGTCTCGCCAGCATTGTAGCCCATTGTCTTGTTGAGAGATGGGGTTGTTAGTCAAGGCCTTGCACTAGGACATTGTTGGTTGATATGATGCTATATAGATGCGATTACCAATCCAATTCTTCTTATGAGATTCTTTAGTTTGAAAGTGACCATGTACCTGTATGAATACATCCCTAGTTAAGAGCGAGTGTTGAAAAATGTAACTAGGATCGGTCTTCATATTGACTATGTAATTATATATTTATGTAAAGAAGAAGTCAAAGATAATAAAATGTATTTTTTTGTACTTACTTCATGGGTTTCATGAGCGAGATGTTGTTATAGGTTAAATAGACTTCTTGTTGATGTCTATTTATTGTTTTGTCTTCTAGGTATAAATGTAATTAAGTGTCATATATATTTTTATTACCAAATTGAGTCATATTGGGCTGCTTCAATGGTCAACTTGGAGTAACTATTTCAAACCAACTTTTGACTGAAGATTGGTCTCTTCAGTCTGAGAGGGTTCTCTCAACTTATCAAAGAATTTACTTAATTAGGTCTTAAAACAGATGGCTAACTCTGTGAGTGTTTTAGTGTATGTGATTGCAGGTGAAAAATGAGGAAGATTCAACTACCATTGGGCTTATGGAGTCAGTAAAAGGAAATCAATGACAAGCATTCGTACTTATGGAAGTTGAGGCTTTTTTCTGTTTCAATGACAGAACAACACTAACACACGAGAATAATCAGTGACTCAATGCTAAAAGGAAGTCAGAGCATATACGATATGAATTCTGAGTAATTTAGCATCAATACTATTGGAAGCAAGATATGAAAGAGACACATAAACCCATTGAAACACATCAAGAATCTTAGGTAAAGCAAGAAAACTCACTATCTGTCTATTAATGATATCAGAAATTACAATAGTAGTTGTATCAAAGAATTCTCTCACCCTTTCTAACTCTAAAACTCTCTCATTTATAGAGTGAGAACTCATACAAATGATTTGCGACCTTGCTCACCTTGAATTCCCACCTCAAAGACCCATTTCAAGCATGATTCCATCACTTGAAGACTTCCTAGGGATATTTATGTTCTGCAGGGTTTGAATACAAAAATGACTCTACTTTCATTAATAGTTCAACAAATCAATTTAATAACCCTTATCAACTACAACCAACTTATTTGATCAATGTACTAGAGTGTTGATGTGTCATTATGCCACGTGGATGCTGAGCTGGACCTCCTCCAAATCGAATTTTATAAATTTTTCACAAATCTGGTTAGCGAAAATTCTAAAAAATAGGCTTCAAAGATGAGTGTATAATTTCCAAACCCTTATGGATTTGCATAAACTGAGAGTGGTTTTTGTAGATGGGAATGTGATGAAGAAAAGCCTCTTTCATATTTCGAAAATACTTTTTCATTTGGTCAGAAATCAAACTTGAAGTTTACTGTTAAAACAGACGTGTACAGAAAATTTCGTAGCAAACTCCAAAATCCACCTTTTGCATAACCTTTAACTTTTCTGACTGTTGGAGGATCTTCCTTGGGGCTAATTAGCTAAATAAAAATTTTTTCCCTCCTTGAATCTCCATCAAAATTGATCTTTTAAGTAAAAAACATCCTACAAAAATTTCGTAGCGAATTTCGGCCCTCAAGCCTGGAGCACGCTACGAAACTGGATCACTTTGCAGAAAAATTCAAAATTCTTTCTTTTTCTTCAAAATTTCACCGGTAGGTCTTCAAATTGATATTATGGAGGATGATAAGGCAAACTTGGTTCAAAATGCCTCTTACCCTCTTCAAAAATCATCTTTTTCACCTTTAGCAAGTTTATTTACCAATAAAATGACTCTGTATTTTCTGAACAAATAGGGTTCAGAGATGAGCTCCTATCTCCATATCCTTGATAGCTATTGCAAAACTGAAGGAGGTTTTTATAAGTCAGTTCGTTCTAAATAAAAACCTCTCTTGATTTTTTGAAAAACATCTCCAGGTGTCCGGGAACTGCATTTGAAAAACATGTATCAAACAGGAAAAAAAAACACATTTTTAAAATAGAGTCGAAAGACATCTCTGAATCTCCCAATTTGTAGCACCTTTGAGAAAAGTGAAAGAGGTTAATGTTATTTGATCTGTGCTTGACAATAACCTTTCTCAGTTTCTTAGAATACTTCTCTGTTTGCCCAAAAAATGCCCTTAAAGTTGACTGCTCAAAAAGTAAAAAAACAGAGAAATCCTCAGATTCGCTACAAAATTGTCAGGTAGTTTCTTAGCAAAATCTGTCTATTTTGCATTGTATTCGCTACGAAACTGTGAAAAACTAGACAAGTGGCTCTTTTTTAAAATTTGATGACTATGCAAGTGAACCCAAGGTGGATTATTGTGGATATGACCCCAATGAAAAGACTAATGAAGTGTCTTTGACCTATAATAAATATGATAAAGTGAATTTCTCATCAAATGAATGATCTAACCTAATGAGACAAGGTGAAGCTTATGATGACCCTATCAAAATGTTTTGAGAAATTGAGAGTGATAACAGTGGCTTCACTGGGGATGGTGTGCCCCTGTGGTACATCAAAGTACTAGTAGTTCCAGTGCCACCTCCATTGGGTTGCCCCCATCTTCAAAATGAAAACTTGCAACTTGTTCTGACCTGTAACCTCGGCACTGAAGAAACCAATAACTGCTAAAGAACTGAAAGTAGACATGTTGAAGTTTAAAACTAAAACTGAAAAAATGCTTGATCCTCCAGCTTATTTATATACAAATGATCCTACTCTACTTGCTCAGCATAAAAGCTGAATCAAGTGATCTCACACTTCCAATGAAACCAATCAAGAAGTTGAGTACTGGATGAGGACTGGCATTCCACTTCTCTAATCAAAAAACCATTCTTGAGACATGACAACTTGTTCCACCATCTGAATTTGTCTACATAACTGAAAATCATATTGAAATTCATTTCGATAGAATATTCTAGCAGAGCTGTGAAAGGATCTTTGAGTATGCACGAATAATTCTTGTTGATCAACAAGAAAATATGAGTAAATATGATCCTTTGACGGTGTTCCTTGTTCAGATTTTTCTTTATTACTCTTGTGACCATTCTCGAATAAAAAATAAAAAATTTGCTGATCATTATTTTCATTTGGGAGAATGAAAAACTTGGAGTATTCTTGGACACTTTCAAAAGGATCTGCCTCAACATGTACCACATGGATTTCTATAGGTAATTATTCATATGATTCAACAAGCATACTCATCTAATTGTTTAAAATTTGCTTTTCAAAAATTTCTTCATTTGCTGTAAGTTGATGCAAGGAATGACATGAAGAATAAATTTCTTCTTTTACCTGAGGATTATAGCAATTATCTTCCAGTATTTCCTCCTGTTGTTGGAAATTGTTCTCATATTCCTGATGATCAAAAGACTGACAAGTCTGCTGCAAATGTTCATCAAATTCAGAGGATGTAACATGATTGTCATAAATAAGCTCCTGCTAGGTTTCTTTTTCATCCAAGAGAGAGACTACCTTTTTTTCTTGGTGATGAAAGGGATTGTCATGAAGGGCCTCTAAAATTTCCTCATCCATGAACACATCATCTTCATAACAATTCTCCAAATATTCAATAAAACTCACACAATGTTGACAATAGTCTTTGACCAACAATAAGGAAGAATGACATTCTTTATACATCTCATAAAATGCAACATGGAAATCAACAAGAGAACATAATGAACCATTTGGCAGGCTTTCGTACCAAGACCATGCTTTTCCCTCTAAAGTGACCATAAACATCTTCATGAGACAATCCTCAGGGAACTAAACCTTAAGTCTGCATACATGCATATGGAATCTAACCAAGTGAAGAGTAACATTGTCTTTCTTTTCATTTTTAAATATGGGAAGATTAGTTAACCAATTGACTTTTGGCATAGGATTTGGAAAACTAGGGATGTGAGATCGATTCATCGGGGCATACCTGGCATTTATTCTTGTAAGGGAACTCATCTTGGAACTTCATCAAGCTACTGATCTTCAAGCAGTGGAGTCACCTTCCAATTGATTATTTGATGTGTGGAGTCATCAGAGCAGAAATACAGCCAATATGTGCCTAAGTGTCTTCTGCTCTCAGACCTTAGAACTGAAACTTTGTCGTTCTTCCCAGGGAAAATTTACACCTTCGATCCCTAGCAACGACGCCAAAATGTTATCACCAAATTGAGTCCTGTTGGGTTGCTTCAATGGTCAACTTGGAGTAACTATTTCAAACCAGCTTTTGACTAAAGATTAGCCTCTTCAGTCTGAGAGAGCTCTCTCAACTTATCAAAGGATTTACTCAATTAGGTCTTAAAATAGATGGCTAACTCTGTGAGTATTTTAGTGTATGTGATTGCAGGTGAAAAATGAGGAAGATTCAACTACCATTGGGCTTATGGAGTCGGTAAAAGGAAATCAATGACAAGGATTCCTACTAATGGAAGCTGAGGCTTTTTCTGTTTCAATGACAGAACAACAATAACACATGAGAATAATCAGTGACTCAATGCTAAAAGGAAGTCAGAGCATATATGATATGAATTCTGAGTAATTTAGCATCAATACTACTGGAAGCAAGATATGAAAGAGACACATAAACCCATTGAAACACATCAAGAATCTCAGGTAAAGCAAGAAAACTTATTGTCTGTCTATTACCGATATCATAAATTACAATAGTAGTCGTATCAAAGCATTCTCCCACCCTTTCTAACTCCAAAACTATCTCATTTATAGAGTGAGAACTCATACAAATGATTTTCCACCTTGGTCACCTCGAATTCCTACCTTAGAGACCTATTTCAAACTTGATTCCATCACTTGGAGACTTCCTAGGGATATTTCTGTTTTGCAGAGTTTGAATACAAAAATGACTCTTCTTTCATTAATAGTTCAACAAATCAATTTAATAACCCTTATCAACTGCAACCAACGAATTTGCTGAGTGTACTAGAGTGCTGATGTGTCATTATGCCATGTGGATGCTGAGCTGGACCTCCTCCAAGTCAAATTTTACAAATTTTTCACAAATATGGTTAGTGAAAATTTTGAAAAATAGGCTTCAAAGATGAGTGCATAATTTCCAAACACTGATGGATTTGTAGAAACTGAGAGAGGTTTTTGTAGATGGGCTTATGATGAAGAAAAAACTCTTTCATATTTCCAAAATCATTTTTCATTTGGTCAGAAATCAAACTTGAATTTGACTGCTAAAACAATCATGTACAGAAAAATTCGTAGCGCTCATTTTGTAGCAAACTCCAAAATCCACCTTTTGCATAACCTTTGACCTTTCTAACCGTTGGAGGGTCTTCCATGGGGCTAATGAGCTAAATAAAAATTTTTTCCCTCCTTGGATCTCCATCAAAATTGATCTTTTAAGTAAAAAACATCCTACAAAAATTTCGTAGCGAATTTCGGCCCTCAAGCCTGGAGCTTGCTACGAAACTGCCTCACTTTGCAGAAAAATTCAAAATTCTCTATTTTTCTTCAAAATTTCACCTTTAGGTCTTAAAATTGATATTATGAAGGATGATAAGGAAAAATTGGTTCCAAACGCCTCTTACCCTCTTCAAAAAGCATCTTTTTCACCTTTAGTAAGTTTATTTACCAATAAAATGAATTTGTTTTTTTCTGAACAAATAGGGTTTAGAGATGAGATCCTATCTCCATATCCTTGATAGATTTTACAAAACTGAAGGAGGGTTTTGTAGGTCAGTTCGTTCTGAATAAAATTCTCTCTTGCTTTTTTGAAAAACATCTCCAGGTGTCTGGGAACTACATTTGAAAAACATAATTCAAACAGGAAAAAAAAACACATTCTGAAAATAGAGCCGAAAGACATCTCTGAATCTCCCAATTTGTAGCACCTTTGAGAAAAGTGAAAGAGGTTAATGTTATTTGATCTGTGCTTGACAATAACCTCTCTCAGTTTCTTAAAATGCTTCTCTATTTGCCCAGAAACTGCCCTTGAAGTTGACTGCTCAAAAAGTCAAAAAACAGAGAAATCCTCAGGTTCGCTACGAAATTGTAAGGTAGTTTCGTAGCAAAATTTGCCTATTTTGCACTGTATTGTCTACGAAACTGTGAAAAACTAGACAAGTTGCTCTTTTTTTAAATTTGATGACTATGCAAATGAACCCAAGGTGGATTATTGTGGATATGACCCTAATGACAAGACTAATTAAGTGTCTATGACCTATAATAAACATGATTAAGTGAATTTCTCATCAATTGAATGATCTAACCTAATGAGACAAGGTGAAGCTTATGATGGCCCTATCAAAAAAATTCAAAAAATTGAGTGATAACATATATATGAAGGATCTAGTCTAAATAAATGCTCTAAGACCTTGTAAAAGAATATGTGAAAGAATAGCTTATGACAACCCTAATCTACGCTAAAAGATAAGCTTATATGATGTGTAAAGTCAACCTCCCAACAACATGTCAAGTCGACCTCACAACAAAAGGTATGGTCGACCTTAAGACAGTTAATATGTCTCTATATATACCCCATCTCTGTGGATCATTTGAACACAAGTTTTTCGGTGATCTCTGAAGTGAAGTGCGGATGTTTGAAGGGTTTCAGGACTGGTCAATATATATATATATATATATATATATATATCTGTGTGACATCTGAGTGTCATAAGGTGATGCGGCTTATTGAAGCAGAAGTGCAGATCACCCTAAAGCAGCTACATCGTTGAAGTGCGAATCTGTTCCATTGCAACAACAATGTTAAAATGCGGATCTATCCAAGTGCATGAGCATGAGATCATCTTGAAGTGCGGATCTATCCAAAGATAGTTTGAAGACTAATCTAAAGTGAAGTTGTTGGGACAGTGGTCTGCAAAGAGAAGAAGCAGTCGAAAAGTGGAAGAAAGAAGGAAAGTAAATCTCAGATTTACTTTCCTAACTACAACTTATATAGACTTCAAGCAACTAAAGATTCAACTGAAGGTTCAAAGGAAGTACTGGTGCAGAACAGTGCATCTTGGTGAAGAGAAGAAGGATCAACATTGAAGGAAATCAAAGAAGAAAGGTCAAGGTCTTCGATGCATATATAGGTCAAGAGTCTAATTCTTTGTCATGGTACTTTTCATTTGAAAATCGATAAGAAGAATTTCTCATGGGTTTCCTCTTCAAGAGGGAGAGGTTTTTCCCTGGCTCTAGGAGCCTAATTCTTGTGTTTCGTGTATTTTGATAATTGACTTGATGAAAGATTAAATAAGTTAACGAAGAAAATACATAAGTAATTCAAGTGACCTCACAAGTAATTATCAAGAAAAGAATTTGTATTAATCACTAGCCCTCGAAATTCTCAACATCTACAAGATCAAATATGCTGCAGATGGCAACATAGAAAAATTTAAAGGCAGGTTTGTGGCAAATGGGTATGCTTAGAAGGAAGGGATAGACTATGAAGAGACCTTCACCCTTGTTTGCAAAATATTTCTATTAGATCCGTGATATCCCTTATTGCGTAGATAGGATGGGAGATTCACCAGATGGACGTCAAGACTGCATTCTTGAATGGGGCGATAGAAGAAGAAGTATATATCGAACAACCAGAGGAATTTGAGACGCATGAGTAGAATACTCGTGTTTGTAGGCTTAAGAAAGCCTTGTCTGGACTTCAGCAATCTTAAGCCTTGTATGGACTTAAGCAAGCCCCTAGAGCTTGACATGGTCGAATTGATGGCTACTTGCAGAAGATGGGATTTGTCAAGAGTGACGCAGATCCTAATCTTTACTATTTGAGAGTAGGGGATGAGCCTCTGATACTGGTGTTGTACATAGATGATATATTCTTAACAGGATCATCTAAGCTCATTAAGGACTTCAAGGATAATTTATCTACAGAATTCGACATGAAGGATCTGGGGCTGATGCATTATTTTCTTGGGTTGGAAATTTGTCAGCATAAGGGTGAGATCTTCCTTGGTCAAGGGAGATATGCTACAAAAATCTTGAAGATATTTAAGATGGAAGACTGTAGACCCATGGGTACACCAATGATCAACAACTGGAATATGATTGATACTTCCAAAGATGATGAGGTTGATCCTACCTTGTATAGGCAGCTCATAGGGTTCTCGATGTATCTGATCAAAACTAGGCCAGACATCTGTTATGTTGTCAACACCCTTAGTTAGTTCATGGTGGAACCAAAGAGGGCACATTGGGCAACAACCAAACATGTTCTCAGATATCTGCAGGGAACAATCTAGATTGGATTGAGATACACCCATGGCAATGACATCAGATTGAGTGGTTTCACTGACGAAGATTGGGCAGGAAGCCCAATAGATCGGAAGAGTACTAGTGGGTACTGTTAGGATCCCGTGATTTGGCCGATTGGCGAGCCAAATGACGATGTAACATCAAACCAAGCTTTGGAGCCCAAGGACCTAGCCTTCCTGGACTCAGAGAGGGCTCTCTCTATATGTGTAAAAGATGTCGGTGTGTTTGCTTATGGTGTTCTGATATTAGGCTAGTTATGAAGTGAGTTTTTGATTTTTTGGTTTTTTAAGTTTGTGAGGGATAAAACTGATCAAATACATAAACTGGATAACAAGATGTAGATAAATTGGGCTATGGGGTCAAACAGGTCAAGGAAGCTATGAGGTGATGATGTAAGGCTGCTGTAGGGCCGATTTGATTCACGGTAGAAGGGATCTTTGGGCAAAATGGATTAAATGGACAATAAGTTTGTGAAAGACAAGGGATTTCAAGTGTAACTAGTTTATAGCAGACATAAACATGTTATAGCAAGCCATTAATCATGCTAAATGCAACTATGAGCTAATTAATACATAAAAATCAAACATTCCAGCCATGCATAGAAGTGTAAGACCTTCTAACTTCGGGAAATGGCTATCAGACTTTGGGGAAAACACATAAGACAAACTAACAACTCATAAAACTACACCGGAACGCCTAAACATAGTCTCTAAGTCATTGGGCACTTTGACAAACAAGCTTTCATAGTTTTAGGCAAAGGGCTAGATCGGGACTAGGCCTCCTTGGTTCAACAAGATGATCAAAAAATCAGTCAAAGAGAAAGTTTTATGGACAGAACTATGGACAACTTATAGGTAGGCAGGGCACACCATACATCCTACTCAACATGCATAGAACTTGTAAATAAAACTAGCAAACATTATCCTTAGGTTACTAAAGAGCAGTTAAGAATTCTTTAGCATAACAAAGGAAGAAGAAAACATCAAGCTATGAAGATTCAGGAATTTGAGGTGCCTCCATGGGCATATCTCAAAACTAATCTCTACTGATCTATAGCAGCAAGAAGCATGTATTATGGATGAAAACTAGAAGACAACAATAAAGCAAGGAAAACTATACCATTCTACCATGTCATGGAATCCATCAACAATCCTTCATCATTCCTCAAAAGCATCCAAGAGGCAGTCCAAAAATCATAACACAAGTGTATTCTTCAAAGCTCATATGACCAATGTATTAATTCTTCTCTCAAGTTCAGCCCTCCGATTTACAATGAAACCCATGGAATAAATAGGCTTGAGGAAGGAAAACCTCATGGAGCAACTAGCTATCCCATTGGCCAAGTCAAAATATCTAAACTTGTCCTTGAGGCTTTGCAAAGCCCAAGGCACAAAATATCCCATAAAATATCTAAAAACTGCTAAAAACGGAAATTATATTGACTTTACATCATTTCCCAAGTATAAAAATAGCTTAACGCACATTTGGGAAAAGCAGATTTTTGAGTTTCAAAAAATACAAAAATACTTCATATTTATGCCTGAAAAAGGTCCCCTAACTTGTTGGATGCAATAGGCAGCCTTCCCGATGTCGAAATGAGGCTCATGGTGGCTCGTCGGAAAGCTCTCTGTGTCTACTTTCCGGCGCAACTGAAACCATCTCAATCTGAGGCCTGGAATTCATCCAAAACTGTACCTGTGCGCAAAAACCAGGAAATAGCAGACTGCTGATATGGCGGGCAGAATGTGCAAAAAGAGGGCGTTTTTCGCCAATTTGAGGGGGCGAATGATCTCCAAATGCCCTGAAAATCGCTGGAGACCTGCTCATAGAATTATGGCATTCATCGGTATCATCCTCCTCCCTTGACAACTCCTCAAACTGAAATGGTGAAATTATGAGTTTTCGACCAAAAACCCAAAAAATGCCAAAAAACAAAAAGTTGCCGAAAAAGGCCCAAAATTGGCATGCATGACCCTCAAGGGTCCATAGCAACATGCTCCGAAGCTGAGGCCAAAATATCAAGGGCTGATATGCTTTTCCCTTCTTTCCGTGCTAGGCGCTTCCCCTTTACCTTCTTCAATTTCTCTTGTGATGCCTTTAGTTTGCGCCGGGCAAACTGATTCAGCTTTTGGAAGTGGTGTGTCCTCTTCCTCTGCAGCTCTAAATCTCTATTCGCCCTTTCAAGCTTCATTTCCAAATGCTTGTTAGCTCTTTCAAGCCAAGCCTCTTTGTTTTCTTCAATTTCCTGCTCAAGGAGTGCAGTGAGAGGAAAGGCTTGGAGCTGGGCTTGCTCTTCTGCTCTCTGCTTTTCTAAGGCTCTTTTGAGCCCGATGGTCCTAGGCCTCTTCCGCCTAGGCTGGTCTTCTTCCTCTTCATCATCAAACTCTCCAATGAGCTCTTCAATTCTTGCTTGTGCTTTTGCTGCCTCTTTCTTATACTTAATCACCCGTGCCTCATGAACAGCTGTGTGCACATTCATTTGTTTGTTTTCAATCTCCAAAAAGTGGTTGAAATTCCTTGCCCTTTGAAGATCTTGCTCTAATGCCTCAATTTTCCCTTCCTTATGGATTAAGAGATTTTCAAGAAGGCGGGCCTCATTGTCACTATCATCGCTTTGGATAGGGATAATAGCTAATTCACCTCCATGCTTTGTACTTTCTCCCACTTTACTTTTGCCTTTGAAAGCCAATCTGGCGCTTTTCCTCCTTGGCATGCTAGAAGGTGTCTTTTTGGGCAATTTCCTCTTGCTAGGAACAATCTTTGTCACTGTTAGGGTGGCAGCTTTAGTCTCTCTTTTCCTTGCTGTGTTGAGCTTTGTTATTTTGAGAGGAGGAGTAACAACTGATTTTCCTTTGACATCCTTTTGAACTTGCTGCCCTTCTTGAGGCTGATGGATATCTTCTTCTGGCTGTTCACTTGGCTGCCCCTGTTCGCCAACATTAGCTTGTTGTTCTTCATCAAGGCTTTGTTCAATTTGTGGCTCAAGAGGTGTCTCAACTTCCTGCCCAACTTGCTGTTCTTTATCATGGACCTGCTGTCCTTCATCATCTGTCTGCTGTTGTCCCTCATCATGGACCTGCTGTCCTTCATCCTCTATATGTTGTTGTCCCTCATCTCTTTCTTCTTGCTGCTGTTCACTGCCCTCTCCTTCCTCCTGTTGACTTGGTTGTCCAGTAGTCATTCTGAGCCTCCTAGGAGTAGGCCTACTAGACAAAGGTACTGGGCGATGGACAGGATGAGTAGGAGAAATATGGGCAGGAGGAACAGTGGCAAAATCTGGATGGTTGATGAATAAATCCCATAAAACCTCTTTCTTCTCTAGCTGGTATAGGAAGATAATCTTGATCAAAGAATGATGAAAAAGAGAAGGGATTTGCTGAGGTGGGGCCTTCTTTTGGACAGTGGATGCCATTTTCTCTATGCTTTTGAACAAAAAGTGAGGGAGGTTTAGTTGCCTGCTTCTAGTAAAGTGTATCAATAAACGGACATGATAGGCATAAATTCGATCAAACCTCCCTTCACAAGTGAAATATTTCATTATGGCTTTCATAAGCGGAGCATAACTGTCAAGGGGATATGAAAAAGGGAAAATAGCAGTGACAGCCTCTCTATGTTCAGGCTTGATGAAAGGTTTGTAATCCTCTAAATCAAGATGAGCTTGCTTAAACCATTTTTCGCCATGATACGGGATCTTGGTGGCCTTGGACACATACCTTGGAGAAATTTTGAAATCAAGATCCGCCACTTGGAAGTGTTTTTCTTTGAATCTCAGGGCGCACAAGTGTGTTAATGGCGAAAAACTCTTGACTTCTTCTATCTTCTGGCAAAAATCAAGGCAGCCTACTTCATGGAAGTTGAAAAGTACAGATGAATGAGCATTAATCTCTTCTGTAGAGATGGGCTCATATCTTTTATGTGGACCGCTCCTGTGGTCTTGCCTTGGAGGCAATTTGACCTGAAATGCTTTGGAAAAGGCAAATTGCCCTCACTGTGTGAAAAAATGCCCTGCTGGAAACAAACTGTGTCACTATACTGCTTGGACAGATAGACAATGGGATTTTGATGTATTGCAACAAGTTTTTTGTAACACACAACTTCTGCTCTCCTTAAAACCAGCCTTCTACCTTTGAATGTACCTCAGCCAGGCAAAATTTTCAATAGGGTACCATATAGCAAAGAGGAGACAGGCTTCTGTGTAAATTTCCTGTGCACAGTATTGAAAAATCACTTTTCCTTGTGGATTTGTTAGAGGCCAATCAACACACCTGTATTTGGTCTCCAAGACAAATATTAATCATAAAAACCGTGCTCTTCAGAAATGGTCTTCCACCTTGAAAATACCACAGTCAACAACTCTTCAAAATGGTATAATATAGTGAAAAGAAGGGCACACTGCTAGAAGGAGTTTGCTGTGAGAAAGTGCTAAAATCACCCTGTTCCTGAAACTTTAGATGTCAACCAATACACCTTACTCCTTGCTTAAGGAGACTTTCAGTCATTAACAACTCTGCCCTGTATAAGTGTGCCAACTTTCAACAAATTTTGTATATATGAAATCAACCCTTAGTGTTATTAAACAGTCACTGACCTAATCCTGAGCCAAGATGACAGATCTTCAAAAGACTACAAAGTTTTTTGGTAGAAGCTATATGAGTTTTCTTTTTCAAAACAAATTTGTCAAAAACCCCTTATGAATGTAACCCTCTGGTTATGTTATAAAAACCTCTGCTTGGATGGATAGCAACCTGTCAAATAAGTTTTAAACAACACAAGGCAGTCAACCAACAACACAGTGAATACTGTCCCTTTGTGAAGGGCGCGAGGAGCCTTCCCCTGTAGCCTCAACCTGTGAACTTCTGCTTGACCAAGAACCCCTACTCCCACTAAATTTCACTGTTCTCTATGCATGTCACTTCATTTAAGCAAAAACATGCTCAGTAAGTCAACCCTGGTGTGAGCATATAGGCAAATTCGCAGATTATGGAACAATGGTGACAGTCTTTGAAACAAGCTTTATAGTTTTAATAAGGGCTGTAGCAGCTTATTTCTTCCCATAATCTAAGCTCCTGTTAAACATGTAAATCCTGTTTCTTTATAACAAATTCTCTTTTGCCTTTTAGAGGCTTCCTTTGAAGTAGCAGTCAAGATTTTGTAACCAACAAACTCCCCTTAATCAAAACACAGTTCTTTATAGGAAAAACCTCTGCCTTTCGATTGTTTTGAAGATGAAACAAGTTGCTATTAATCTCAAAACCAACCCTTTCCTGTAGGTGTTTTTGAATGACACAGCCAGCCTTTTATCACATTTCAATACTTCAGATCACCGTGTAGAAAGCATTGTTTTTTAGCTATAGTGACAGGGTTAGAAGGTTTTGAAAGCTTTGATACGAAACACCTGTAGTAGTTCAGCACACTGATTTCCTTATAGGTACTTCCAGTAGTGAATTTATCCTATAAACATAACTTCAAACTAGGGCCACAGTTTGAGTTTAAATTCTAATGTTACTTGGCAAATCTTTTGACAACGAGGGAGAAAACGTATGGAAATACCTCAAGATTTGATGAACAACCGTTGGGGAGGGCTGGGGTGGCACCGGAGGTCTTCAGAGTATGCGCGACACTCTTTTAGGATAGAACGTCGCGCAAAAAACGCCACCCGGGTGACCTGTCGGGTCGGGCTGTCGGGCGGTCGGGCACCCTGTACAGGCGCGTCGCGCAACTGTACAGGCGCGTCGCGCCAACACGGGCTGCCTTTGTAAAGTTTCCTCCAGGCGCGTCGCGCGGGTTTCCAGGCGCGTTGCTCGGCTTTTAACAGTGCAAAACTCTGCAAATCGACCCGAATTGTCTTTCTTTGATGCTAGGGAGGCAGGGAGCTCTGTTTTGAATTTTGAAAATGAAACTCTCACTCTCATACTTCAACCTTATGTCATTTCAAATATTTTCAACGGTCACCTTAGTCTTTGAATGTAAAGTGAAGATCATGTTTGGCTTTTGCAAGGCGTTTTAAAAACCCTTTGATTCTTTTAATAACCTCGGTGTATTCCATATCTGAATACTGAGTTGTTTCTGAAGGACATGGCTTGTTTCGTCAACTTGTTTTGACATCCTTTGGTCTTTGACAACTTCTCCAATCTTTAACTACAACAGGTGCCAAGTTTACTGACATAACTTGGATTTGGTTATGGTTTCTTGATTTCAAGAAGGCGCCCCTTTTTCCCAAAATAATTCCCTGCCTGTAGGTACATTATCTATGATATATCTGTCCTTTTTAGAATAATGAGAAAGCTTTTCAGATTTGTTCTAAACTCGCTAACCGACAATCATCAAACCACTTTATTCACCTATAACCTGTATACTTTTTCACAATGTCCACTTTGTGGTCATAATCTTGAATAGCCTCCCACTGCTTTCAGTATGTATATCCTGAAAGGATAAACTGGTGAAGCAGGAACAACAGGGTTCTTTGAAACATAGTTATCATTTGACTTTGACCAGGGTATTTGACCTTTTGTAATGGAACCATTCCAAAGGTCAACTTTGTCCACTGTTTTACCTTTTCTCTTTTGCAGGTGACACATTGTAGATGATTTCTTTTCATGCTTGCCAAATTCTTCAAAACCAGATGATGACTTGTGATAAAATGTCCTGACTGTTCCTTGCTTTGAAGAAATGCCTCCTCCTTTTAAGCTCGGTTTGACAGAATCCTGTAGATGTCTTTTGGTTGGGCATGTGACAGTGAGGTGACTGTGTGGCCTCTTCCCTTAAGGAAACTGCCCCCTTTTTTGGTGTCAATGGCATACATATTCATATTGTTTCTTGTTCATCATGATGTATTTCTTGAAAGACACTTTCATATGAATAGGAAGAGCAATATTTTTGAATTAGAAACATTATCTTTGACCTGTGTAATGACTTCTATTTTCCTTCTTTGTATCCTTCCACTGCACTTTAGACCAATCAGTCTTCAACAATATCCAATGCTTTGGCCATCCGCTCATAAATGGAGGAGGCTCTTCATCAGGTAAAGTATCTGAAGGTTGTTTGACAAATCTGTTTGACACAGCTTTTCCCTGGATGTGATGGAAAGTAAACCACTTGAAAAACATCAATACTAGCATCTCTACTTGCAATCATCACTGTGGTTCAGAAAAACCCTAGCCAAAGTGACACTGCCTCCCTGCACTGCTCTGAGGGTGACTGAAATATCATCATTTGCTTTGGTCATCTCATGACAAATTACTTGAAAGATAGTCTCTGTGACTATGGAGGTCAGTGCCTTTTGAAAAACAAAGAACTTTCTTTCTGCCTGTGTAATGGCATGTTTTGTCAGCACCTCTTCAATTTGATCTTGTGGACAAGCAGGCTGCTTATGATTGGAATTTTTACTAATGACATGCCTTTCTAAAGTTCAATAATTCACATGCTTTTGAAAGTTTCAAATGACCTCTTTTATCAAACCAGACTCTTTTTCCTTTGAGCTAGCATATTTCAAACTCTATCCCTGTTATGATCATCACTCACATTCATAAAACCTGGAGATATTGTTTCATTGTTTTAGTAAAGGCAAACCTGGACTTTTGCAACCTTCTGAGTCAATGCTGGCCCGCGCCCTCTGCTTGTGGATGAAGGAGGCGCCCTAACCCTCTGCTTGTAAATGAAGGAGGTTCTGGGCCTTGACAATTTACCAGTTTGCTGAGATAGTGGTGTCCCTTTCTTATTGTGATTTTTCATGCTGGAAAGAGCTGCAAGGTCTTGATGAGTGGCTCTCTATTTTGCAGATATATCTCAGGCTCATGTTACATTTAGAAGCAGCTGTTCTTCTAACTGTAAATTCAAGCATTTCCTCCTGAGATGAAGTTATATTTCCTGCCTTTGTAAAATCCATAAAAAACTGGGAAACACCTAATGGTCAGCTTAAGACTGTGGTTTGTATAGTGCTGAGACCTAGGGGTATAAGTGGCGCGACTTAGAGCTGTTTGTTAATTTCATTTGCAGAGTGGGAGGTCAGTCATGATTGGTTTGTAGCAGATGGAGGATTTTTGGCCTTTTGATGGTTGCCAAGGGTAAAATGCCTTAAAGCGCCACTTCCTAACATAGGGGAGACTTTTGAAATAGACTTGGATTTTTCCTTTTGGAGCTGATGGGCAGACCAGTAGGGCTGAAGCTAGATAGGATAGTGATAATGATTTTTGACTTTGACATGGGCGGACTGAAAAGTAGGAAGGCGAAAAAAAGTTTTATGAGGGTTTTCTAGATGACAGATTGACATATGGAATTCAGCTTCTAGAAAACTCAGCTATGGATCTAGTCATCACCAACAAGTAAAAAATACTGATGACTAACAGTGGCTCCATTTGGGGAGGGCAACTACTTGTCAGGAGGTGTCCAGAATTCAGCTCTTTGGCTTATGAAGACCAGTGCCTTATCCATTGGCGCAAAATTTACCCTTCTTTTGATGTTATTTCTGAAAAGTGACAGCATGGTTAACATTAATGATACTTCTACCTACCCCGCTATCTTTCCTAACATTTTTTCTTCACTTTGGCACATTTGAACTAGCAGCCTTTTGACAATGCATATTTTTTCTTTTTGCAAAATGAACCTATCTATTTCTATTCTTATATCTGCCGGGAGTTCAGATTAAGCTGATGAACTCCTTCATTACTCTACCTATGCTAGATCAACTGTCAAGATTAAGCAGTTTGACAAGATTTCATTCTCTAATCTACAACATGAAATTTAAAATGATCAAATCAGGATTAGGCAGTCTGATTTGTCATGCATTTGCGGCATAAAAGACAAGCTGCACACAAATGTTATTTTGCAACAAAAGGAAAACTAGACAAGCGGGGCTAAGATGTACAATGTATTTTTCATCCCTCGCTTCTCTCATTGGTTCTGTTTTAGGCATGTGGAACCAGAATCTCTCCCTAATCTAAGCTCTGTGATAAGTCAATCTTACACAATGTTGACTATCTTTGCACTCACTAACTTATCAGAAAATAAATTTAAACATGCTCAGCTATGATTAGGCTAGATAGCTGAACAAGACATTGAAGTACTAGTAGCGGCATTTAGACTTGCGCGCTTTCCGAAGGACTATTTTTTGGAACATGGGGCCTGACCACTGCTTTTTAGAAACTGCCCTCTTTTTCTACTTTTCACTGTTTTTTGTCTTTTCTTCTTTTTCACTTCTTCTTCAAACAAACTACAAATGAAAAGGTGCTCACAGGCTAAGCTTATTTTCTATTGTTGTCTTTCTATCCTAATCTAATCTGTACACAACATATATTTGGTGAACTCTTCTTTCCAATGCAACCAGTCAAGTAGATGATCACATGGGGCTAATTTTTGTTGGAGATTTGGATTGTTGGTGGGGCACACTTTTGTAGAGTTTTTGTTGTAGATTTCTCACCATTTCAGGAGTTGCGTGGGCCTACACAGAGCCTATTTCTAGGCTACACATGGGAGTTGGTTGGATGCATATTTGGGGTTTAAAGGAGCCAAGATTTGTGGCGGCATCCAAAGGAAGTCTTTGCTAGAATTTATCATCATTTTGCAGGGGTTGAGAGGGGATATTTCTAGGTGGGTCGAATTACCCAACATATGGAGGAGCACGTGGAAATTGGGGCAAATGTGGAATGTTGGAATTAAGCCCAACCCTTTTTGGGTCTTTTTAGGTTTGTTGAGGAGAGGCCAAGATTAGTTTGGTAGAATTTTTTGAGCATGTAATATTCCGAATAGGAAATAAACAACAATATAAAGCAAGATAAACAAAAACTATAGCAAATAGAGAGACATCATGAAAAGCACTGCAAACATGGAGAAAAAATGAGCCATTTTATTATAAATCTGAAAGAGGGAATGGGTACAAAAGGTGATCAGAATGATGGCACCTTGGCTTGCTCAAGACAAGCTTAAATCACTCTCAAAACCCTGTTATGAATGGTTGCCTTCTCTCTCGACTACGTAACTCCCTGAGCTGCTGCTACTGCTGGAAACCACTGCCTCTGAATCGAATAGAGCTACTCTTTGGGGCTGTTCCCTTGCTCAGAAAATTATGAAACTTTGGGTATGGACTCTCCTCCAAAAACCCAAAAAAACCTAGGAAGGGATTTCGGAAAGGCTGACCCCGAAATTTGACCCCCTTGGGAAAACTACGTACTCCTGCTGAGTACGCTGGCCACTGAGGAATGACTAGAAATGCGGGCCACAAACTGCTCCAAAATATCACTAGTGAAGGGCTGGTCCCCTCACACCTCTCCCGAAATGAAGCTACTGAATATCCCTCTCTCCCGGAGCTGCCCTCCTCAAAGACTGCGTAACTCCTGTGAGAGACTGCACTGCCTCATGACTGTGTAACTCCTAGATGGCTGATGTTGCGTTCTCTGCTCTGAAAAATCAAGGTAAAGCTCCTCACCTGAGTGAGCACTCGAAATCCCCCGAGGCTGAGGTTGGGATCTTTGATCGGAGACACCCGTGTGCTGAACAACACTTGCAGACTTAGCTTAACAACGTAAGTGTGCTCAACATATGTTAGACAAAAATTTTGAAGATGCATAATAGAATGAATGAGTAGATAGCCTCTCTCTCCTTTTATCCTTTAGACACTAGCTCTCCATTGGGCCCCACTAAATTGCGTTGGCTCCTCATGCCACATTGCCCTACCTACACTGCGCTACCCTGGCCCACGTTGCCACTGCGCTACTTGGCCCATGCTGCCTCTGCGTTGTCCCTCTCCCTGCACTATCACTTGGCTCCCCTGGGCCCCATGTTGAAATCAGAATAATGTTAAGTGACTTTGGGGAGTTTATTTATCCTAAGATGGGTTATGGGTCCGATCATCCTTTTATTTTATGATTAAACATTAGAAAGACGAAATCTGAGCAAAAATTAATATTTCCAATTAGTTGTTGCTAATTGGGAATATTACAGTCCTTCCCACCAAAATGTTGCTTGTCCTCAAGAAACTGCAAAGATGGGTGCTGCAAATTCTTCTCACTCTCCTAAGTGACATCCTCATCCAACAAATTTATCCATCTCACCAGATACTCCTTAACCGTCCCGCTCCATAAGTGTCTCTCCCGGGTGTTTGAGATGGCTTCTGGTTGTAACACTAAATGACCCTCATCATCTGTAGGTGGGAGCTCCTCTGTTGTAGTCACATGCTACCCCAATGCCTTTTTCAGGCATGATACATGGAAGATGTTATGTATCCTGCTACCTTCTGGCAACTCTAATTCATAAGAAACATCCCCTATCCGGCGGATCACTCTGTAAGGTCCATAGAAGCGGGGCTTGAGCTTCTCGACCCCTTTATGCTTCAGCGTAGACTGCCGGTAAGGCTGAAGTCAGAGGTAGACCAAGTCACCTACTTGAAATTGTCTCTCTACCTGCCCTCTATCGGCATATAACTTCTGTTGATTCTGCATTGTGGCTAAATTTTCCTTGAGAGCCCGGAGTATGTCTTGGCTCTCTTGGATCCAATCCTTGGCCCTAGTGCCCTTGCTAGCTCCAAACATAACATTTGCAAAATTCAGAGCATGATATCCATACAAAGCATAGAATGGAGACATACCGATAGACATGTGGAAAGTGGTGTTGTAGCAGTATTCTCCAAAATGTAGCCAACACAACCATGCCTTCTGCTGCCCCATGACATAATTCCGCAAGTAGCCTTCCAGCCACTTGTTCATTATCTCTGTCTGCTTGTCCATCTGAGGGTGATAGCTGGTACTAGGAGCTAACTTTGTCCCCACCAAACGAAAGAGCTCTTGCCAAAAACTGCCCATGAAACGGTCGTCCCTGGCACTGAATATGGTCTTTGGAAGACCATGCAATCTAAAAACATCATGGAAAAACAACTCTGCCACCTATGTAGCTGTGTACCATGCTGATATGGCGAAGAAGTGAGCATACTTTGTTATTCAATCAATGACTACAATGATGCAGTCCTTTCCCTGCGTCGCGGGCAACCCAGTAATGAAATCCATAGAAATGATTTCCCACTTTCCTTCTGGAATGGGAAGTGACTGCAGTAATTCGGTTGGTTGGCTCATCTCCCCCTTGGTCCTCTGACACACCTCAGACTCCCTGACATGCCAGAGTAAGTCCTCCTTGAGGCCTCTCCAAGAGAACCTCTCCCTAATAGCCTTGTAAGTCTTCGTGAATCCCTGATGGCCTGATAATGGTGAATCATGGGATGCATGCTATATCTTCTCCTTGAGCTGAGAATCCCCAGTCAAGAAGATCCTATCTCTGAAATAGATGACCTCTTCCATCACCCTGTATCTTTCATCTATAACCTGACCATATAGCAACTCACAAGCAAAGTGGTCCTTGGAGTACTCCACCAATAGATGAGCCCTCCAGTCTATATCTATGCTCATCAAGGACAATGCTGCTGGTCTGTGTGATAGAGCATCCACCACTACATTGTTCTTCCCTTTGACATACTCAATGTCAAAGTCGTAAGCCTGGATCTTACTGACCCACTTATGTTGCCTCTCTTGCAACTGTTTCTGCTTAAGGAAAAATCGGAGGCTGTTATGATCAGTCCTCACCCAAAACCTATTGCCCACCAAATACTAATGGAACTTGGCCACTGCATGCATAATGGCCAGCATCTCCTTTTCGTATATTAGATACAACCTCTCATGTGGCAGTAGCTTCCTGCTCTCGAAAGCTATTGGGTGGCCTCCCTGTATAAAAAATGCGCCTACCCCCTCCCCTAAAGCATCACACTCCAAAATGAAGGGTTGTGTGAAATCCGGTAAAGCCAACACCGGGCAGTTATTCATCATCTCTTTGAGCTTGTCAAAAGCCCTCTACGCAGTATCAGTCCAATTGAATGCCCCCTTCTTGGTGAGATCTGTGAGGGGTGTAACAATATGGGAAAAAGGGGTGTAACAAGATGGGAAAATCCCTTGACAAACTTCCGGTAGTAGGTGCAGATGCCTACAAATACTCAGAGTTCTGTCATGTTCTTCAGCTCCGACCATTCCCTGATGTCCCGGATCTTCTCCTCATGGACTCTCACTCTGTCCATACCAATGATATGCTCCAAATAGAGAATCTTCGTCAATCCGAACTCGCACTTGGAGAGCTTAGCATAGAAATGTTGCTCCTCCAAAGTACATAGTACAACCTCAATGTGCTACAAGTGCTCCTCCTAAGTGCGGTTGTATATAAGGATGCCATCAAAGAACACCAACACGAACTTCCTCAATTAACCATAGAAGACGTGGTTCATGCAGGATTGGAAAGAGGCTGGTGCGTTAATTAGCCTGAAGGGCATCACCACAAACTAAAAATGGCCATAATGGCACCTAAAAGCAGTCTTGGGGACGTCTTGGTCCCTCACCCGGATCTAATGGTATCCCGACCTCAGATCGATCTTGGAGAAGAATTTCGATCCCCTTAGCTCATCCATCAGCTCATCGATCCTAGGAATGGGGTATCGGTTCTTCATCGTCTTTTTTATTAAGGGCCCTGTGTTCGATGCACATTCTCACTGTGCCATCCTTCTTCTTCACTTGTACAACAGAAGAAGCAAATGGGCTAGTACTAGGTCGGATGTGTCCCAGTGCTAAGAGCTCATGGATATCTCTCTCAATCTCGTTCCTGTAGGCCTTGGGGTGCCTACAGGGTGTGGTGATCACTGCCTGGATCCCTTGCTCCAACTCAATGGTATGCTCAAATGCTCGGTCCGGTGGCTGCCCTGGTGGTATGTCCCCAAAAACTGTGGAGGACCTGTCCAATATCGATTGCACATCTAGGTGAACTTCCTGCCCTGTGGCCCCTGCCTGGGTGAACTCCCACTCTATGTCTCCCTTCGAAATTCTGCCTCCATCCGATGTGCTGAAACTATCTATGGGGGATATTTGTGCATGCCTATGATCATCACATGCTTTCTACTCTTCTTATCCGTCCACTCCATCTCTAGTGTCTCCTAGTCTCTGGTGACCTTACCCAACGTAATCAACCACTGTATTCTCAATACCACATTGGTATCTGGGATGTCAACCACAAAGAAGTAGTCTGTCATAGTGTAGGACCCCATGGTCATTTCTAATGCCGAAACATATCTCGCACACTGGATCGTTCTGGCACCCAGTACCAGTACTGAGAAACCATCAAAATTCTTCGTCGGTATGCCCCTCCTCTCTACCAGCTGGGCATCAATAAAGTTGTGAGTGGCCCCACTATCTATTAGAACTGAGACACGTTGTCCCTATACTGTGCCTCAGACACACAGTGTTAGATACTTCGGAACTCCTCGTAGAGATGCAAGGACTCCTCCTGTGGGTGCAAATGCCACCCCTCCTACTCCTGGTGGAGGAGGTGGTGGATGATCCCCTCTCTGCAGTGTTGAGATTTTGTGTATTTGGGGTAGCATCAGTTGTGCTCTAGGTCCCAAATTTTGAGGAAGGACTAGAGTTCACATGATCTACAAAACCCAGAAATGGATTTGGGAAATTTCATCTGGTTTAGGAGATATTAAATTAATTAATTATTTTAATGTATTTCTAAGTTAAAACTTAGAAAAATAAAATAATTAAAGTGAATTTAATTAAACATGTGATGAAATTGTCTTAAGTCACCCGGATCAAGCTTTCTTTTATTCTTAGCTATTGATTAAAGATTTAATCTTGGCCATTGATTTGTCAACGAGAAAAGTATAAAGGAAAGGCTTGGGGTCATTTGTAAGACACACAGAGGCAGAGCACTGAAGCTAAGCTGATATTCTAGGGCGGTGTTGCTAAGAATTCTCAAGTGTTTCAGTTGCAGAGACAGGAATTTAGACCAAGGGGATGATCTGATCCCGAGGTCTAGAATACACAAGAAGAAGAGAAGAGATTAGGAAAGACAACATAAAGGAAGGCATCAACAACAACAGTAGCAGCAGATGGCAGCAGCAACAAGGACAACGTGATTTTATGGAAACCCTTCACGGGTTACACAAAGACCCTTAGGGGCAGCGTAGTGACTGTGTCACCCAATCTGGGGTAACACAACCCCTTCCAGTGACAGCGCTGAGCATTTGGAGGCCTTCAGAGGCTGACATAGTGTCCTTTAGGGGTAGATATGGGGTTTCTAGGCCTAGATCTGGCTAAGTTCTGTAAATCCCGTTTGAGGGTGTGGATCAGTCAGTATTTTTGGTCTTAGATCAACCATGTGTTGTAGATCTAGAGTTTTCTCTGTAGGGTTTTCCAGATTTGGAACCTAGAGTTGTGTATTCAGAAATATTCTTAATAATAGAGCCCTCCAGCAGCCAAAGACCGGTTTTCCCACATTGGGTTTTTCCGGGGACAGTTTGTCCATAAATAACTGTCACTTTGTCTATGTGTGCATGTGCTTATTCTAGATTTGAATTGGTAGAGATATGTTATGTGTTTTGCTTTGATATTAACTTGAATTTATTTAGTTTATAACTTGTATAAGTAGGAGAAGCTTAACTGGATTAACATAAATAATTTCTGCATAAGAATTAAGATTCAGAAATTTCTACATGGTATCAGAGCAATTGCAGATCTAGAAGGGTCACTAGTTGAAGTATCTGAAGGATCTAGCTATAGATAGCAGTTGGAAAGGCAACAATAAAGAAGATCTAAAGGGACAACACAGTTTTCAGGAGGAGATTCATGCAGAGGGAAGGGTGACACTGTCCATCGCTGTGTCCTAGTAAGCCCAAACAATTACTACGCAGAGGCAGCTCAGAAAGGGTTTGAAAACGGCCAATATGATTTAGATCTGAATCTGTCAAATCCAGAAAAGTTGCAGAAAATTTAGAAGAGCTAGTGGGGTTAAACTTTTGAAGTTTTCAGATTTTTAACCTTAGCACAAGTGACAAAGTTTGGGAAGATATCAGCTTCTCAGAGAGTTTCTTGCCAAAGGAAACTTGTAGTTTGGTCAGAGGATCAAAGAAGAAGCTAAATCATAGTTGATTTGGTATATTTCCAAGGAGGGAAATCAAGTGTCAGAGGGTGTAGAGGGTGCCCAGTTCGTAAAGGACCCTATATCCAAGATCTCTAGCGTAGCTAAAAGGAGCTCCAACACATTCTGAGTAGATGGCTCCTCATGGACTGCGTGATTAGGATAGACTAGAGGGCCTCTCAAAATTTTCGGTGTGGAAAGCTAGGTTCCTGATTTTCCTTGAGGCATACAATCTAAGAGACCATGCAGAGCAGACCCTAGCCACACCGACAGATGCGGATCTCCTATGGAAGCATAGAGAAGCTGTTGGGCATGTCAAGCCGCTGATAATGGATAGTATCAAGGACCATATTGTACCACACATAACTGCGAAGAAGACAAATAATAAGATGTGGAAGGCCTTGACTTCCCTGTATGAGGGAAAATCAGTCCAAAGAAAGATTTTGTTGGAAGCCCAAATGAGGTCATTCATGATGACCAAGGGAGAAGACATCGAGCATTTCCTCTTCATATTGCAGTCAATCAGGAATCGGCTGGCTACAATGGGTGAAACCGTAGATGATGCAGTGATAGTCAGGACTGCCCTCAATGTAATCACGAATGAGTGGAAAACCTTTGTCCAAAGTATCTTGGGTAGAGCAGACCTCCCAGATTGGGACAGCTTGTGGTAGATCCTGCGGAAAGAAGAACTACGAAGGTTCATTAAGACGCAACACAGCCCTGCGTTGAGCAAAATAAAGAAGGAAGAGGAGGAAGATGCAGCCTTGGCATCAAAGAAGTAGTCGAAGAAGAAGAAGGATATTTTTAAAATCAAGTGCTTCCAGTGTGGCGAAATGGGACATTTTGCCAGCCATTGTCCAGAAAAAAAGAAGGACAAGGAAGAATCTTCTTCCAAAGCAGCGATGGCAGATGATGGGTCCGGAGATTATGTGGCCATGAGTGCTCATGAAACACAGAGATGGGGTGACATGGACATGTAGAAGAGCTACATGGAAGAGAGGTGGGATCCTTGAGCAGCTCATCTCTTGGATCAACAAGCGAGCTATAGCGGCCTTAAGACAGTAGCGGGACAAGTGGAGCATTGGGTGCATAGATCACAGATGAGGCATAAGCATAGGCAGATCTGGAGGCTGGAAGGAGCAACATAGAGCATAGCAGCATCATCATAGAAGTAGTAGCAGCGCAGAGGCTGATGTGACTTTAGCAGTGCAGAGAGCTTTAGAGGGACAACTCAGTGCAGCAGCAACGTGATAGATTTCAGCACAAGGAGCTAATGTGACTTCAGTAGTGCAGAGGGAGTCTAATTACGCAGGTAGAGTTGTAGCTGTGCATCGTTCTTTAGATGCCAGCACATATCTATAGCCTATGGAGCTTCAGTGATGAGGATGCAGCCCATCAAACTTGTCTGTCAAAGATTGGGCAAAATTTTCAGTTGTTTCTCTCAACAACTGAAGTTGCAGTGCAACAGGTCAGCAGTGGCAGTGCTATGAGCAGCACAGATGCAACATATTGAGAGGGAGCTGCAGTATAGTGGTTGCAGTGGCAGTGGTAGAGTCATGGGCAGTAGTGCAGAGTTGAGTGGTAGGAAGCAGCACAGAACCAGTGCCAAAAATCATGTAATGCATAAGTGTGATGTATTGCTAGAGCACACCCTTGATGCTAAGAGGGAGTGTTGAGATTTTGTGTATTTGGGGTAGCATCATTTGTGCTCTAGGTCCCAAATTTTGAGGAAGGACTAGAGTTCACCTGATCTACAAGACCCAAAAATGGATTTAGGAAATCTCATCTGGTTTAGGAGATATTAAATTAATTAATTATTTTAATGTATTTCCTAAGTTAAAACTTAGGAAAATAAAATAATTAAAGTGAATTTAATTAAACATGTGATGAAATTGTCTTAAGTCACACGGATCAAGCTTTCTTTTAATATTAGCCATTGATTAAAGATCTAATCTTGGTCGTTGATTTGTCAACGAGAAAAGTATAAAGGAAAGGTTTGGGGTCATTTGTAAAACACACAGAGGCAGAGCACTGAAGCTAAGATTCTAGGGGTGGGGTTGCCATATGAATTCTTAAGTGATTCAATGCAGGTGAGAGGGAAGAGAGGGAAACTTAAACCAAGGGATGATTTGATCCTGGTGGTTTAGAATACACATGAAACCAGTAGAAGAGATCAGAAAGAAATCCCAATGCAGGGAAGGCAAGAGACAGTAGTGTAGCAAAAGAATATCAAAGAAATAAGGACAACGGATTTTCAGAACCCTTCGTGGTTACCCAAAAACCCTTAGGGGCAAAAAGATAGGTGACCGCGCCACCCGGGGCCTGGGGTAACACAACCCTTCCCAACAAGGACATCGTTGAGCATTTGGAGGCCTTCAGAGGTTGACACAAAGTGTAGAAACTTTAGGGCAGCATCGTTGGTTTCTAGGCCTAGATCCGTCGAGTTCCTTTAAATCCTGCTTGAGGGTGTGGATCAAGATTTTTGGTGTTAGATCAGCCAAAGCCGGCAGATCTAGAGTTTTCTCAATAGGGTTTTCCAGATCTGGAACCCAGAGTTATGTATTCAGAAATATTCTTAATAATAGATCCCTCCAGTAGCCAAATACCAGTTTTCCCACATTGGGTTTTTCCGGGGACAGTCTGTCCAAAAATAACTGTCACTTTTTCTATGTGTGCATGTGCTTATTCTAGATTTGAATTGGTAGAGATCTGTTATGTGTTTTGATTTGATGTTAACTTGAATTTATTCAGTTGATAACTTGTATAAGTAGGAGAAGCTTAATCGGATTAACAGAAATAATTTTTGCATAAGAATTAAGATTTAGAAATTTCTACATGCAAATGCTGGCATGTCCCTCTATCTCCTCATAAGCATCTTCTTCCCTCTCATTGTCAAAGAAAACCTCGATGTAATGTGCCTTCCCTACGGCACATCGATGACTCAGTGCCCATGGCTCCTGGCATGTGAAGCGTAGCTTCCTCCATCTCAAGTCTCTTCGGGTATCATCGTCCAAAGGCCCTTGGCCTTGGTTCCCCTTCAGCGGTGGAACTCTCGTGTCCTTCCCCTTTGGATGAAATGTCGATCTCTAGGGGAAAGGAGCTCTAGTCCGGGGTAGGGCATCAAGAATCATGCAAGTCTCTCGTCTTCCCCCCTACCGCATCCTCGAAGTGTAGCATGCTCCGGTGGACTTGACTAACCCACACAGAGGTTCTGCCAACCCATCAATGAACATGTAAATCCTCCTGGCTGCGGACAAGTCTGCCACCATCACTGAAAGTCTCAAGAATTCGAAAATGTAAGTTTCCAAGTTCCCGGTCTGTTTGAGCTTGGTCAGCTCGACAAAATGCTCCTCCGGAGCCTTCCGGTCAAACCTCTCCACCAATCTTTGGGTGAACTCATCATACGTTGTCACTGCTGAGTGACCCAGCATGGCCATCCCATGGAACCACCAGTCATAGGCTTCTCCCTCAAGGTGCAACGCTGCCACCTTGATGGCCTCCACCTCTGCCATCTGATTTAGCTAAAAGTAAATGTCCAGCTTCTCCACCCAAGATTTTGTTGAACATTTAGATGACCCGTCATAAGTTGGCAAGAAAAATCTGCCCATGGTAAGTTGCATCTCACCTCCCTGCATGTACCCACCACCTTTGTTCTAGTTGCGGGGTCTGTTGTTGTTCTTGAGCTGGCAGAAATCGTGGAAAGAGAGAGCTTCACCAAACTATCGCCCATATGACTGATACTCTGCAAAATAGTCCCCATAATGAGCCATCTCCGGCTCCTGGGGTCCTCTTGTTCCTGTACCTGCAGTCAAGAATGTGGGCATAGTGGAACATGGGAGAGTGCGTAGCACCTCCTGTTGTGTTGTGTTATGCTCCTGTGTGTGATGGGAAATGTAGGATCCCTCTCCGATGTGAAACCCCCTTGGGATTTCACACTATCTATTCTCCCCAGCAATCTTATGAACCATCTCTTCTATCTTCCTCGAGAGCTCATGTACAGACTTCAAGAGGAGATTCTTGAACTCCTTCTCGTCATCTATCTCTTTTGCCATAGGTGCTTCCTCCTCTGCGTCCTTAACTGGAACGTAGTCCCCCTCTCCAAATGTGGCCTCGAGCCTCCGCTCTCTGCTTTTGTACCGCTACTTCCGGTAAGTGATGTATTCTTTGTCTCCGGGTGTCATAGACTAATCTGCTCCATAGGCTGAGCCAAGTCTATGACCTCTGATACCACTGTAATATTCTGAATGGGAAATAAACAACAATGCAAAGCAACATAAACAAAACTACAGCAAATAGAGAGACATCATGAAAAACACTACAAACATTGAGAAAAGCTGAGCCATTTTATTATAAATATGAAAGAGGGAATGAGTACAAGAGGTGATCAGAATTATGGCACCTTGGCTTGCTCAAGGCAAGCTGAAATAACTCTCAAACCTCAAGTACAATGGTCGCTTCTCTAGACCGCGTAACCCCGAGCCGCCGGTGGTGGTGGGAAATAGCTGACTTTGACTGAAATAGAGCTGCTCTTGGGGGTTGTTCCCCTGCTCAGAAAATTATGAAACTTTGGGTATGGACTCTCCTCCAAAAACCCGGAAAAACTCAAGAAGGAATTCCGAAAAGGCTAACGACCAAATTTGAACCCCTTGGGAAAATTATGCACTCCTGGTGAGTACGCCGGCCAATGAGATGAATGACTAGAAATGCTAGCCACAAACTGCTCCAAAAGATCACTAGTGAAGGGTTGGTCCCCTCACACCTCTCCAAGACTGAAGCTACTAAATATCCCTCTCTCCCAGAGCTGCCCTCCTCAAAGACTGTGTAACTCCTGTGAGAGACTCTGCTGCCTCAAGACTGCGTAACTCCTAGATGGTTGATGTTGTGTTCTCTGCTCTGGAAACTCAAGGTAAAGCTCCTCACCTGAGCGGGCACTCGAAGTCCCCCTTGGAATCTCTGCTCAGAGACACCCGTGTGCTGAATAACACTTGTAGACTTAGCTAAATAGCATAAGCGTGCTCAATATATGTTAGACAGAAATTATGAAGATGTATAATAGAATGAATGAGTAGCTAGCCTCTCCCTCATTTTATTCTTGAGACCCTAGCTCTCCCTTGGGCCCGACTAAATTGCGTTGTCTCCTTATGCCACGATATCCTGCCTACACTGCACTGCCCTCGCCCATGCTACCACTGCGCTACCTGGCCCACGCTGTCTCTGCGCTGTCCCTCTCCCTGCACTGTCACTTGGCTCCCCTAGGCCCCATGATGAAATCATAATAATGTTAAGTGACTTTAGGGATTTATTTATCCTAAGTTGGGTTATGGGTCCCATCACCCCTTTATTTTATGATTGAACATTAGAAAGGCAAAATTTGAGCAAAAATTAATATTGTCAATTAGCTGCCGCTAATTGGGAATATTACAGAGCAGTCTAAGGGCCTCAAACATGGTTCGATTTCCAGCCAACAATGTATATTTCTAGGGAAGCACAAAGCCTAGAGCAGGAGTCACCTTCCAGCATTTGGGCATATTGTTTTCTCACTTGGGGTTTGTCTAGATTGCATTTGGCAAGTCCAAGTGCACTTATTCATACCCTTTGTACTCCTACCATTGCATATAATAAAATGGCCTAGTTTCTTGAGTAAATCATGGATGTGCTAATATTTTATTGTGTTTTTGGTTTTTGGTTGCATGTGAGCATTTTTATAGTTGTTATCACTTAATCTTTCTATTAGAAATATTATATATACCCACAAGAATCTCATTCACATATTGAGCCTAAATTACAACTCAACATTAGACTATAATTTCTTATTCCACTAGTGGATGAAAATCCCCATTAAATAAACATATCAACCCTGCTTTATAAAAAATAGATCGCTTCATCCTAGAGCAAGAAATGTGAGTTCAGTGGGCCAATCTCCTGGAGCCATGTTTGATAATCCAAGGTGGAAGCTTATTAATTCAATTTTCCTTTACCTTAATATTTTCTTGTGAAATTAGTTAGTCTTCTTGTGTTCCTTAGATATTTTTATCCAACAAATATCAAGAACAGAAACAATAACAACGGAGCACACAGAAATTAGGCTCTCAGCGAAGGAAAAACCCCTCCAAGGGGAAAACTTGGAAAAATCTTCTATTCTTATAGAATCTGCTTCCAATGAGACAACAAAGATCCAAACCCTAGATCCTTCTTCCCATTTAAGGAGAATCCTTTGCTTTCTCTCAAAACCATAGAAGATTCCAGACTTCGTATCTATTTGTTAAGTCAACACCACAATCCTTATAGCTTGCCTTTATAAGAGCATCAACTTCTAGTTCTTTATAGCTGTTAGGCTCCCTCTTTTCTATGCATCTCATCGTATCTGTTGAAAATGACAACATAAAATCTTGGAAATGGCATCAGGAAAGATTTTAATTTAATTTTTCCTTAATTAAATTAGAAGAAGATTATAATTCCACATCACACGACAGCGTGTAGAGTTAACTAAGTTAGGATGACTTAGCTGGTTCAGTTAATTCAAGTTGAGGGTCAGACTAGAGGCATGTAGAGTGTATCCTACTTTTTAGGAGTCGTGGTTGAGTTTATTTTGAGTTGTAATTAATTAACTCAGTTTATTTGAGTTAAAGTCAGTTTAACTAGTTCTAACTGATGGAAGAACTGGAGAGAGGTCAAAGTTTGAAAATTAGATATAATTTACATGAAATGATAAATCAATTAATTGATAATTCACTCATAAATAACTCATGCATGTCAGTTCTGAGAAAGACCCAGTTGAGATTGGAGTTAAAGGGAAGTATACTATCAGTTGTATTCAGGTGGTGCATGGAGTCATAGGAAGAGCCTTGATGTACTGCACAATCATTATTGGGGACTTTACTTATTAATAGGGGCCTAATTCCCTAGGAAAATGAGCAAGGAAATAGGGATTCTTGAGGCCAAGAATTTGGTTAAGTACTGAACCAAGCTTGCCTAGGAATTAGTGAGACAAATAGAGATAGTACAAAGAGACCTCAAGCCTGAGAGAAGCATTGTATTGCTCTCATATTTTTTGACTTATGCAATATAAAGATATCAGGGTTTTTAGTTGAGGCTTTCCCCAGATAAAACTTTGTTTTATGTGATTGAAATTATTTGTCTTTCTTGTTTATGTGATTTTGCAATCGTAATTGGTTTCCGCAATTTGTAGAGTAGATTCAAGTATTTTGTTTTAGCATATTACAAATATCAATTTGAATCTACGTGGATTTTATACACTATCGAGTCTGCTTCCTTTTGAGGTATCATGGAGCCATCTTCACTCTTCAATATCATGATAGGATCCAGGTCATTTTTCTTGCTCATCAATTTCATCATAGAGGAAGGAATTGCATTGAGCTTTCCAAACATCTAGTTGATCATAGTTTCCTCGTGAAAGTGATCTCCTTTGACCTTCATGTTATCTTCTTGCATTGCTACCTTTAAATCCCAAGATGAGCACATCTTGACTTCACAGTTGCCAGGTACCAGGTATTGAGATTCCCTCAATATTCTTCATACATTTCTTTCCATACAATTGAATTTTGCCTCAATTGTCATCATGTAATCCTGCAACATACTTCCAGGTAGCAAAATGATATGTTAACTATATAACCAACAATAATTAAAATCAGACATACCTCATCCAGATGACCTTCTCATCCAATCAACATCCTCATGGTCTATCTCCATATGAATCTTCCTTCATGTATCAGAGTGCCCAAGGATCAAACTTGATTACCAAGTCAGAACTTTTTCTTCTAGAGATTATATTGGATGTTAATCATTTTTCTATATATAATCTAGAGAGAGTATTAATTATTTATTCATCCTTGAGTAATCCAAAAAAAATTCCCTTAAAACATCACATAATCATATAAAGCATGTTACAAGATTCTACCAACATGAATTTTATCCAAGTGTGACTTTTAATGTGTGTTCCTATGCCTTTTATTCCATCATCTAGCAATGTGTCTCATAATGGACCTGCAACCTAACCCTTTACATTCCTTCATCCCTTCAAAAGTATGGTTTCCACATTATATGGAATGTATACTAACCTTGAAATAATGATTCTCCCAAGAACCTTCCAAAATGATGGTTCTTCCAGGACCATAATGATCCACCTAAGCAAGATGACTGCCTTTAACATAATGTTAGATAATGTTTGGATGAACAATATGCAAAATGGTCTTTCTATCTTCTTAAATACTAGATGATTTCTATAAAGAAGCTTAACCAAGTAGATTCTACATATGCTACTATCACATGCTTTTCTCTATGATGTTTTCCAAAATCAGGATTCTTTTAAAATAAACAACAATGAATGCTATCCTAAAGGAAATATTAATCCTCGCAAAGAACCAGACAAACAATGTGCCTTATTTAATAGTAAATATCCTTCACATTTTCTTTCTTTGACTTCTTCTCAAGTCCTCCTGTTTCCTAAACTATGTGAGCCCCGCTTCTTTCCTTTCTGTTGTTGTTGTGTTGGCTTGGACATTCCCTCTTAAAGTGCCCATATTCATTGCACTTAAAGCATTGAACCTTGGACATATCCTTCTTCTTGGAATTCCTGAAATTTCCCTTCTTCAAGTTGATTTTATAGCATCAAGAAGTGTTCCAGGTCTCAAATTTTTAGGAGAGGCTTGGGCAACAGTAATTCAGAGAACCCATAAATCGTTTGTGGAAATTCCACTCTGATTTTGCTTTATCAAAATAATTAATTATTTTAATGTGATCCTTGTTGGCTTGTGACCGCACACAAAGTGGAGAAGGAGAAAGGAAGAGAAATCCTGACTATCAAAGAGCTTCAAAGGAATCAACCTGCCTTTCAGTTCAGTAGAAAGGGGAGAGTGTGGCTGATAAAGTGTAACGGTGAGCAAACTTCATTTCTGCCCTCATTCATCTCATTTATCCTCTTTACCTTCATTTTTCCTTCATTTTTCCATTTCTAAAGTCCCGCGCTGCATTTATTTATTCGTAGCTCCGCCCCCCACTTTAGGCCGCTTGATATATATATGGCATAGACCGCACCTTACCCCTTCCTTACCTTCCTGTATCACAAGACCACAAACTCATTTATAACACCATTTTCCACTTATAACTCCAGTGATGCGATATAAAGGGACCTACCTTCCCACATGAGCCTTTATCGTAAACAATTCACTCATTTTTGTTCAAAATCTTTATCGCCACTCAATTACCTTTACGCACTGCCAACCTCTCCACTCATCGCATTTCACACTCCCTAGAATATAACCTTTACCCTTTGTTGCTTCCATGAAAATCTTGCAGATTGTGTTATGTGGGCAGGCCCACTTCCTTGCCACGTCATCCTCCCCTCATCACGCATCACCCATCGCAAGTCATAACTCTTACCGCTTCTCCTTATACCAAAACTTCCCCGATTTCGATTTTGCGGGCGGTCCCACCTCCGCCACATCACTTCTGCCCATCACATATCACTTACCTCAACTTTTAACATTTACATCCTTACACTTCACACTTTGAAAAACAAAGCAGTTACCCTTCGCTTCTTATAACTAAACACTGTCGCTTGCGATTTGTGATTTGCTGGCAGCCCCACCTTCATGCCACATGACCTTCCCCGCCATCGCACTTTGGCCATCGCATATCTTATCATTCACCTCCCGCTGTTTATAACAAAGGCTTTCGATTTGCAATTTTCGATATGGATTTTGGCCCCACCTACTTGCCACATCGTCAATAGTCCTCATGTGGCCTTTGTCCCTCTCTTTTCCTTACTAATTATCTTGATGGCTTCACCATTGCTTCCACCATCTCCCCTTCATCTCCAGCACAAGCATTGGTTTTTGGCGGAACAACATAGGTATGGTTTATCCGGTTGATCTAGGAAACCTCTGCTAAAGAGTGGAGCACACACAACACAACTGGTCATTTCACAATAGTTAGTGGAAATGATAAGAATAAGGTAGTGGAGGCTCTCGACGGTGGGTGGAATCATGTGATGGAAACCCGACTGCCTAGTTGTTCACAGCTTCTCCTCGCTGCACCATTTGAAGATTCCAGGACTAGGCCTCCATGGCCAACTATGCAGCTTCTTTTACTGTTTTGATTATGATGTTTTGCTGGTGAAATCTCATTTTCACCCAATTCTTTTTTGATTTTCTGTTTATGGGAGTGATTGCTTGATTCACGCTCCGCTAGTCATTTAGGATATTTTGATTTCACATGTGTGGACCGATCATGAGAATTTGATTCGATCATAAACCCCTAGAGGAACTCTATATGTAGAGGGTTCAGAGATGAAACAAAGGACCTGAATTTTAGAGAATTTTGTTGTAGCTCTGTATAATTGTGCTCCCTATCTATGAGATACATATTTGGGAGAACTTTTTTGAACTTAATATGATACATCGCTGTTTATTTGGATTTCAGATGCAAGAATGAGTAGTATGTATCTGTTTTTCTTTGTTTATCAGTAATGTTATGTTTATGTGTAATCATCTTTCAATGTTCTGCTGCTTTGATTATTTGTGTAATGTAGCTGCCGATAGTATGCATTTTTATTCATGAATTCTTTTATGTATAACACTCATGTATCAAACTTGTTGCACTTCCTTAATTCGCGCTCCACAAATCTCTACCATTAGTCATTTTCCACTTACATCAGTTTCCTCAAGTTCACGGGGGATAGATTCTTAAGGATATTAAGCTCGTCTTTTGCAAATTCCTCCTCTGTTATTCCTCAACATCTCTATATAATTTGAAAGCCTCTGCTCATTGTTTCATACTTGGCACATTTGAAAGCCATCCATCCATTCATCCTCTTGAGCCCTCTTTCAGTATAGGGTAATTCACAAGATCAGACTCAAAGATCTTCTCCATTCCTGAACCACCAATACCATTACTTCTCTTAATTCATATTCTATCAGAGGCATCCATATACTTGTATTCATTTTACCTCTGATTTTTAAGATGTCCTAGGCACTGGTATTTTGCAACTCAAGGCTATCTCTAGGGGCTACAACAATCCCTAAGTCTAAACTTAGGGAAATTAAGTAATTAAAGGGTATTAATAAAGCAGAGTGCGAATATTCCAGAAAACGAAGATCAAATCATATTTTAATCTAAGCCATTGATTAAAGATATAATCTGGGTTGTTGATTCATCAGCGAAAAGACTATAAGAGAAAGCTTGAAGGTCATTTGGAAATTAAGTCGGGCACATTCTCAATACCCAAAAGAAATCAATTCTGACGTAAGAGAATTCGATTTCAGAGGGTGAGTCTGTAGAGATAGGGTTTCAGAGACAAAAGGAGGAGAGAGAAGTCGGCAAAGATGGAGAAGAATGAAGACAAAAGATGAAGGGAAGGCAACGCTAAGTAGCAGCACTAGCCCTCCACCTAGGCTTATGCAGTCCAGCCAGTGACTGTGCAGAGGGGCTACACAGATTGATGCAGAGGGTGTAGGAGGTCATCTTGTGTGTTGAGAATTCTTCAGGATTATTTTGAAAATTCATATCATGTGTATGCTATTGATTCTGCTAGTCACGAATTCTGTAAATGATATTTTCACTACTGAAGATTAATACAAACCCTCATCTGCTACACTAGTTTTCCCACATTGGGTTTTTCTGGGGAGAATTTTCTAAAAATAATTTTGTTCATGTGGTTGTTACTATTGTGCTATATGTGTTTTGATTTGTTCTTCTGGTTTTGATTAGAGTGAATGCTGCAGTTTTGTTTACTTCAAAATTTACTGAAGCATCTGGAAATAACTTATCATAATAAGTAGGCGAAATAAACCAACTACTGCAGTACAAATTTTCAGGGTGAAAATTTCACATGGTATCAAAGCTAAAGGTAAAATATAGAAATGGAGGTTCTACAACGGAACAAAGATCCGACATTAATACAGTTCAGAAGGGCCCACATAGTCCTCGAGAGCACATAGAGAAACAAAGGGAGCATGACATATATGTTCTGGCATCCAGCCTAGAGGAGGATTTCTCTTGTGTGTCAAGCATGTCCTCCCCAGGAGTTTTGTATATTGACAGTGGAGCATTTGCTCATATGACAGGAGTTAGAGAATGTTTTTTGAGCTATCGAGAAGGGCAGATGAATTTCTAGATCACAGTTGGAAACACGGCCAAGTGTACCCCCGTTGGAAGAGGTACCATAATATTGCAGACAAAAGCTGGAAAAAGTATTCAGGTTATAAATGTTTTGCATGTACCAGGTTTGAGGATGAACTTCCTCTTGGTGTCTCAGCTCCAGAACAAGGGTTATGACATCTAATTTATTGGAAATAAAGTTTATGTCAAACACCCTAGCTAGAAAAGGAAGACACAAATTGGATTGAGGAGCCATAAATTATATAAGCTCCAGCTTGAGTCCCCAATAGCACTAATCGGCAGTACAAACGAAACGGAATGAATTATGGCACAGAAATATGGGGCATTTACATCATGGAGCCTTGAAGATTCTCAAGAAGAATGTCATGGGAGCTCCAGAACTCAGCACAAGGAAAGATGAACGCTGCATAGGGTGCGTACTAGGGAAGTATGCCAAGGAAACATTTCCAAGAAGCAATAGTAGGGCCAAGAGTGTATTAGAGTTGATACACAAACATCTGCAATCCAATGTCCATGACTGCTCTCAGTGGTGCAAAGTATTTTTCTACCTTTATTGATGACCATTCAGGAAAACTTGGATCTACTTTCTCAAAACCAAAGATGAAGTCTTTGAGCGTTTCAAAGAATTCAAGGCGTTGGTAAATTATTTAACTGGAAAGAAGATCAAGAAGTTGCGATCAGATAATGGTGGAGAATATATCGATAAATACTTCACCAGTTTCTGTGCAAAGGAAGGCATCAAGAGAGAATGGACAACTCCATACATTCCAGAGCAGAATGAAGTTGCAAAAAGGAAGAACATGACCATTGTAGAAGCTAAAAGGGCGATGTTATATGACCAAGACATGCCCAAATTTATGTCGGAAGAAGCTTGCAATACAGATGTGTATGTGTAGAATAGGGTACCCCATAGAGCATTAGGGAAGGTGACCCCTGAGAGTGTGTTCACAGGAAGCAAGCTTGAGGTGAGCCATATAAGGATATTTGGTAGTATAGCATATTTCCACGTACCCCATTAGGGGAATTTTGAGGTCTAAACTGGGTCTCCTAAGGAAATTATAAAATAATATTTGAAATAATAAAATAAGATTTGATTACATCATCAAATTTTAGAGGGAAAAAATAAAAAAACTATTTTTTCAACTCATATTTTCAACTTAGCTCCCTATGGGTTTACTCAAATTTTGAGCAGAAACACTTGTTGGATGCATAATTTGATTCCTCATCCAAGGAGTACCCATGTTGCATACTTTCGATGGACCCTTCTACGTGAAAAATTATCATTCAAGGAGTACCCATGTTGCATACTTTCGATGGACTCTTCTACATGAAAAATTAGAAATACATGAAAAATGTGATTGCAATCACGTTTTTCATGTATTTCTCATTTTTCGTGTTGTAGGATCCACTAAAAGTATGCAACATGGGTACTCATTGGATGAAGAATTAAATTTTGCATCCAACGAGTACTCCCACTCAAAATTTGAGTAAAACCTTAGGGACATAAGTTGAAAATACGAGTTGAAAATGTAATTTATTATTTTTTTATTTTTTTATCTTTTTATCTTTTTACTTAAAAAATGGTGAATCATCCCCCATGGTTGACATAATCATCTTGAATCCTATTGGTCATTATAAAGATTATTTTGGTTGTACATTTTTCTTAGGAGGCCCATTTGAGACCTCAAAATTTTCCTAATGCAATGAAAAGAGGAAGAAGTTGGATCAAACTACAGAGAAGGGTTACATTAGGGGAATTTTGAGGTCTAAAATGGGCCTCTTAAGGAAAATGTACAATCAAAATTCACTTTATGAGAATCAATCACATTTTAGGTGGTGACATCATCCATAATGGTTGAGGTGGTATTGCTTGAGTTAAGGGTATCTACTTGTCACATTCTCAATGGTAGATAAAAACTCATGGTTAACCATGGTAGTGCTCTAAGTACTTTTAAAATCAAAGTAAAGTACTCATAATAAATATCATTTCACACTTTTTGAATAAAAATATATTATTGTCATTTTATATTTCTTGAAAGAAACAATGCATATCCATATAGATTTATTATATTATATTATTTTATTTTATTTTTATATAGTATATTAATTACATGTTATTATACAATTTAAATAATATAAATTTTATTTAATAGCATATAATATAATTAAGAATTTATAAATTTATATTTATATTTTATTTTAAGTTATTCAAGTACAAAGGACAAATGCATTAGTTGTTAAATGATAATGACTTTTTCTTGAAAATCTCATTCTTATTTATAGTCACATCAATACATTTTTTTATTAATTTTATTTTGGTACAAATTTTGAATTGAATTTAACTATGGTTACATGGATTGTGGTGCAAAAAGTGAATTGAAAATTCATAAATATTATTTTATTGGTTTAGCTATTATTTTATTATTTCCTTACGAGGCCCATTTTAGGCCTCAAAATTCCCCGAATGTCTTGTGGGTTACAGTGAAAATGCGAAGGCATATCACATCTATATTTCGGAAAACAAGAAGATCGTAGTAAGGCGGGACGTAAAATTAATAAAGGAGAGAGCCTTCAGAAGGTCCCAGGAAATGGCTACAGATACACAGGTTGAGGAAGATCCACTAGTTTAGCCTCAGTGGCCTACAGAGGACGGCTCAAGTGCCTCTCCACGACACAAGGATTCTGAGGAAAGTTCTTTCGAAGAAGAGCAAGTAGGAGAGTAGGCAAATCCACCCACTACTAGTGGGAGAGCGAGTAGAGAGCTCCAACAAATTCTGAGGGATGCAAAAGAGTTTTTTGGAGTCCCTAGAGATGGGAAGAGGGTATGCAAGCAACCTGACGGGTTCCAAGCACTCGTAGCACAGGTCGGAGAACCCTCTAGCTTTCGGGAGGCAACTCGACATCAGGTGTGGGTAGATGGCATGGTGGAGGAGTATAGCTCCATCATGACGAATGATGTATGGGAAGTAGTCCCTAGACCTCAGAACAAATTAGTTGTAGGATCAAGGTGGATCTACAAGATCAAGCATGTTGTAGATGGCAGCATAGATAAATTCAAAGCCAGGTTTATCGCTAAGGGGTATGCACAAAATGAAGGGATTGACTATGAAGTTACCTTTGCCTCTGTAGCTCGGTACACTTCAATAAGATCCGTCATCTCTCTCGCAACACAGATGGGATGAGAGATTCACCAAATGGATGTCAAGACAATGTTCTTGAATGTGGTGATAGAAGAGGAAGTGTACATAGAACAACCATAGGGCTTTGAGACAAGTGAACAGAAGATTCATGTTTGTAGGCTTAAGAAAGCCATGTATGGTCTAAAACAAGCCCCCAGAAAATGGTATGGGAAAATTGATAGCTACTTGCAGAAGATGGGATTCGTTAAGAGTGACGCAAATCCCAACCTCTACTATCTGAGAGTATGGGATGAGCCTCTAACCTTGGTATTATATGTAGATGATCTGTTCCTTACTGGATCATCTAAGATCATCAAAGACTGCAAGGAGAATCTGGCTACCGAATTCGACATGAAGGATCCAGGGCAGATGCACTATATACTTGGTTTAGAGGTCTAGCAGCAGAAGGGAGAAATTTTCCTTGGGTAAGGAAGATACACTACAAAGATCCTGAAGAGGTTTCCAATGGAAGACTGTAGACTCATGGCTATGCCAATTATTACAAACTGGAAGAAGATAGACACTTCAGAGGATGATGATGTTGACCCTACCTTATATAGGCAACTCATCGGATCATTGATGTACTTGGTCAACACTAGACCAGATATATGTTATGTAGTGAATACCCTCAATCATTTCATGGTGGAACCAAGGAGGGCTCACTGGGCAGCAACGAAACATGTTCTTAGTTATTTGAAGGAGACAATTGATTATGGGTTGAAGTACATTGTTGTAACATTATTTGGTTTTGATAAGTTAGAATATTAGACAAAATAAAAATAAAAATGTTAAGTTAGGATATGAATGAAAAAGGAAAATAAATTTAAAAATGTTAGGACTATGGTTCATTTTATATATTCATGTCAATAAAATGATAGAGGTAGATAGCCCTAAAAAAATAAGGCATAAATTTTTTTAGGAAAGCAAATAAAAATGGATGTTTTAGTTTCAAAATAATAAATTTTTATAAAGCTCCTTGTTTAAATGCGCCATTAAAATTTTAATTTTATTAATTTGTGATTAATTTGCTTGAAAAAGAATTAATCCTTATTTTTAAATTATTAGCACAAAACTTTATTGTAATCGTGAAACATATTTTTAAAGTAATCTCACAAAAGACAAAAGAGTTTTTTTCGGTTTGTAAATGAACACCGCACATTTTTGGATGACAGATCTTTTTGCCCCACTAGATCAACGGTGGGGAAATATTTTGCACCCCCCTCATCCATTTCCCGTTAATGCGGGGTGATCCAAAAAAAGTATTAATAGCAGGTGATCCACCCCTACGTGTCACTCTCTCATGACTTCGCACCCCCCTGCGCAAAACCACAAACCACTTGCTACCCCCTTCGAAATCCACTTGTGGTTTTCCTTCCACCAACGACTCTTGACCCCCGTGCTTTGACTGTTATCCTTCACCTAACCAATTGCTGCCACCTCATTTTCCTGTTGCCCATCTGTCCCTAGCCTTTTACCCTATTCATATTTTGTAATCCTGCTCCCACACCGTTAGCTGCCATGTAATTACACCGCTCCAGTGATGTTAGCTTCTACGATCACATATCAAATCGTTACCATAAACCTTTTCAGCTATAAATAAACCAAAGCTCACTTGTTTATCACTTTCATCTGATCGATCTACTGTATGTTGCAGGTATTCAAATTACATTATGCACAGTCATCAAGCAAGTTCAATTTCTCTTAGACTAGATTTCATTTTCTTCCCTCTGTCATCCAATTTTCCATTTCTTTCCCCTCTGTCTATCAGTATGGCTCGAAAGGGAAAATCCAAGAAACCAAATTCATAGGAGAACCCTACTACTGTCACCTCGGTCGATCTTGACCATATCCCTTTTGTAGACTCTTTCTACAAGGTTGCTGACACAGAGTGCGATTTTGATTTTCATGAACTGCAACTGTGGCTGAAGCAAAGTACCTTGACAGTCAAGATCCAATCAGATTCTGGGAATATCTTTTGCCTTTCTTTAGCTTTACCAAAACCTATGATTTTCGTTAAAAGAGAAATAGTGGTTCAGAATGGAGACATTCTGATTACCATTACTGCTGAAACCATTAATAAAATGCTCTTGATTCCCCAATCAGACTCCATGAGCCAATTTTCATAAGAAGCCCTTATGGAACTGTACCATATGTTGAACTTTCCCCAAAGAGCCCAGATTTTTGAGACCTTCTTACCAGAAGATGTTGAATTTCCCAAGATAAATCCACCCTATCCATCTTCAATGTTCCCTAAAGTCTCTAGACATATTATTTCGCTATTGTCTTATCTATTAGGCTACCTAGATGACAAAATTGTTGATGAATCCATCCTTGGATTCTTTTATATCTTTAATAAATATCAACAACCTGCTTTCATGTATAATTATTGTCAACTTTTGGCTGATAATATACATGAGCAGTTTATGAATTTAACCACATAAGGAATGTTCAAGTACAGTTATGTACTTGTTCACATGTTTATTTTTTAGCAAGGAGACTTACTGGCAATCACACTTAGCAGACAAGATGAACAAGGGGTAAATCAATCAGTTATCCATTGGACTGAGATAGTCATAACCGTTTCAACAAAATTTATTTTCTCAGACTTCATAGACACATTCATACATCCAGTGGCACAACTCCTCAGCAGCTAGACATAGCCTAGGATTGGTGAAGAAATAAAAAGAATTCTACACTTAAGTGATCAGGTTAAGACTGGTGACTAGTACTTATATCGGAATTATACAGAAATAAGGATATATGGTTGTGAACTTGCACCATATAAGCTGCCAAAGTATGCTCCAATGAGAAATTTTCTTTGGAATATATTAGGCAAATGATCAACATGGATGACCTGCATTTTGTATCAGGAAAGAGAAAGTCACAATTTAAGATCAAATCTAAGATTTGTTGAGAATTAGGTAGGGCAAACTTTAATACAAATTCTCGTATATGATAAATGTTTGTGTTACTTATTTCATTATTATCTTTGTTAATCATTATGATTACGTTCAATACATCAAACATCCAAAAAAACAATAATATCAACGACACTTTAGTTAGGCTCCAAGCCAAGGCTAAAACCCCTCCTCTTGAGGGGAAAACCCACAAATCTCTTCTTATAGATTCTTCACTTGATGAGAACAAAGACCATGACCAAAACCTTGACCTAAACTGCCTCTCCTAGACCAAGACATAGTCATCCTCCTTGATTGCACCATGCAACACTGTGATACCAGAAACTATTACTGAACATCATCTTTGCACTGAACAACACAATGACTACATCGTGGTTGTGCTGGCCTTCCTTCACGATGTCATCAATCATTGTTATAGTAGCACCAAGTGACTTCGAGCACCAAGATTCTACTTGAGACAATGCTATCTCCTTAACTGAGGAAGCACTGGAAGATGTCACCGAAATATACTGATATATTACATCGAGACAGTGAAGAAAGTGTCACTGTAATGTTGCCCATAGTCTGTGCTACAATCCGAACTATAATCACTATGTTTTTCTTGATTCATCATCCGAAACTTCTTGTTGTATATTAATCGAGTTCCATCACTGTTATACCCATCCGAAATCAGAGATGCACCGACCTGTACTTCTGTCTTGTCACCGAAAAACCTCAGAGATATGTCATCGAGAATCTTAGAGTAGATATTCAAAATCTTTGTTTGTAGACTGAGTCGAGGTTGCTATTTACAGTGGTTAGGTTTCATAAATAAGCTGACATGAGTTCTTGAATGGATGCGTCCTATTTATGTAAGCCGACATGTAAAATATATATTTAATGAGGCTGATTTTCAGGATGACAGTGTATTGTCTTTTGGAGGTCTTCTTTCAAGTGTAACATGACTCTATTAACATGACAATGAATCTTATAAATCCTAATGACATCAAGAATAAGTCATAGTAAATCTTGCTCATGAAACCCATGAAGCAAGTACAACAAAATACATTTTATTATCTTTGTCTTCTTCTTTACATAAATACACAATTACATAGTCAACATGAAGACCGACCTAGTTACACTTTTCAACACTCCCTCTTAACTAGGGAGGTATTGATATAGGTACATGGTCACATTCAAACTGAAGAATCTCATAAGAAGAATCGGATTGGTAATCGCATCTGTATAGCATCATATCAACCAGCATTGTCCTAGTGAAAGGCCTTGAATAAAAACCCCATCTCTCAACGAGACAATGGGCTACAATGCTGGTGAGACACATGACTAATAAACACCATAGTCATTGTCTCTCCAAGGTACATACCCCACCTAGGTGTTCCCAGATTATGACCTTCTTGGACTATTCATCTCTTGGGTAGCCAACCCTCAAAGAATATCGGTCCACGACTACTCTTATCTTGAATTCCCTATCTCACTCTCAAAGAGTATCGAATGCTAGATGATTACCCAATCCTCCATTTTGTCTTCTAGGTGAAGACCATAATGATGTGTCTATCAATTCTCTTCACATGGCCTTCACTAAGAATTACGGTTGTTAGTCCTGGTCTAGTGCATACACATGTAATAGAGAATCACATACGTCACTCCCTCTCAACACAGGAAGGACACACTTCAAGTTTCTTCCAGGTAAGAAACTTACCACTAGGCTCCCTCTCAACCAGGTTCCTGCAACAACAATCCAACTACTCATGAAGAATTCCTCTCCTTGATGTCATGGATTTCAATATTGAGGAATCTTCAACTTTTGGCTTCATATGGCACAAATCATCCATCACTTTCATTCACAAGTCATGTCCACTATCAGAAAGTGATTCATTAGTATTTCTCATCTAGTCCACTATTATGCCATGTTGTTTTCCTTCAAATCATCTTCAAGGATCATACATCCTTACTCATGATTAGCAGCCCTGCACAAATTCATCCAGATAAACATATACATATGAACTTTTGAAACAAAAGTTACCTCAGTGGTGATCTTTCACCATGACATCTTACTGTAGGCGTCAACATCCTTCATTCATATTGACACATCTCCCCAGGTTATTTATTATCAAGGTTTCTATCTCTTCCATTAGAGACTTCATATTTTTCCCGAGAGATCTTTCTAGTCAAATCTTCTTGGTTTTCTTGGATGTTGATTACTTCTCCATGGTTGCATATCTTCGTGGTATCTTCCTTTCATCGCACATATCTTTCTTAACTACTTTCAATCAGAGTTCCTTGAATATAGTTGGCCATCTCATTTTCCATATGAGGACATCTTATGTTGATTTCATCTAGTGTGACTTTATGTTTTCTTGCATCCTTACAGAGGAGGAGATCCTTTTTCCTTGACCATATTTCTAGTGATCTATATTACTTGCAACCACTCGACATTTCAATATACTATTAAATACAAGTATACATACCTCATTTTTCCTTCATGTCATCTATGTTCCTTTCAACATCTTCCTAGATTGAAAGATCTTCAATCCCTTGATCTGTTCTTGTGTCATCATATCATTGTTCATGAATTTCATAAGTTGGAGTTTTGTTGAAACACTTTCTTCTTCTCTGTATTGGTGGATATTCTAATGAAGATTCCATTAGAGAATCTTGAGGATCTTACATATCCCTATCCGGCAGATGTTTCCCTTTTTATGTAGGATGTGGCTTTCTCTAGATGACTACTTTTTCTTCAAAATGTTGAGTTCTGCAAAAAATATTTCCCTCAACTTGTTTTCTTCCATAAAACCACTAAGTTGTTGAATGAGGTAACTTACTTATCCATAAATTTTGTTACCCTCATTATCACATGATTTCTTGTTTCAAATGATGTCACACCGCATCCTATTATTTATTGTGGACATATCTTATGCAGGATCTAGGAGCCATAAGGAGACTTATTGTGAGAGAGACCAATATTTAATGATCTCTTACTCCCTCTTTCTATGAAATTATTTCTTCCATCCTTTCCGGTTTCATGAAATTTCTTTCCTATATTTGACATTATCCTTTGAGGACTATCTTTTCTTGTACTATTCATAATTCTTCTTTTAGCTCTTTTTGTGTCTCCAATATTGTTTGTGTGAGAAAGCCTTAAAAGTTTCTTTCCATGAATTCAAAGGAGACCCTATGATCTATGAATTTATTTATGAGGACTATGAGTATCCTCCTTATTTCTTGCAAGGACCTTTGGTAATACAGCCATATTATATATCTCCATGCAAAACGAAGTCATTTAACCAAAATTGATTATGAAAATGAAAGATACTTACTGGGCAAGTGAAGAGAAGATATTCACCTTGATGCTTCCTTGAATGATCTTCTTCTTAAGCTGCTCCAAACTATGTGGTATGACTTCCATTTGAGTAGCTGAAATTTAAGACTGTATTCTTCTGAGGCTGTGACCACCAGTTGGTAAGTTGAGATTATGTCATTGAGTTCAACGATATCTAAGAAATATCTTTACTAGAGGAAGCACATAATCATATATATATAGAATTGAATTGATATTGTAAGTGCACTTGACTGATCTGAGTTTTAGTACTAATATTGGTGGGACTACTGCAAGCTCTTACTATGGTAGCATTGATCATATCGAATTTTGATAGTATCATAGTTCTATCGTTGTGGTGGTACTGATGACCAGACTTTTGTCTATTTAGTCATGCCGATAATGTCACTGTGATATGGGATTACCCTCCGAACTATAGTATATCCCCAAAATTTTCAAAATGAGTCTGAGTTGTGGAGGTGTATGTAGGCCTAGACTATATTCAGGATACCTGTGTAACATCACTTCAAATACATGTATGCCAATACTGTGGAGATACCGTGACTATGTGCATGTAAGTATTAGTGTATGGGTAATACTATACCCCTTGACTGAGATCTGTGCTTCTTTTAACCCATGCATCCGAACTAAAGTATCACTGATAGCCCTTTCTTGTAACCAAAGCTTTGATACCATGTTGAGAATTAGGTAGGGAAAACGTTAATACAAATTCTCTTATATGATAACTGTTTGTGTTACTTCTTTCCTTATTATCTTTGTTCATCATTATGATTACGTTCAATACATCAAACAACCATTAAAACAACAATATCAGCAACACTTTAGTTAGGCTCCAAGCCAGGGCTAAAACCCCTCTGCTTGAGGGGAAAACCTGCAAATCTCTTCTTATAGATTCTTCACTTGATGAGAAGAAATACCATGACCAAAACCTTGACCTAAATTGCTTCTCCTATGTTGAGAATCTGGAGGGATTAAGGTTAATACAAATTCTCTTCTTGATAATTACTTGTGAGCTTGCTTGTGTTGCTTATGAATTCTCTTAGTTAATCTTTCATCAAGTCAATTATCAAAATTCACAGGACACAAATTTTTAAGCAGAAGTAACACTTTTATTGCAGGAAGTTAAATCACAAATTTACCTTACATTACACTTTAGATCTTCACTTCAGCACTTCACATTAACCTTTAGTACCTTGCCTTCAACATTTAGCATTTACTTTCAGCACTTCGAACTTACCTTCAGCACTTCGGGGTTACCTACAACACTTCAGATTTATACTTTGGATTTTCCATTAGACTTTCAGACCTTTGTTTTAACCTTTAGACCTTAGACCTTCAGACTTTTCTTTTACCTTCAAACCTTAGACCTTCAGACTTCGCTTTTACCTTCAGACTTGCACTGTTATGAACTTACTTTTCTGAAATTTTCTTGTCTTAAATGAACCGCTGACCAGCTTGTATATAGAAGTATACTTTCTGATTTTAGGCCAACTCATCAATTTGATTTTGGGCCGACATGAAAAGCATTTCATGAGGTATGTTTTCACATATATTCTAGCATTGTTAGAGAGTTGTTTTCACTGTATTTGGAGCTTAACTTCCAACGCTTTTTGAGCTTGTCTTTCAGCTTGTTTGAGGGTTGTTTGTGAGCTTCTTTACAAGGTATTTGGAGCATGTATCTAAACTAATCCTTCATGTATATGACACTTTAATTATGGAAGAAGACAAGAACCTAGAAGACATCAAGAAGAAGTATATCTAAAAATATTGCTCATGAAACCCATGAAGCAAGTACACCAAAATACATTTTATTATCTTTGTCTTCTTCTTTACATAAACACATAATTACATAGTCAACATGAAGACTGACCTAGTTACACTTTTCAACAATCCCTCTTAACTAGGGAGGCATTCATACAGGTACATGGTTACTTTCAAATTGAAGAATTGTATTAGTAATTGCATCTATATAGCATCATATCAACTAGCATTGTCCTAGTGCAAGGCCTTGACTAATAGCCCCATCTCTTCAATGAGGCAATGGGCTTCAATTCTGGTGAGACACATGACTTATAAAGACCTTCGTCATTGTCTCTCCAAGGTACATACTCCACTCGAGTGTTCCCAAAGTATGACCTTCTTGGACTATTCTTCTCTTGGGTAGATAGCCCTCAAAGAATATCGGTCCCCAACTACCCTTATCTTGAATGCCCTATCACATTCTCAAAGAGTATCGAATGCCAGATGATTACCCAATCTTCCATTCTATCTTCCCAAGACCAAAATGATTTGTCTATCTCTCCCTCTCAACCAGGGAGGACATTATTCCACAAGGGAATGTACTCATTCTTATACAAATAATGTACTTAATCTCATCTTTAGGAATTACCAAGTTTATTCCAAGTAAGAAACTTACCATCAGGCTCCCCTTAACCAGGGACCTCTAGCAGCAATGGTGGGACACCCAGCCACTCATGAAGAATTCTTGTCCTCGATGTCATGGATTTTGATATTGATGAATCTCCAACTTTTAGCTTTATAGGGCATAGATCATCCATCACTTCCATCCTGAGTCATGTCAGCTATCAGAGATTGATTCATTTGACTTCCTTATCGGGTCTACTATTGTGCCATGCTGCTTTCCTTCGAATCATCTTCCAGGATCATTCATCCTCTTTCATGATTAGCAGCTCTGCATAAATTCATCCAGAGAAACATTTACATATGAACTTTTAAAACTAAAGTTACCTCAATGATGATCTTTCACCATGACATATTTCTGTAAGCATCGGCATCCTTCATACAGATTGACACATCTCCTACTGATATGTTTTTCCAAGGGTCTTTTTCTTTACTAGACTTGTCAGAGTCTACATATCTTTCCAGGAGATCTCCTAGTCACATCTTCTTGTCCTCCAGATGATAACAGTCTCTTGACATGGTTGCATTTAATGATATCTCCCTTTCTGCACATTCTTCATTCCCAGGAACTTATAACCTTTCTAGTTTCTCGTTCATATACATCCACCTCATATTTCATGAGGACATATTATGTTGATTTCATATGTCTGTGCACTGAGAGATACTCCTCCATAGATCAAACTTCTAAAGACGGAGGTATATTACCTGCAACCATATGATATGCCATCACAACATCCAATCTCAGCATATAAATATATACATACCTCATACCTTTTTCCCTTTAGTCATCCTGTAGCAATTTATCAAGAATGAAGAGCTTCATTCCCTTTGACCTGCTTCAACAATATGTCATCACATCCCAAAATTTTGTCTCCATGATGACCCTTGATCTTGATGACTACTTTCTATTAGTAAAGTTTGTCAAAGAGGTTTTCTCGGAGCTGATTCACTAGGAGCTCCTGCCATGCTTCGATCAGGATGCTACATTGCTTCCTATCATATAACCAATAGAAATCAATTCCTTATTCATAAGTTTGCATGATTTTCCTTGAACTTCTTTTCTTCAACTTCCTCCATCTTTTTCGGTGATATGAGCTTCCTTTATTTCTCCTATTGAGATTGTCCCTTTAGGACTATATTTCTTGTAATGTCCATAAGTCTTCCACATTTTCTAAACTTCCCTTTTCCTTCTGCAAATGTTTGAGTCTTTTATCCTTCAACATTTTTGCCCTTGATTTGTCTTTTTCCCTCTAGCATAGAGACCACAAGTTGAATGAGGTAATTTTTCTTGTCTACACTACTACATTTGGCGGAAATTCCGACACCTGTTTCCGACGCTTTTGACCAAATGTCGGAAATTTTCCCAAATTTTTTCCATCCCGCCCGAAACCGTCGCTATATCGACGTCTATAGAAAAGTGTCGCAATACCGACACTTAAACAAG